>JARHVA010008451.1:107500-486247 GCA_037957365.1 Torreya grandis
AAACCCCCCCTAAATATTCTAAAAATATTGGTTCCCATGTAGCTTGTGTGTGGATATATGAGTAGAATATGGTGGACCTTACACTCCTTGCAAGCCTTATAGACTTGTTAGTAGTCTTAGCATTTATTATTAAACCTAGAACCATAAAACTAAATACATATACCATGAGTATTGATTCCATAGGGGTACCTAAATTATCCTAGGAACATTTTATTTGAGTCCCTTTGTGGTGGGAGATACAAGTGTTAGAAGCTACAACTCGAGTTGACTATTTAGACTATGTAAGCTTGAGATGGGCTCTAAGACCAAATATGGAATTTTATTACTTTTATTTTCTTTAAAAATTCTCCATAGGAACTAAATCATCATATCACACCTCGTAATTATGTCATTTTTTCTTAGGATAGTTTGAGTGTGTCCCAAGTGTGATGGTGGAGCTTGAGACCTAATCACGGCTTTTAGGCCTAACAGGCCTAGGCTAAGTGTTATAGGTTTGAGTAACTTGTATGTGGATTTAGGAGTTAAATATAATGATATGATAGTATTTCCAACTTTTTTCCATCCTTTCTAACTACCTTTAGCTTCCCATACTCCCACTTGTATCCATCGGCTCATGATCAATCTATATGTCTGTCTACTAACCTAAGTGTTTGGGACCTGAGTACCCTCTTCCACTATTCAATAGTAGTGATGGATTTTTTGAGGACCATGAAAAATACCCGTAGAGACAAAACATAATTATTATAATGTATTTTAATAACTTTATTCTTAGATATCCTACACAGTTAGGCTTAGGGTTTGTAGGTCACGCCTATGTAATCTTAAGGATTGGCTGAGTGTATTCATACTTTAATATATAAATTTTAAAATGTTGGGATCAATATAATTCCACTTAAAATTATTTTAATGATTTTTTAATCTTATTAACAACCTTAAATTATGTAAATACCCCAAATATTCTTATCAGGCATATATAAACATGTTTTAGGCCTAAAAGGCCATTAGGCTCCTTCTCTGCCTCTCACCATTGAATTATTATCAAGAGATATCTCTTACACCCAGCTCACTTAATTTTTAGGTATATTCATACCTATATAAATCCCTCTAATTTTTAACTTTCATAATTTATGTATATTGGTCTATTTAGGCATGTTAAGTCCCTTTCTACCTCAAGGGTTTGACCAATTTAATGAAGAGACTAAGGATTAGTAATAAAAAAAGTATAAACATGTTTTAAACACGTATTTTAGGGATTGTAATAACCTATTGTACTTTCTCATATTATTCTTGTAGGTGGTAGTTATGATTTTGACTATATGTGGGTGTGTTTAGTCTTGATTAGGCTATTCAAGTATAATCCTATCTCAAAGGACCAAGTTATATAAAGATGGCTTGAGGGATTCGAAAACAAGGATAATATTTAATTATCCTTGTCTCTTTATTACCATGAAAGGTTTTTTTCACTTTCCTCTTTTATCTAGGACATGTACCTATAGGTAGTCTTTTTAGGTTTATTGACTGAGTTATAGGTTATCTTCTCTTAGAGATAGTTAGAATGGGGTATGATCTTGTGTCTCTTCATCTCCATGTCCCTCTTAACCATTTTTATATCATATTTATATATAATTACTATTTTAACTTTCCTTTTTTTAATCTTTATGATTACACTCTCCCTATCTTATTGATACCCTGTCTGTAGATATCAATCTTTGCATTTTGGCATTGTGTGGCGACTAAGTCTACTTGAGCCATAGGTGGAGACATCCTCCTTATTGGTGACTTCAATCACAAAACTATTACAACCATAATTTAATGGAGTTACTCCATTTGTATACACTTTTTAAACTCCCACTAGACCACACCCATCACCAAGTTGCCTTATTTCTTTATGCCTACTTGCATAGGCCTGTGTGTATCAACTTTAGGCTTATTTAGTCTAACTAGGTAATTTGGTTATTTTACCAACATAGGGGTCTCATTATTTGGAAAAATTGTCTTAACTTCTAAATTTCTCATTTAGGTGTCTCCAAATTAGACATCTTTCACATAGGGTTTCTTGATTAAATTGATCCTTACTTACAGTTAGGGCCTATAAGTTGCATATATAGGCTTATACCTTATGTGTTATTCTTGAGAGATATGGATGAGTTGACATCATTTGGTGGTAAATGGTGTTGATCCTATTATTTAACATGCTCAACTCATCACCATGCCTCTTCATATTCCCACATGACTCCTCAAATGTCCTTCATTTTTATATACCTCATTGCAATAGTGACCATCTTATGTGTGTAGTCAACCTTGAAGGATTTGTGGTGATTGAGTAAGAGTTAATGTTGTATAATATAATGAGGTGAGAATTTTACTTTAAATTCATCAAATTTATGACTCAAGGGTGAGGTAGTCATGTTTTTTTATATAATCTAATAACCTATTCACACCTACCCATTCCTAATTTTCAAGATGAGGTAATAATACACACATGATAGTCCACTAAAAAAAGGAGCTTAAAGGGGACCTAGAATTTATGGTGGTTTAGATGAGTGTTTAGGAAAGGCATAGAGGTTTAATTATATTCCAAGGGAATATTATGCAACCATGAACACCATTCATCTACATTATCAAACATTAAAATACCTTGCAATACATGAAAACTTGTCTATAGATTATAAGTAAAGAAAACATGGAGATTTATATGTCTCACACCCCCACATATGTGAACCATGGGTGTAGAGTGATGGATACAGTCTGTTAGGACCTTAGCAACACATAAAAATCATTAGTTTATAAAAACTACTCTAAAATGCACCAAAACTAATGTCATTTCGGATCCTCGCACAGATGAAGAAGGTCATTAGAGTAACCATATTATTGGAAATTATTAATATATTATAGGGCATGGATTTTAAAATAATTACCATGAATAATAAGGTAAAGGGACCCCCTTCATTTTCCCAAAATCCTAGCTCTTGATATTCTCTCTCCTATATGAAATGAATGAAAACCTAAAAAGTCTATCTAGACTACGGAGGGAATTGATTAAGAGAAAGGAATGGTTTTGGGTTTTTCTTGGATCAATTTGACCTAAAAATTCTCCTCTAAATATTTAATGAACTCACATTCAAACCTTGACTCCCATCTATATGAACATGTTCGTACAAGTCCATATAATCTATAGAAAAGACCTAAAAATACTTCTTCTCATACATTTTCTCCATGATTTTGACCTTAAATCACCATTTAAGGATGAATATAGGGAAAAAATGAGTTGAATGACAATTCAAAGTGAGTGGTATGGTAGGAGGAGTTGAAAGGATGCATATTTGGCATATGTGGGGCCCATTTGGCTAGTGGGAGGTGGAAATGATCTTTAAAATGGACCTTTATGATGTGAAAATGATTAGTCATGACCATGTGATAATAATGGGACATACTCAAGACCTTTATAATGTATTTTTTTCAAAAACTTTCCCCTTTCAAAGGTTTACAATACAAATAAGCTTAAGTGAAGCATTTTGAGGGTCATTTGGCAGCTTAAAAGAGCTAATTAGGGTCTGAGGCAGACTTAAAAAATAGACCATGAGGGATGACTTTATACAAACCATAAATATTTATAATATGATCCAATAATATTTTATATACTTTTCATATTTCTCATCTTGAAATTACCTAAACAGGCTTCAAACTCATAACAATAGGAACCTCAATCTTGTCAAACTTTTTCAACTTTTGCTAGGACTATTTAAGTATATAAAACATGATTAAGACCATATTTATAGGCCTAATAAAGACCATGAAAACTTTAATAATCACTATATGAACATTATTACCATTTTCACATCACCAAATAGGCCCAAGGCATCCATGACATATGAGTTCACAAGCAGATTACATGACACACCATGACACTCTTAACAAGGCTCAAAGACATTCAGTAGACATTTATGAGACCATGATAATTTAGTCACTATGAACAACCCTGGAGGGGATGTCATGCAATTTTTTGATGGTTAGGGTTAACATTTATCATGTGAGGCCAAAATTTCAATAGTTTCAACACCCAGTCTAGCTTTATAAGACCTAAAGGCTCACCTAAGTCTCAAGACCCTACCTTCACCTTAATATCAAATCTAGACCTAAAAACAAGTTCAATGTAATGTGGTATGTGTTGGAGGATGTTTTATACAATAGATAAGGCATTTGGATAAAGTAATATTATACATTTAACCATTGGTGTGTCTAGGGATATGTGTGGCTAGCTTGTGGCTTACATACCTCTTTTATTTAATTGTTACATTTCTCTATGTTCTTATATAGGTTAACCTATTTAATAATATTGGCTAAGTAAACTATATATAGGAGGTATTGGTTGGTCTTTATTCATGATGTTAAGTATTTTTCTATTAATGTATTGATGTGGAGGTTTCCCCCTCGAATTGGCTTTGCTATATTATCCAGTATTCTATTCTACTATTAATTATCACTATGTGACTTATCATATTTGCTTATTATATGCAATATAAAATCATTCTATGCAAAAATATAAGTAATTTCATTACAATTAGTATCATAGATTTGATTTGGGCAAGTTTTTTGTAGTTTTTTTTTTGGATCTAGTGAGGTGTGGCTTTTGGGAGTAGTGAGAGTGAAAAAACATAACTTGCAATCTAGGAAGAATTAATTTTTTCTATCAGTGTAGTATTGCTCAATTTATTTTTTAAAAAATATATATTTAAAAAAAAAATCTAAGAAAAATATTCCCCCTTACACAATTGCAGTCATTAGATTCATCTCATCAAGATGATCACAATGGTATATTCTATTGATACACTTTTTTGGTACCAAAATTTTTACCTTAGTGTACAAAGGCAATCATTGGAATTATCTTGATAAGGTGATCGCAATGGTACCATTTCTTGGTACAATATTTTTAGGGTCAAAACCCTCTTAGGGTTTATATATCATAGGTCTGAGTAATTGAGGAAGAAAAGGGGGACAAGAAACTCCTAAGACTCCTTCTACTGATGACATGGAATGTAGAACATCAAATTTGGCAATTTCTTAGCTTCAAGTGGACATAAAGAAATTGGTGAGGCATGATGACTTTGTTGCAATCCAAGATAATGTTTCAGGGATGCATAGAGAGACTAATAGGGTTCATAATGAATTACAACATATCACTATGTAATTGGCTGCCCTTACATCTTAGTTTTATCCCAATAACCCTCCACTTCAGTAGTCAAATCCTCCTCTCAGCAACTCTAATGATGGTATTAAATTGATGTCACCAAAAGTGGGTAGTGTAACCTCAATGGTAAGTATCCTCTCACTTAGATTACCCAAATTAAGAAATTATTTGAGCTACACCAAACCCCTAGTTCTCAGAGGGTGATAGCGACATCCTTGCATCTGGAACCTAAGTAATTCATTTGGTATTACTGGTTATGTGCTCAAAATAAAAATAATGGTGCTCCTATTACATGGTCTATTTTCACTAAGTATTTATTAGATCATTATCATAATAATGTCTCTAAGAACTATTTTAGCCAATTATCCAAGTTGTGGCAAACAAGAATTGTGAAGGATTATATTCATCAGTTTCAAAATCTCTCTTTATAGGTGGAAGATATCACTAAGTAAATTTTTACTAATCTATTTTTTGGTGGCCTCAAATATAGCATCAAATTTGAGGTTTAAATGTTTAACCCAACATATATGTCAAAAGCTATCCCTATGGCACACATAATAGAAGAAAAAGAGATGGTTAAAAGGAAAATTTTCACTAATGGTCATGATCGTAACTTTATAGTACCATCATTTTCATATCCCACCAAATTATCATGATGAAAAATTGAGGAGAAGTGAGCCAAAGGGTTGTGTTATGGCCATGACAACAAATGGAGCAAAGACCATCATTATGCTAAAAAGAAGTTGTTTTACATTGAAGGTGCTAATGATGATGAAGATGATGAAGAAGTACATGATGTAAATGTTCTTGAGTAATAATTTGAAGACTCTCAGCCTACTATTTCCTATCATACCCTTTCAGGTATTAATACTCCCCAGACTTTTAAGGTGATGTATTTCCTTAATAAATAGAAGGTCACTATCTTGATTAATTTTGGGAGCACACACAACTTCATCCACATTAACTTAGTTGCTCATTTAAATTGTTTATTTTATCTAACTCTAAAATTTTAGGTTATGATTGCAGATGGTGGTACTATTAGTTATTTATAAAAATGTCATAGTATTAATTTGGATGTGGGAGACTACTTATTGGATTATCCTATGTTTTCTATTCCTATGGGTAGAGCTAATATTATTCTAGGAGTCCAATGGCTCACCACTTTAGGCACTATTGAGATGAATTTTCAAGAATTATTCATGCATTTTCATTCTAAATAAAGTACATTTGAGCTAAGGGGATTAAAGGCTAAATCTCCATAGCTTGTTATCTCCCATCAAATGAAAAAGGTTCTTCATAAGGGTGCTGAGGGATTTGTAGCTCACTTGTTTTCTATGGAAGTATAACCAACTCAGCCATTTCTACCTCTTGATCTAAAACAAATAATTGATGATCATTCTATTATTTTTGGAGACATGCCAAAATGACTTCCAATTAGCTGCATGCAGGATCATGTTATCACACTTATTCCTATAAATACACCACCTAACATTAGGCCATACATGTATCCATATGCCTAGAAAAGTGAAATTGAAAATATGGTATAAGAGATGTTGGATGAAATAATCATTTTCCATAGTGAAATTAAATACTCTTCACCATTTTTCATGGTGAGAAAGAAAGATGACACCTAGAGGATGTGCCTTGACTATAGAGAACCCAATAAGTGCAATTTCAAAGATAATTTTCCTATTCCTATCATTGATGATTTACTAGATGAATTGCATGGTGCTCTTTATTTTACCAAGTTAGATCTATGTTCTGGGTATCATCAAATCTAGATCCATGATGAAGACATACCCAAAACTGCTTTCAAGACTCATGAGGGCCATTATGAGTGTTTGGTTATGCATTTTGGTCTAAAAAATGCCCCATCTACTTTTCAGAGTTTGATGAATATTATTTTTAGGCCATTTTTGAAGAAATATGTTATGGTATTCTTTGATGATATCCTCATTTATATTAAAATTTGGGAAGACCATTTACAACATGTGAAATAGGTACTCTCCATTTTGAAGAAAAATCAATTGTATTCCAAACCTTCCAAATGTACTTTTGGGGCTAGTGAGGTTGAATATTTGGGTCATCTAGTGTCTTATGGAGTTAAAGTGTATCCTAAAAAAATCCAAGAAATGGTGGAATGGCCAATTCCTAAGATACTCAAGCAACTCCAAGGATTTTTGGGGCTTACTAATTACTATCGTAGGTTTGTCAAAAATTACGATAGTATTGTAGTCCCATTCACCTCTTTGTTAAAGAAAGACTCCTTTAAGTGGACTAATGTAGCTACCCAGGCATTTAAAGAATTGAAATTGGCTATGTGTACTACTCTAGTAGTGGCCACTCCTAATTTTTCTAAGACTTTTTTGGTTGAATGTGATGCATCTGGGCATGGCATGGGGGATGTACTCATGCAAGAAGGCAGACCACTTGCATTTCAAAGTCATCAACTAAAGGGTAAAAATAAACACAAGCCCATCTATGAGAAGGAATTTATGGCCATTTTTCATGTAGTTAAACAATGGAGACCTTATTTGATGGGTCACTACCTTCAGGTAAAGATTGATCATGATAGTCTCAAATATTTTTTAGAACAAAGGTTTTCATCTAAAGAAAATTAGAAATGGGTAACTAAGATGTTAGGCTATAATTTTGAAATAGTCTAAAAAAAGGAAAGGATAATATGGTGGCTGATGCACTATCCATAAAAGATTAATCAGTTGAGGCATTGTTATGTGCCATAACCATTTTACAAGTAGATTGGCTAGATGAAGCATGATCAGAATGGGAACATGATAGTACTACCCATGATTTGATTCAAAATATTTAGAAAGGTTTAAGTGGATTTAAAAAATTCACATGGAAGGGTAATACATTATGGTATAAAGATATATTGTACCTCTATAAGAATTATCTTCTTAAACAAAAAATCCTTCAATAACTTCATGTAACTCCAATTGGGGTTCATTCAAGATTTTTGAAAACCTATCATAAAATCAAGTAGGATTTTTTTGGGAAGTTATTAAGGGGAATGTCTATAAATATGTAGTTGAATGTATGATCTATCAACAAGAAAAAGGTGAAACCATCAAAAGCCTAGGTCTTTTACAGCCTTTATCCATCCCTAGCCAGCATTGGGAAGAGGTATCTATGGATTTCATTACAAGGTTACCAAGATCTGATGGTCAAAATGTTATCATGGTTGTTGTAGATCATTTCATTAAGTATGCTCATTTTTGTTCTTTATCCCAGCCATTTATTGCTAGTAAAATAGCTACTACTTATCTCAATATAGTTTAGAAACTACATGAGACCCCTAAGATCATTGTCAGTGATAGAGATACCATTTTTACTATTAATTTTTGGACTAAGTTATTTACATGTTTAGGCACCCAATTGGCTCATAGTTCATCCTATCATCCTCAATCTGATGGATAAACTAAGGTAGTCAACAAATGTTTGGAAGGATATCTTCATTGTTTTGTTTTTGATAAACAAGATAGATGGGTTCATTGGCTACCACCTATTGAATGGTGGTATAATACTTCTATTCATAGGTCTTCCAAAATGTCTCATTTTGTGACACTATATGGATACCACCCTCCATCCATCACTTTAACCTTCAAGGTCCATCCTAAGGTTCATGCAGTTGAAGAACATATTCACCATCAATAGGAGGTCCTTGCAAGTTTGCATGAAAATTTAGCTATGGCCTAGAATTGCATGAAGCAATAGGCAGATCAACATAGAATTGAGAGGAATTTTGACATTGGTAATTGGGTATTTATTTTCTTGTAGCCATACAAATAGATGTCATTAAAGAAACAAAAAAGGATAACAAGCAGTCCCCTAAGTATTATGGGCCTTATCAGATCTTGCATAAAATTGGTAGTGTGGCCTACAAGTTAGAGTTTCCTTCATCCACTTACATACATCCATTATTTCATGTATCATTCCTAAATAAAGTCATTAGACATAGATTTTCCATTTAAACAAAATTAATAGAATTGGATGAGGAAGGTAGAGTTGTTCTTGATCCTGAGGTGATCCTTCAAAGGTGCACCAAGTAGCTACGTTTTAGAGTAATTAGAGAGTACCTAATCAAATGGAATAATCTGCCATGTGAAGATGCAACTTGGGAGGATAAAGAATTTGTAAAGCAACATCTAGAGTTGCCACAATGTTGAGGACAACATTATTTTGAAGGGGAGGGGTTTGTTACACCCTTAACCATTGGTGTGTCTAGGGATATGTGTGGTCGACTTGTGGCTTACATACCTATTTTATTTACTTGTTACATTTCTCTATGTTCTTAGATAAGTTGGCCTATGGAATAAACATGGATAAGTAAATTATATATAAGAGGTAATGGTTATTGTTTATTCATGATTTTAAGTATTTTTATATTATTGCATTAATGTGGAGGTTTCCTCCTTGATGTGGCTTTGCTATATTATCTAGTATTATGTTCTGTTGTCAATTATTACTATGTGATTTATCATATTTGCTTATTCTACACAATATAAAATCATTATGTGTGAACATCTAAGTAATTTTATTACAATTAATGCAAGGATATAGTACTTTTTGGGTTTTAATCCTTTCCCAAGCTCTATTTTCTTGAATAGGCATGTTGAGCTACATATTCAAGCACTCATACCTTTCCCATAGAGGGACCCAAGCCTAGGGATCTTAGGAAAACTTAAGTACCCTTTTAGACTCAAAATACTTAAAAGAGTGAGAGGGGTTGATGTTATGATATGTTCTTATTTTTGGTGTTATGACATAAATGTTATCATTAATGTTAAGGTCAAGATGGATGTCAATGTTAAAGTTAATTTCATGCAAGGTGAAGAGGCATGTTTCAAAGAAGTCTTGTGACAAGAGAGAATTTGAAGGCAACCTATTATCTCTATATTGAGAGAGAATTTGAAGGCATACTAGTAATTTTTTTGAGGTTGTTTACATTTTTTAAGTTCAATATCAAGACACAAGGTAAACATACTATTGAGTGTTGAGCTTGAGAATCCTAGTCATGACTTTGATCATCACATGAAGAGATCCTATGAGAGGGTATGAATATGATGGTCTAGTAATATGTATACACAAAAATATGAGTGAATGTTTAAAAATTCCAAATCATTCATATTAATTATTAAAACACTTAATAAATTTTCAAGGTAAACCTTCAAGGGTAAGGTCTTAAGCCTAATCATGCAACTAGACAAGTCCTAGACCCTAGTTGACCTAATGAGGAGTATTGAGGTATTATCAAGGTATATGAAGGATGAAAAATAGTGGTAGATCATGTGATAATATTTTTTACACTATTTAAACATGTGTATAAGGTAGATAATATTTCAAAGGAGTTTTCAAGGCTAGTTCATTTCTTATTCATTTGCATAAAGAGACCTAGTGAGAAGGCACAGGCTTGGTAGCATGATGAGGTGAAGTATGAGACTTGTGATAATAATATTGGTAGTGTGTGATCATGGTATGAATTTTTATGATGTGAATTTGATTTTTTAAGATTATTTCAATAGGTTTCAAGGTCTTAGTGTTGTTAATAGGTATAGGCCTAGTATGTAAAGAGACCTAATGTGGCCTAATGATGGGTCAAGTTTAGTTTCCAAGGTGATAAAGATCATGTGATATTTTAAATAGGTGTGAGAGGTTGTTTCATGAGTGATCATATATATTCAAGTCTTGTTTTTAAATAAAAATCATAAAAAGTGAAGTTAAGGTCTCTTAAGTGTTAGAATGAGGTATTGAAGACCTGAGAAGATTTTTATGATGCTCATTAGCATGTGTAATATTTTCATGAGGATCCAATAATTTTATGATAGTTATAGAATGGTACTAGGTTTATTCTCCAAGAATTATTTTTTTGAATGAATGGCAATCCTTTATAAATGATTTCTAAGAGTATAAATAGGTTTTTTATGGTTTAAAACCCTAACAATGACATGATATGAAATATCTTGATATATATGACTCAAAATGAATTGGATGACCTATTTTTATTATTTTATTATGTATATGACTCTCAAAAATACATATACATGTCATTGGTCTATTAGTAGAGTGATTGGAAGCTATAAGAAACCACTTATTTCTCATATTTTTATGTAGCAGGGAGGGTTGACCAAGTAAAATCAAGAAAATGATTGGAAGATGATGTGTGAGACTTGTATTTTGTTTCCATGTAATTTTTTTAGTATGTTATAGACTTTATATATGCTAAACCATTTATGGATGTTTTCCTATCGCTAAAAAGGCCTAGTGAGGAATACAATGAAAAAAATAGGTAGAAGTGGGAATGAGATTGGGGATGTGTTGTAATGGATTAAGGATGGATATAATTGCATTGGGTTATTTTTAAATACCTATAACACATATACCTAATTTATATAATTCATGGATAAATATTTATATGGTATAAAGTTGATCACAATTTGACTTGTCTAACACAACGAGGTCTATGTAAAGTGAAAACATGAGATTGGTATGTAAGACTAATGTTGATATTTGAGCTTATAATCTATTTGTTTTAATATGTTATGAGGATGATAAAGAATCATATAAACCCATTTTTATTGGATATTTGTCAATGATGTCTCCAAGGTGACCAAGGACGTTGATGAGGTGTCATGTGTGCTATAATGATAATGACAAAGTGTGCTTCAATGCGATTTAGTGTTCTTATATAATTATTTAGTGTTTGACTTGGTGAGGTAATTGATGGATGATATTTATGGTATGTACATGTTAAAAAAACCCTATGGGGTGTTATGAGTGCTTAGATTTCTTTTTGAAGTGAAAGGATTTCATTAGAGTAGTCATATGAGTGTCTAAGTTCAAGTAGTCATCTTGACAAATAAGGTTGAGTAAGTAGTTTTATGACATCATATTTCACATATGTGAAGGTTTAAGTAGTAGTTTTATTTATGTATGTTTTACCCTATGAAAGGTGATCATGTGGTTCAAATTTTATGTCATAAGGTTGAGCATATAAAAATTTATTAAGGTGCAAAGTTGGCTTTCCAAGTAGATTTCAATGGTTTATATACTTAGAAAAATTTGAAAGAGATCTAATGGTGAGAATTCAAAATATCTAATGGATATCATCTAATCTTATAGATGAAGATCTGATGGTGAGTATAAGATCATGTAGATAATGATCCAATGGTGCACATGAAATCAATATGTCAAAGGTTCTTGAGATTGCACATGCTAGTGATATGTGTCTCAATCATGATGTTTGAATAGAATATCAATGGTACTAATCAAGTAAAATAGTTAATATGTAAAGGGCATGTGGGGATCCAAAGTGACTTAATCTCAAAAGTGAGGATCTAAGATAAATGATGAGCAATGCAAGGTAAAGAATAAGATACTCTGAAGGAGATCGATGGAGTGTGTTTGAGAAAGTTACTATGGGACACAAGATGAAGACACATGTCTATAGTTTTGTATTACATAATGACCATTGGCATTTGAATTATCAAAGAGAAAAACTAGTCTATAATATTTTTCTTATATCTTTTGATCTAGGATGAATTTATTGATGGAGTAAAAATAAAAGTTGAAGAGAAATTTAAAGTGCATACATAAAATTTTATTAGAAATTTTGAATGTTTGTGAATTTATATATATTGAGCTTAAAATTTGACTATTTGTTCATTCATGGTGTTTCTGTGTACAAGACTATTGTTTGAGTAAATTGTACTTTAGCTAAAGAGTTTTTTGGAAGATGTATTCACTTGAAGATGTCTTATAGATCATATAGAGTGGACCCATGTATTTGAAAGTCATATTGTGTTCTTTTTTTTCTTGATGAAGTGATAAAGGAGTAATAGGTCTCCATGAGACCTATAAGGGCTACTAAGGTCTAATTGAAAGGCATAATTACTTAAGTGTGACCCATGAATGTTATGGCCAACCATGTCAATGCATTTGATATGTATTAGAATGATATATGTATTAAGGATTAATACAAGTATTATGGCTGACCTAGAAGTTGATATTCATGAAAAATTTATAAAGAGTTAAGACCAAGGTAATGGTTTCCAGACTTAAAGTGGATAACTTGAGAAATTAGAAGATAGAGATGAAGCAAAGAGATATGGAGTGTGCTTAGTGGATGTACTAAAGTATAGATTAGATTGAGGATGAGTGAATAAGTCTAGAGTGATCCAAAAGGGATGTTTAGATGCATTGCTTGTATGGGTAGGTTTGTGTGTGTGTGAAGAGTTAAAAGAGAGGTGTTATACATTATTTCTCTAATCAGATTGAAATGCAATCTGATTTATATAGTTTTGATTTCATAGGTGTTGTGTGGGTGCTCAACATATAGAAAAATTTGGTTCTTGTTTATACTTAGGGGTGGGCGCTACTTGTGAAGTGGGTCCTTCACTAAAAGGTCTCTTATTTGTGATCATCTTATAGGATAAGTAGTCCATGTGTTTTCAATCTTGAGAATGAGTTTTATTCCCCATGAAGCTTTCCCACTTAACTCATGTGTTATGTGTTTGATCTTGCATCATCTTTATTATTCATGTTTATGAATAGCTTGTATGTTTTATGAATGCTTGTGGTCATTGATTAAGAGTTTTAAAGGATTAAAATTGAATTTTGAAATATCTTGCATCAATAATTCAACCCCCCTCTTATTTATTGTACCTCCAACAATTGGTATCAAATCTAGGACATTCATTACAAGTCTAACCACTTAAAGGTGATCATAGGTACAATGAAAGACAAAGAGGCTAAGATTTTCCTTCAAGGTGAACTAATGTGTGCTTTATCATAACTCAAATTTTCAAGGTAATAAAATGAATGTATAAAAGAAAATATTTAAATGTTAAATAACATGAATGGGAATAAAAATTTAGACCTGACTTCCCTTATATGTCATAAGTTTCTTGCAAGCATTGATAGTGTGAAGACACAAATAGGAATAATAGAAGTAAAAATAAAAAAATTATAGGTTGTGGTTGATACAAATTTGAATCAAAGAATGGATCAATTGGAAGAAAAATTTATGATTTATATTGGTGCTATTTTATCTAAATACAAGTAGAAATATAGCTCTATAAAATAATCTATTAATTAGATGTCTTGGGGTATTGATGATCAAACAAAAAGGGTGATTAACATGAACAACTATAGTTATGTTTTCAATGGACATTGTTATACTTGTAATGAATATGGTAATAGATATGAGGACTGTACTTACTCTCCAGAGAAGAAATGAGGTTCTCTACTATAACTACAATCAATAGGCACATATAGCCAGGTATTTTAAAAGGGACTTTTGGAAAAAGCATTTTCAAGTTATTGACACCATTAAATGGTTTAAGAAAGAAAAAATCAAGATTCAAATAAATAAGGAGCAAGACTCAAAGGAATAATCCATTTTTGTACAAATTGCCTTACATACTCAAGAGGATGAAAACAAGAAGTGGTACATAGATAGTGGATGCTCAAGTCATATAACAGGAGACAAGAGTATGTTTATTTATCTAAAAAACCAATTCAATTTTAGTAAGTTTTGGTGACAACAACTCTGCTAACATAGTTGGGAAAGGCTCTATAAGTTTAGATAATGGTCATAATAGAATGGAAAATGATCTATATGTAAAAGGTTTAAAACACAATCTTCTAGGTGTTATCCCCAAATATGTAAATAAGGAAATGTTGTGACTTTTCATGACAAAGGGTGTGAAGTGAGAAGTTCAAAGTCTATAAAATTAGTTGAAAATATTCACAAGGTAGATAACAACTTGTATGTGTACCATTAATCTAATAAATAAAAGTGCCTCATGAATCAATTAGATAAAAGCTAGATTTGGCATAGAAGACTTGGGCATCTAAACTTTGATAATTTATTAAGGATTAATTAAAAAGGACTAGTGAGGCATATGACTAAGATCACTAAGATTACTCACACTCTCTACAAGGCATGCCTTCATGGAATACAAGTCAAAAGAAGATACAAATCTAAGGATACTCTACCATAATACCATTGGAGTTGATCCATGTAGACCATTGTGGACCTATAATAAATCAATGAATTCAATTTAATAGCTATTTTATGTTATTAATTGATGAATTCACTAGAATGACTTTGATTTTTTTTATTAAAGAGAAATTAGAAGCTTTTGGAAAATTTAAAGCATTCAAAAATCTTTTTAAAAATGAAAAAGGATCAAGAATCAAGTGTGTAAGATTAGATAGAGGAGGTGAATTTTGGTCTTATGAATTTGATGAATTTTGTGAGAAATAAGGAAATAGAAGACAATACTCTGCTACTAGGATACCCCAACATAATGGGGTAGTTAAGAGGAAAAATAGAACTATCCAAGAGATGGATAGAATCATGCTTCAAGATTCCAAACTTTCAGATGGTTTTTAGGAAGAGGATGCCAATACATCTATTTATATATTAAATAGATTCCAAGTTAGAGAAAATAGTGATAAGACTCCATATGAGCTATAGAAAAATAAGGACACTAATGTAAAATACTTTAGAGTATTTGGGAGCAAGTGTCTTATCAAGAGGAATGAAGAAAATCTTGGAAAATTTGACTCAAGATCTGATGAGGGCATCTTCTTGGGTTATTTCTCTATAAGTTCTTCTTATATATGTTTCAATAAGAGACTCCACAAAGTTATTAAAATCTCTAATGTGATATTTAAATAGATAGGTGACATCAAGAAACCTATCTTGTATAAAATTGACACTATCAAGGATGTTATTTCAAATAATGAAAGCATACCTGATCAATCAGATGATGAAGAGGAATAAGTAAGACATGATAGTAAAGCCCCTTCTAGTAGAATATAGAAGGATAATCAAGTTTCCCAAGTTATTAGAGATGTGAATTCTAGTTTGTAGACTATGAGGAGAATATTGATCAATTAAAATCAATAAGACACATCTTTTTTATCTAGAATTGAACCTAAAACTTTATTAGAAGCTAACAAAGATGATAATTGGACATTTTCCATAGAGGAGGAATTTGATCAAATAGTAAAAAATGAAACATGGGATTTGGTTCCTAGGCCAAAACACAAAAATATCATAGGAACTAAGAGGATTTTTATAAATATGATGAATGAGAAAGGAGAGGTCACAATAAATAAGGATAGATTGTTGTGTAAAGGATATGCTCAAGTTAAAGGGATGGATTTTGATGAGACATTTACTCCTATGGAAAAAATGGAAGAAACTAGACTCTTTCTATCATATAAAAGTTTCAAAGGTTTCAAAGTTTACCAAATGGATGTGAAATGTGCATTTTTGAATGGAAACTTAGATGAATAAGTTTATATTGAGCCACCTAAACGTTTTTTAATGAAAATTAATCAAGACTATGTTTTCAAACTAAAGAAGGACGTATATAGTCTTAAAAAAGCTCCTAGAGCTTGGTATGATAGATTAGACAAGTATCTATTAAGCCAAGGCTTCAAAATAGGGATAGTTGATAGTAATTTATATATCAAAATAGATGGTACTCATAAATTACTAGTAGTATTCTACGTTGATGACATAATATTTGGTTCTAATAATGACAACATGAGTATAGAGTTTTCAAATGTTATGAAGACTGAGTTTGAAATGTCAATGTTGGGAGAATTTTATTTATTATTAGGGTTATAAATTAACCAACTTAATGAAGGGATATTCATTTTATAGGAAAAATACATCAAAGATATACTAAAAAAGTTTGACATGTTAGATTTTAAGCCAATTAGTACTCTAATGATCACTGGATGTAAGTTAAGTAAATAAGATGACTCATCAAAAGTTGATCAAAATTTATAGAGATCCATGATTAGAAATCTCTTATACTCTACTACTTCTAGGCCTGATATCATGTAAGAAATGGGCCTTGAAGGAAAGTTTCAAGCTAATCCCAGATAATCTAACTTGAAAGTAGTCAAAAGGATCTCAAGATATCTCAAGAGAAAACTAGAGTATGGTTTATGGTACCCTAAGAGTAAATAATTTAATCTAAAAACATACATTGATGAAGATTGAGAAGGAAGTGTAGATGATAGGAGGAGTATTAATGGTGGTGTCTTCTTTATGGGTGAATGCTTGATGTCTTGTCTAAGCAAGAAACAAGACTTTATATCTTTATCAATTATAGAAGTTGAGTATATAGTTGTTGCTTCTTGTTGTACTTAGGTAATGTGGATGAAACAAACCTTGGAAGATTTTAAGGTAAGAAAAAATGGACCTTGTCCTATCTATTGTGACATACTTGTGCAATTAGTATCTTTAAGAATTCTATTATACACTAAATAATTAAGCACATTCCTATTAGATATCATTTCTTGAGAGAACAAGTAATCAAATTATTAAACTGGAATGTGTCTACAAAAGAACAAATTGTAGACATTATGACTAAACCATTGATAAAGGACACATTTGAGTATCTAAGAAAAATCTTGGGAGTCATATCCTTGTCTATGAATCATAAACATTTCATTTGAATAAGAGGAGAACATGTTTTCATATTGTTGATATCATGAAGAAGGTCTTAGAGTTTTGTATATGATAAGTTGTGTATGTCATGGAGTTCATAGTGTTCTGAAGATGATATGGTTCCATGAGAGTTCTTTAAAAAGGTTATAAACCATGATGTATTATAGAGGATTAAAGGAAATTGTTTTGTTTCTATGAGATCCATATGAGATTTATTCATATTTGATTTAGATGTTTAAGTTGACCTAATAAAGACATGAGATCTTTTTGTAGTTTCATAAGAATATTGATTATGTGTGGATAGTGTTTGAAGTGTTGCTAACAAACCTAGTTCATTGAGAAGACTTATTGAAGATGATATTTTTCAAATAGGGAATGGAGTTAGGGGGAGATAACTCAGATAGTTAGAGAGGCTTGAAGAGGTGTGCATAATGTAAGGGTTGGTCCCTCTTATTATTTTCAATTCATGGAGCATGTTTGAGAAGCTCAAGGTAAGAAGAGGTATGCACATTTTTAGGGGGAGTTTGCATCATATCTTATAGGTGGTCCTTTCCCATTGTTTATTTTTTAGGTATTTTTAAGTCCTTAGGATCAGAATATGATCCCACTTTATCATTGTATCAAAGGGGGAAAAGTACTTTAAGAGAGAGACAGAGTATGAGCATAAGATTTGTATTGGTGTTGACATTAGTGACAAAGGGGGAGATTGTTGGAGAGTTTTCAATGATGTCTCCAAGGTGACCAAGGATGTTTATGAGGTGTCATGTGTGATAGAATGATAATGAAAAAGTGTGCTTTAATGTGCTTCAGTATTCTTGTATATATCTTCAGTGTTTGACTTGGTGAGGAAATTGATGGATGATATTAATGGTATGGACATGTTTAAAAAACCCTATGGGTTATTATGAGTACTTGGAATGTTTGTGGAAGTGAAAGGAATTCATTATAGTAGTCATATGAGTGTCTAAGTTTAAGTAGTCATCTTGATAGATAAGGTTGAGTAAGCAATTTAATGATGTCATATTTCACATGTGTGAAGGTTTCAAGAGAATTTTGATTCATGGATGGATTCACCTATGAAAGGTAATCATGTGGTTCACATTTTAGGTCATAAGGCTGAGCGTAGAAAAAATTATTAAGGTGAAAATTTGGCCTTCTAAGTATATTGCAATGGTTTATATTGTTAGAATTTTTTTGAAGAGGAGATCTAACAGTGAATATCAAATGGCAAGCATCTATTCATATAGACAAAGATCCAATAGTAAGCATATAATCGTGTAGATAGTGATATAATGGCACATGTGAAGTAAATATGTCAAAGGTTCCTAATATTGCACATGTTAGTGACATGTGTCTCAATCATGTTGTTTTGATAGAATATCAATGGCACATGGGTGTTTGTGTAGATGGAGATAAATGGTGTGGATCAATTCAAATAATAAATGTGTAGAGGGCATGTGGGAATTTTAAGTGGCTTGATCCTAGAAGTGAGGATCTAAGATCAATGGTGATTGATGCAAGGCAAAGCCTAGGATAATCCCAAAGGGATAGAAAAAGCATGTTTGAGCAAGATGTTAGGGTACACGAGATGAAGACAAGTTTTTATAATGTTTGTATTACATAATGATCATTGGAATTTGAATTAGCAAAGGGAAAACCAGTCTTCAATATTTTGCTTATATCATTCGATCTAGGATGAATTTATTAATAAAATAAAAAACAAAGTTGAAGAGAACTTCAAGAAACATATAAAAACATTTATTATAAGGTATGAATGTTTGTAAATTATATAATGATCTTAAAATTTGACTATATATTGATCTTAAAATCTAACTATTTGTTCATTCATGGTGTTATTGTGTATAAGACTATTGTTTGAGTAAATTGCAATTTAGTAGAAGATTGTTTTGGTGGATATTCATTTGAATATGTCTTAGAGGTCATATGGAGTGGACCCATATATTTTAAAGTTATCTTGAGTTTTTATTTTTCTCGATGAAGTGATAAAGGGGTAATAAGTCTCCATGAGACCTATAAGGGATACTTAGGCCTAATTGAAAGCTGTATTTGCTTAAGTTTGACCCATGAATGCTATGGAAAACTTGTGTCAATGAATTTGAGCTTTGTCTTAACATGATAGATGTCTTAAGGGTTAAGATAAGTATTATGGCTGACCTAGAAGTTGATATTCATGAAGAATATATAAAGAGTGAAGACCAAGGTAATGGTTTCTAGACTTGAAGTAGATAAGTTGAGAAATAAGAAGATAGAGATGAAGTAAAGAGATAAAAGGGAGTATTATTAGTTGATGGAATGAAGTACATAGTAGATTGAGGATAAGTGGAAAATTCTAGAGTGATCCAAAAGGGGTGTTTGGATGAATTAATTGTATGAGAAAGTTTGAATGTGTGTGAATATTTTAAAGAGAAGTGTTATACATTATTTCTCCAATTAGAGTGAAATTCAATCAGATTTATACATTTGTTGACTTCATAGGTGTTGTGTGGGTGCTCAACATCTAGAACAAGTTGGTGTTTGTTAATACTTAGGGGTGGGTACTCCTTATGAAGTGGGTGATTAACTAAAAGGTATATTATTTGTGATAATATTATAGGACAAGTAGTCCATGTGTTTGCAAGCTTGAGAGTGGGTTTTATTTACCATGACAGTTTCCCATAGAATTCATGTGTTGTGTGTTTGATGTTACATCATCTTTCTTATTCATTGTTATGAATATCTTGTATGCTTTATAAATACTTGTGGTCATTGATTAAGAGTTTGAAAGGAATACATTTGAATTTTGAAATATCTTCCATATTTGATTCACCCCCCTATTCGTGATTGTACCTCTAATAATTGTAAATTCATGAAAGTGATTTTATAGGTGTTCTAAGTTATTATTTTCATGGCTGTGTTTTGTAGCTACAAGCCATTTTATATGTGTGAGTAATATTGATAGTCATTAGTAAATATTCCCATAATTTAAGAATATAATGCACATGAATTTATTATATAGGCATCATAGGTTCATTTTAATGTATTTTTATTCATGATAATTCCTATGAAGGTGTGAAAAGTCAAAGGTTCTTGACTAGGTTTTGAAGCCTATTTATAGTTCTAAGTGATAATATGAAAGTGGTAAATTTAAGGTATTTCTCCTTATTTGGTGAAATTTAATGAACATGGTGATGAACCTAATGTCATGGAGGCTATATCCATATGATTTTTTGATATGGTTATGTGGAAAAGTTGAGTGTATACTTTAGATATTCAAATCACACTTTTTAGCAATGAGAAGTCTTAATTGTGAGTAGGCCTAATGGTGTGGTTCAAGGAGTGAAATAAGATCAATGGTGTTGAGGAATTAAGGTGATATTATAAGGGATAAAATTGAATAATTTTTTAATTTTTTCATACATTTATGGAGGCTAAAGATCTTCCATGGTGGTCAAGGTGAATGTGTGCTTTGAGAAGGCCTAAGTGCATTAGGTATCTATTAAGCCTAATGGTGGTTTTGGTCCTTATAAGTGGCGACCAAAATATGTAGTGGTTATTTTAACTTGTGAATAGTGTTTTTTATATATTAAAATGGTTATATAAATATGGATAGGTTTTTTTCTAACCAAGGTGTGTGAAAGCAAGAGTCAAGTATAAAAAGAAGGTCTAATAGGCCTAATTGACTAGTTAGAACATGGAGGTGATGAACGAATGAAATAGATGTTTTTAAAATTAGGTATAAGGATTTAATTTAATAATATATGTGTTTTTAATATGTAATGAAGTTATAATAGTGATTATATATATGACGAGAAAGTTCATATGACTTAAATCTATCAAGAAGAGGGCTAGTTGAGCGAAGAGGCCTAATAGGTTGTTTGAGAGACATAGAAGAGTGTGAAGAGAAAAATAAGGTGGTAATAATTATTTAAATGAGAAATAGGTTTTAAAAGGTGATCAAAGGTTCAAGGTGACTTATTTACCCAAGGGTTTGGTGCCTCCTTATAAGTTGGTACCTGTTAAAGGCCTATTTAAGTTGGTGCTTGACTATTGAAGGGTTGGCGCTCCTCATGGGGTTGGTGCCTCACTAAATATTTATTAATTACTTATAGGAATGTATTGAAAGATGTGTTTTAGTGGGTTTATTCCCAATGAGGGTTTCCCACATATCTCTTGTGTTCATATGTTGCATGCTTATGTGGATGCCTTTCTATGCATTAGTTGATGTATGTGTTTGAACGAATGATAAGTGAAATTGATTGATTATTTTAAGGAAAATGATTCACCCCTCCTTTTAGTTGATTTTATTCAAATAATTTTTATCAAAATAGGTCTTTTGAACTATAACTAATATCCTAAAGGATATCTTAGGTAAGTGAAGATGGCTAGTCAAACACAAGGTAATTTCTCTACAAGCAAAGATCCACTGTTCAATTGATCTAATTATGATTTTGGGAGTGTCAGGATGAGAAAACATTTATTGTATCAAGGTCATGATTTTTGGTAATCAATTTTTGATGGATATACTGCACCCTCTAATCACCCTATAGATGTAAAACGTAAGAAGGCTAATGACAACAATTCAAAAGAAATAAATGGTATTCTTTATGGTCTATCAGAGGCATAACTTGTTAAGGTGATGCACTATATATTTGAAAAAGATATGTGGGATAATTTGAATAATATACATGAGGGATACTCTAAGGTCAATTTGGATAAATTAAAAACCCATAGAAAGAAGTTTGAAATCCTAAGGATGAATGAAGATGAGACCATTGCATCCTACTTATTGAGGGTTGATGAATTGGTCACCATCATAAGAGTCTTAGGTGAATAATTGAAAGAGTATATTATTTTTAAAAAGGTATTGATATGTCTAACTCCTAAGTTTGATTCTAAATTATATATTGTTGAAGAGATATAATATCTAGACAAGTTAAAGATGGATGGAATTCATGGCACCCTAACCACCTATGAGATGAAGACAAGTCAAGGAAGACCTGCAAAGAAGGAATATGCATTCAAGGTAGAAAATAAGTCAAAGTAGAAAGAATACAAAAGGTAAAAAAGTAAAATACAATGATGGTTCTAAGATTGATGATGGTGAGTTGATAGATATGTTTATAAGAAAGTTGAAAAGTGGATCAAGTAAATACAAGGGTAAGTTTCCCTTCAAGTATTTTAATTATGTAGAAATTTGAAACTTTGCTAACAAGTGACATCATAAGCATAAGACAAAGGATGATTAAGAGCATGATGAAGGTCATGATTATGAAAATAATTCCTATAGGTCTGATAAAATCAAGAAATGTTTTATAAATTATGATAATAATAAGAAGTCTTTAAAGAACAAAAGAATCTTTTACACAAAGGAAGATTGTAGTTCATCTAATGAGAGTGAGAAAAGTGATTCTAAATGTGAGCATGAAGGTGATGGTTTTGATGTCAATGAATTTATCTTCATGGTTAAGGAATCAAGTTATTTAAATCAAGAAGAGTCCATATGGTTTGGAGGTACTTTTGGTGATTTAGATGAAGAAGAAGATGAGTTGGACTTTGAGGCTAAGTTGATGAATGCTCTAGAAGAATTGGAGATGGTGAAAAAAATAATAAGGTGATGAGGTCTCTTATCAATTATTATGAGGATTTTTTTTTTTGAAGAGAGATTTAGTAAAAACTCCAAAGAATAAGAAGAAAAAGTCAAATATGTGGAGACTCAAATTGATATTATGACTACAAGATTAAAGGATAAAACAAAAGAATGTGCTAGGTATGTGATTGAAGTGGATTATTTGAGAGCTTATTTTTATTATTCATCAAGTAAGGTAAAGTATTTTGTGAAGTTTTAAAATATTACCGATGATCTAAATAACATCTTGAGTAGTCAAAAGATTGCTAATGACAAAATAGGTCTTGGTTTTAATGGAGACCAAAAGAACACTAATGTGATCAAGGAGAATCAGACCTTAAAGGTCAATGGTAAATCTAAAAAAGATGGTACTGGTAGAATGAAGAATAATTCTATCAAGAAATATAATACCATAAGGTATGCTAATCCTTTAAAAAGTTATTGTTATTCATGTAACCAATTTGGTCATAAAGCAAGGCATTGTAGAAGACCCTCCAAGAATAAATATGCATGAAAATATGAGGAGAATCATTAGTTAAGAGGTATGGGTAATGGTGTGTTTCCATCAAGAGGAATAGTGTGTTTTAATTTTCAAAAGGTTGGTCATATTAATTTTTTTTGTTATCACAGATTCTCAAGTCAAAAAAAGAAGATTGAGTCCCCTAGAGTGTAAGAAAGAAGATAAGATAGTTAATGGAGACCAAGGGTAGCTAGGGTGATGATAATCAATATGCAAGTCCAAATGGACTATTTTCCATGGTGGAGCATAGTTTAGATGTAAAGGAGTGCCAAAAATTATCCCTATCAACTTAGTTTATGGATGAGTAATTCAAGTAGACCAAGTCAAAATGTTGTTCAAATGGAGATTGAAAAGATCAAGCCAAATAGGATATTAAGTCTAAGAGGATAATTAATAAAGTTTAGTCTAGTGAGGACATAGAGATATAGGAATAGCCTAATTTTATGTTGTTTTAGTACCCTAAAGAAGATGTGAATCCATTAGGATTCATGGAGGCACTCAGCTAGTGAGCAAAAACATGAAGGATGCTTGGTTTTAGGGGGAGCTTTGTATTATTTATTTCAAATCCAAAGTTTAGTGAATAGTATATTGGTGATGTGATTGCAAGAAGTGGGTTAAAAATCATGTGTATGATGACTTAATCAAACCAAATAAACATTCATGATAGTGTCTAAATACCTCATGGAGATAAGGAGAGCCAATCATGCTCCAAAAGCAGGTGTGTTTGACAAGAAGATATATACATACATACATACATACATACATACATATATATATATATATATATGTATGTATGTATATATATATATTATACACATATACATATATATATGTATATATATATATATATATATATATGTATATATATATATATGTATGTATATATGTATATATATATATATATGTATGTATATATGTATATATATACATATGTATGTATATATGTATATGTATATATATATATGTATATGTATATATATATATATATACATATATATGTATGTGTATATATATCTATATATAGATACACACACACACACACACACACACACACACACACACACACACACATATTAGTCATGAAGAAATTTGAGTTATATATTGGTATATAATATCAATATGATCATGAAGTTAGTTGGTTTTGAGCCTAATATATGTTGAGTTTTTGACAAAGAGAGAGAGAATGATATTGTTTAGAGAGAAAAAGTGTGTTGTTTTAGGTCCAAATATAAGATAATTATCAAGATTTGACCCTTTGTCATTAATGCCAAAGGGGGAAAATGTTCTAGTTTGGGAGAAAGGTTAGTTGAGGAGATCTAGATAAGGGATATGAGAATGATTAGCTTTGTTTAAGTGTTTGTAATCAATGATAAATGGGGATATTACTGAGGTATGTTCTTATTTTTGGTATTATGGCATAAATTTTTTCAATGATGTCAAGGTCAATTTGGATGTCAAAGTCAAATTTAATTTCATATAAGGTGAAGAGGTATGTGACAAGGAAGTCTTAAGATAAGAGATAATTTGAAGGGAACCTATTGTCTCTCTATTAAGAGAGAATTTGAAGGAAACCAATAATTATTTTGAGTTTGTCAACATGTTTTAAGATAAAGATCAAGATACAAGGTAAGCATATTGTTGAGCACTGATCTTGAGAAGCCTAGTCATGACTTTGATCATCACATGAAGAGATCCTATGAGAGGGTATGAAGATGGTGTTATGGTAATATGGATACACATAGATATGAGTGGATTTTTATGGATGTCAAATAATTCATATGGATTATTGAAACATTCAATAAATTTTCAAGGTAAGCCTTCAAGGGTAAGGTCTTAAGCCTAAGCATGTAACCAGACTAGACCTAAACCCTATTTGACCTAATGACAAGTCTTGAGGTGTTATCAAGGTTTATGAAGGATACAAAATAATGGTATAACATGTGAGAATATGTTTAACATTATGTAAACATGTGTATAAGGTAGGTAATCCTTTAGAGGAGGTTTCAAAGCGAGTTCATGGCTTATTTATTTGCAAAAAGAGACTTGGTGAGAAGATATATGCTTGGTAGCATGATGAGATGAGTAGTCTCAGGATTGTGAGAAAAATATTGGTAGTGTGTGAGGATGGTATGAAGTTTTATGACATGAGTATGAGTTATTGTGATCAGTACAAGAGGTTTCAAGGTCTAAGTGTTGCTTACAGGTTTAGTCCTAGTATTTAAAGAGGCCTAATGTGGCCTAATGAGGGGTCAAGTTTAGTTTTTAAGGTGATAGAGATCATGTGACCTTTAATATAGGTGTGAGATGATATTTCAAGAGTGATCATTAAGTTTTAGGTCTATTATTAAAATAAAAAGCATAAAAAATGAAGTTAAGGTCTCTCAAGTGTTAGAATGAGGTATTATAGACTCAATAAGGATTTTCTAATGCTCATTGGCATGTGAAACCTTTACATGAGGATCTAAGTAGTTAATAATATTTGGATAAAGGTCCTAGGTGTATTATCAAGGCATTATTTTTTGGAATGAAGGGAAATCCTTTATGAATAATTGCTAAGAGTAAAAATAGGTTTTTTATGCTCAAAAACCCTAACAATGACCTAATATGAAATATATTGATATATATGAATTATAGTGAATTTTATTATGTATTTTTATGATTTTATAATGTATAGGAATCTCCCAGTTACCTCCAGGTGGTAATGGTCTATCATAAGAGTGAGTGGAAGCTATAAGAAACCCCTTTTTCTTAGATTTTTGATGTAACATGTAGGGTTGACCAGGTCAAATCATGAATATAATTGGAGGATGATATGTGAGACTTTTATTTTTTTTCAACTTATGTTTTTTAATAGGTTAAAAACTTCATATATTCTAAACTAGTCATGGAAGTCAGCCTATCACTAAAAAGGCCTAGTGAGGAAGATAGTGAGAAAAATAGGCAAAAGTGGGAATGAGATTAGGGATGTGTTTTAGTAGATTATGGATGGATATAATTAATTTTTTTAATTGTTAAATACCTATAAAATTTATAACTAATGGACATAATTTTAGGAAAAACTTGTGTATGGTAGGAAGTCGATCTCAATCTGACATGCCTAACACAGTGAGGTATGTGTATAGTAAAGACATGAGATTGGTATATAAAGATAATATTGATATTTAAAATTATAATATATCTGATTAAATATATTATAATGATGATTAATGATACTATAAACCCATTTTAAGTTCATGAAAGTGATTCTATAGATGTTCTAAGTCATTATTTCCATGACTATGTTTTGGAGCTATAAGTAGTTTTATGTGTGTGAGTAAGATTGATGTTCATAAGTCATTATGAAAATAATTTAATAATTTAATGCACATTAAAATTTTATATATTTTAATTTAAATTTATTTCTCTTCATGATAAATTCCTATGAAGGTGTGAAAAGTCAAAGGTTCTTGACTAGGTTTTGAAACCTGTTTGTAGTTCTAAGTGAGCATATAGAAGTGGTCAGTTTAAGGTATTTTACCATATTTGGTGAAATATAATGAAAATAATGATTAAAATAAGGTAATTTATGTTATATAAATATAATTTTTTGATATTTTTATGTGTCAAATTTGAGTGTATACTTTAGATATTCAAACTAGACTTTCTGGCAGTGAGAAGGCCTAATTGTGAGTAGGCCTAATGGTATGGTTTAAGGAGTGAAATAAGCTAAATGGTGTTGTGGAAAAAAAATTAGATTATTATGTGCATAATTTAAGTTTATTTATAGGATTAATATTTTCCAATGTGGTCAAGGTGAAATGTTTTCTTTGAGAAGGCCTAATTTCATTAGGTTTCTATTAGGCCTAATGGTGGTTTTGGTCCTTATAAGTGGTGACTAACCTATGTAGTGGTTATTTTCACTTGTGAAAAATGTTTTTTGATATAATATAAGGCTGATAAAATTATTTATAGGTTTTTATACAACAAAGGTGTGTGAGAACAAGATTCAAGTATAAAAATAAGGTCTAATTGGCCTTTTTGACTAGTTAGAACATAGAGGTGATGAAGGGAAGAAATAAAAGATTGTAAACTAGGTACATGGATTGAAGATCATCATAGAGGTATGTTTAATATTAAATGAATTTATAATAGTGATTATATGTATTATAATCAAGGTCATATGACCTAAATCTATCAAGAAGAGGGCTAGTTGAGTGAAGAGGCCTAATAGGTTGTTTGAGAGAGAGAAGAGTGTGAAGAGAAAAAGGTGGTAATCATAAATTAAGTGAGAAATAGGTTTCCAATGGTGATGATATTTTAAGGGTGATTTATTTGGTTATAATTTACCCAAGGGTTTAATTCCTCCTTGCAATCTGGTGCTTAATAAAGGCTTAATTGAGTTGGTGCTTGACTAGTGAATGGCTGGTGCCTCACTAAATATTGATTCATTTATTATAGTAATATAGAAAAATATTTGTTTTAGTGGGTTTTAAACCAAATTATGGTTTACCACATATCTCTTGTGTTCATATTTTGTACGCTTATGTGGATTCTTGTATATGCATTGGTTGATGTATGTGTTTGAATGAATGCTTCATGAATGATAAGTGAAATTGATTTATTATCTTAAGGAAAATGATTCACCACCAATATTAGTGTATGCTATTATAAAAATTGGTATCATATTAAGTCATTTTAAACAAGCCTAATATCCTAAAGGATATCCTAAGTGAAGATGGCTAGTCAAGCACAAGGTGGTTTCACTACAAGCAAAGCTCCATTGTTCAATAGATCTAATTATGAATTTTGGAGTGTTAGGATGATAAAATATTTGATGTCTCAAGATAATTATGTTTTAAATTATTTTTGGATGGATATATTGACCCTTTATTCCTCTTATAGATATAGAAGGTAAGAAGGCTAGTGATAGTAATTCAAAAGCAATGAATGGTATTCTTTGTGGCCTATCAGAGGTAGCACTTATGAAGGTGATGAACTATATGTTTTCCAAATATATGTGGGAAAAGTTGAATAATATACATGAGGGAGACTCAAAGGTCAATTTGGATAAATTTCAAACCCATAGAAGGTATTTTTAAAGCCTAAGGATGAAAGAATATGAGACCATTATAGCCTACCTACTGAGGGTTGATGAAGTAGTCACCATCATAAGAGTCTAAGGTGAAGAATTAAAAGAGTCTATTTTAAAAAAAAATGTATTTATATCTATAAATCCTAAGTTTTATTATAAATTATCTATTAGTTAAGATATACAAGATCTATACAAGCTAGAGATAGATGGAATTCATGGCACCATAACAACATATGAGATGAGGACAAGTGAAGGAAGACTTGAAAATAAGGAAGATGAATTCAAGGAAAAAAGAAGTTAAAGGAGAAGAATACAAAAGTAAATAAAGTCAAATACAATGATGAGTTGATAGCTATGTTTGCAAGAAATTTGAAAATTGGTTCAGGTAAATACAAGGGTAAACTGCCCTTCAAGTGTTTCAATTATAGAGAAATTGGACATTTTTATAACAAGTAACCTCATAATAATAATAAAAAGGATGATTAATATCATTATGAAGGTCATGATGATGACAATTAGTCTTATAGGTTTGATAAGATCAAGAACATTTTAAGAAAGTATTATGACAAGAAGTCTTTCAAGAACAAAAGAAGATTTTACACCAAAGAGGATTGTAGTTCATCTTATGAGAATGAGAAAAGTGGTTCTTAGAGTGACCATTAATGATATGGTCATGATGTCAATTAATTTATCTTCATGGCTAAGGAAGTAAGTTATTCAAATTAAGAAGAGTCTATGTGGTTTGGAGGGACTATTGGTGATTCAGATGAATAAGAAGATGAGGTGGACTTGGAGCCTAAGTTGATGAATGCTTTAGAAAAAATGAATATGGTCAATGAAAAGAATAAGGTGATGAGGCCTCTTGTCAAATATTATTAGGAGCATATCAATTTTTTTGAAGAGAGACTGAGTAATAACTCTAAGGAAGAAGAATAAATAGTCAAATAGGTGGATACTCAAATTAGGATTATGACTACAAGCCTTGTTAAAAATAGGATATATTGAGAGGGGGCTGAATTAGTATATCATAAATCTTATAAACTTTTCCTTAATCAAATTCCACTTAACCATATATTCAAGATATCCAATAAAACTAAAATAATAAACACCACACAAGATAGAGAGACACACCATATTTAGCATGGAAACCCAATATGGTAAAAACCATGGAGAACAATATCAAGTATATGAATGAGAACCAACTCAAACTAAAATATTCACAAGCACCAACTTGCAGGAGCACCAACCCCTTTGTTGAGCATCAACACAACTATTCATGTGCACTAACCCATAGGAGCACCAACCCCTTTTATGAGCACCAACACAACAACTATTCATGATCACCAACCCATAAGAGCACCAACCCATTTTGTGTATACCACACAACTATCTCTCAATGTTTCTATTTCAACAAATGATAGATCATTACAATATCTCTTTCCTCTCTCTCCTATTCTCTTCTAATCTAGATATAATAATTACAAATCATACTCTATCTCCCATATATTACAAATGGCTTCTCAATCCTTTATTTATAGCTTTCAAAATGAAATTAGGCCTTCACCCTTTGTGAACTTTCAATCCTCATGGAAAAAGGCACCAAACTTACATGACACTTCGTATCCTTGCATTTGAAAAGTCATATGGTGACCCTTCATAATCAAAAGCATCCATTCTTATGATGTCTTTATCTTGGTGACTTTTTGTATTCCTCAAAGTGTCCCTTCATGAGAAATTGTGCACTTCCTCTTTTCTCTTCACTTGGTGACTCTTGGAATTCCCCAAGATGACTCTTCATGGGAAAATTCATTCCATTCTTCTTTTATCTTTACCCCATGATTCTTTGACTTCTCCATGGGCCCTATTTTGACTTATATGCAACCAAAAATATATTCATTAATATTAAATAAATATTAACACACATTAGCCAAGATATAATTATTATAAACATCATTAAATGCAATGGGGCCTTTATCACCAATAATGCTAGACCTTTGACATTAATGACAATATTTCAAAAAATCTACCCCTCTGTCATTAATGGAAAGCTCAATCCTAAAATTGTCACATCCTAAAACTTGCACATACTATCATTTAAAAAACATGCAGAGACTCCCCCTTATTGTAGCAACCTATACCTGTACCTATTATTATCCCCCTTTGACATCAATGGCAAAGGACCTACCTAGAGATAACACTTATCTCCCCTTAAACTGATGCTAAACCTCAATGGTAGGAATTAAAATAAATTACTCCCAAATCCTTTTGCAGATCTTTGAATGTGTCCTTTGATCATACCTTTGAGAAGATATCTGATAATACATATAAATTGTTGCCTATCCTTTGAGCATCTACAATCAACTCATTTAAATCTTTTCTTCTAATCTCACAACCTTCTACATAAAAAATTAATGTGTATCCCTAATAAAATATTTGACTTACACTCAATAGATTATGCTTAAGACCTTTTACATACAAAACATTCTTAGTCTTGGTTTTACCATTATCCAAACTCAAAGTACCTTTTCCAGCTATCTTAGCAGTGGTTTTATCTCCAAATTTCACTATGCCACCATTGATCTTCTTTATAGTTATAAACTTACTCTTTTCTCCTATCATATGCCTTGAACATATAATATCAATGAACCATGGATGATATTCATTTCTTGCATGCAAAGTTGTCTATACCAACATAGAATCTTCAAGTTATTTCTTCTGCCATGAACATGTCTAAACCTTATTCTTGATGAATGGAGCCTTAAAACTATGGTCCTTCTTGACTGACTCAAACACAATTTTATAGTACCAATATATGTTTCTAAATTTGTTACATTTGTAACATATTATCCCCTCTTCATCAAAGCTTGATAGAGGAGTAAAAGAGTTGTAGCTTTTGCTTGACTCTGCATGACTTCCCTTCTCCTTATTTCTGAAACTATTAGATCTTTTTTGAAATTCTAATTTCTTATGACCATATCCATTACAATAAAAATAGTAACAATAAAAATATGACTTGTTTGTTTATCTCTGACCTGATTGCCTTTTGTAGCTTTCTTCCCTCTAGCCTTCTTTGTTTGAAATGTTCTATGTATTCTTCACTTCTTCCCTTTTTATTTCCTCAGCTTTAACATATCTCTTTTTATTTTCAAATATGATACTTGTCTTATCTAAATTTTCCTTTTGTCTTTATAATATCTTATTCAATATGTTAGTGTTATCCTCAAATTTTGAATCACTAACTACTTTATCATTGACTGCTTTCTCAATATCTTCTTTTGAAAGAGGCAATTTCAATAACATACCTTTCACATTATTTTATTACTTTTTGAAACTATTTTGTTAGATATTTTTCATTCCTTTTAGCTTCTTCAAAGTTTTCTATTAGATCATCAATTATTTCCTTTGACTCCTTTTCATTTTTCTTAATCTGGTGCTTCAATCTTTGATTCATTTTCTCAAAAACTTCTAAGTCTTATAAGGCACAAATGAGTTCTCCTTCTAGATTCACTTTGGATTCATCCTCTTCTTATTCTTGATCATCTATAATTTTGCTTATAGAGGCATCTTCATATATGGCCATGAATATAATCTCTTCTTCTTCTGAATCACTGACTCCACTATCTTCAGTTGAGTTAGGATCTTTAGAATACAGGATCTTCTTCTCGAATCCCTTCTTGAATTTACCTTTGAAATTATTCTTGTATGTAGACTTTCCTTTATCATCATCATTACCATTATTTGGGCATTTAGATAAAAAAATGTCCAATCTTTTCATAATTAAAACATTTAAAAGGTAATTTTCCTTGATATTTACATGTTCCCCTTTTTGGCTTGCGAATGAAAAGAGCTCCATTATCATCTTCATCATTGCTAGAACTATCACTTGATTCTTGAATCTTAGATTTTTCTTTCTTTGATGTCTTGAAATCCACTTCTCTCTTTGAGGGTTTATCCTTTTTAGTCTGTATTTCATATGCCATGAAAATACCATGAAGCTCATCCATCTTTAGCTTAGTTAAATTCTTCATCTCCTCGATTGCATAAACCTTTGCATCATATCTCATTGGTAGATATATTAAAACCTTTTGTACCACTATTGACTCTTCTAAATTTTCTCCAAGACCTTGAATGTGATTTACTATTTGATCAAATCATAAGAGATAACTTGCTATATATTCTTCTTCTTCCATATTCAAACTCTCAAACTATCTTCTAAAAGTCTGAAGCTTAGCTTGTTGAACCTTTCCATCACCTTTGTAAATATTCTCAATTTTTACCCAAGTTTCATGAGCAAATTTACATTGCATAACTTAAAAAAATTTAAATTCACATAAACCACATAAAATAGAATTTAAAGATTTAGCATTATTTTCACTTGCCTTCTTTTTTGCTTGAGTAATTACAAGTGTCTATATCTCTTCATATTCTTCCACCACTATTTCACATATGTCAAATCCAAGGGCCATCAAATAAGTCTTCATTCTTATACTCTAAAAACATAATTCATCCCATCAAAAAGGTGCCTTATTTGTATAAAATCCCTCATGTGATCCAACCATCATGCTTTCCTAATCTACCTTCAAGCTATAAAACTTTTTCAAAAAGAACCTACTCTGATACCAATTTTTAAGCATGGGATATATTAAGATGAGGGTGAATCAGTATATCATAAATCTTATAAACTTTCCCTTAATAAAATTCCACTTAACCATATATTCAAGATATGCAATAAAACTAAAATAATAAACACCACACAAGATAAAGAGAGACACCAAATTTAAAGTGGAAACCCCATGCAGGAAAAACCATGGAGAACAATCTCAAGTATATGAATGAGCACCAACTCAAACTACAATATTCACAAGCACCAACTTACAAGAGCAAAAACCCCTTTGTTGAGCACCAACACAGTAACTATTCATGAACACCAACCCAAAGGAGCACCAAACACTTCACAAATCACCAACACAATAACTATTTGTGAGCACCAAACCATAGGAGCACCAACCCCTTTGTTGAGCACCAACACAATAACTATTCGTGAACACCAACCCACAGGAGAACTAACCCCTTTTATGTATACCACATAACTATCTCTCAATGTTGTTATCTCAACAAATGATAGCTCATTAAAATATCTCTTTCCTCTCTCTCCTCTACTCTTCTAATCTAGATATAAAAATTATAAATCATACTCTATCTCCCATATATTACAAATGGCTTCTCAAGCCTTTATTTATAGATTTCAAAATGACTTTTGGCCTTCACCCTTTGTGACCCTTCAATACTCATGGAAAATGGCACCAAACTTGCATGACATTTCGTATCCTTACATTTGAAAAGTCATATGGTGACCCTTCATAAGCAAAATCATCATTTCCTATTTTGTCTTTATCTTGGTGACTTTTCGTATTCCTCAAAGTTTCCCTTCATGATAAATTGTGCCCTTCCTCTTTCATCTTCACTTGGTGACTCTTGGAATTCCCCAAGATGACTCTTCATGGGAAAATGCATCCCATTATTCTTTTTTCTTTACCCCATGACTCTTTGACTTCTCCATGGGCCCTCTTTTGACTTATATGCAACCAAAAATATATTTGTTAATATTAAATAAATATTAACACACATTAGCCAAGATATAACTACTATAAACATAATTAAATGTAATGAGGCCTTTATCACCAATAATTCTAAACCTTTGACATCAATGACAATATTTCCAACAAGCCTAAATTCTAAAGAAGAAGAATGTGCTAGGTATGTAAGTAAAGTGGATTCCTTGAGATTTGAGTTGGATCATGCATCAAGTAAGGTAAATTAATTTGTGTATTTTGAAAAGAGTACCAATGATCTAGACAACATCTCAATTAGTAAAAAGACTGCTAATGAAAAAATAGGTCTTGGTTTCAATGGAGACCAAAAGAAAAACACTAATGTGATCAAGGAGAATCAGACCTTAAAGGTCAATAGTCAATTAAGGAATTATGGTACTAGTAGAATGAAGAATAATCCTATCAGGCATTCTAGTACTATATGGTATGCTAATCCTTTCAATGGTTATTATTATTCATGTAACTATTTTGTCATAAAGCAAGGCATTGTATAAGACCCTCCAAGAATGAATATACATGGAACTATGAGGAAAATCATTATTCAATAGGTATGGGTAATTGTGTGTTTCTATCAAGAAGAATAGTGTTTTTTAATTGTTAAAAGGTTGGTCATTTTACAAATTTTTGTAAGCATGGATTCTCAAGGCAAAACAAGAATATTTAGGCCCCTAGAGTGCAAAAAAGAAGACAAGATAGTGAATGGAGACCAAACGTAGATAAGGTAAATGATGACCAATAAGCAAGTCTATGTGGACTATTTACCATGGTGTAGCATAGTTCAAATGTAAAGGAGTGCCAAGAATTCTCTCTATCAGCTTAGTTTATGGATGAAGGATTTAATACAAGTAGACCAAGTCAAAATGTTTTTCAAATGGAGATTGAAAAGGTCAATCCAAAGAGGTTATTCAAGCCTTAGAGGATCATGAATTAAGTTTAGTCTCATGAGGACATGGAGATCTTGGAATCTCCTAAATTTGTCTTATTTTAGTACCCCTATAAAATAGGTGAAAAAATTAGGCTTCATGGAGGCACTCATCTAGTGAGAAAAATCATGAAGGATGCTTGGTATTAGGGGGATATTTATATTCTTTGTTTTAGATCCAAAGTTTAGTCAATAGTTTGTTGGAGGTGTGATTGAAAGATATGGGTTACAATGCATGTGTATGATGACTTGATAAATATAAATCACATTCATGATAGTGTATGAATACCTCATGGAGATAAGGGGAGACAATTATGCTTCAAGAGTAGGTGTGTTTGCGAAGAATATCTATAGCAATCATGAAGAAATTTGAGTTATGGATTGGCTTACAATATTAATATGATCATGAAGTTAGTTGGTTGTGAGCCTAAGTTGTTTAGAAAGAGAGAGAGAATGATCTTGTTTGGAGAGAAAAGGTGAGATTTCATAGGTCTAAGGATTAGATAGTTTTCAATAGTTTACCCTTTATCATTAATGTCAAAGGGGGAGAAAACTCCTAGTTTGGGAGAAAGGTCATTTTAAAGAGATCTATAATGGGGAGATGACAATGATTAATTTTGTTTAAGTGTTTACCATCAATGACAAAGAGGGAGATTATTGAGGTATGTTTTTATTTTTGGTGTTATGGAATAAATGTTACCATTGATGTTAAGGTCAAGATGGATGTCAAAGTAAAAGTTGATTTCATGCAAGGTGAAGAGGCATGTGACAAGGAAGTCCTATGACAAGAAATTTTTTGAAGGAAACCTATTGTCTCTCTATTAAGAGAGAATTATGATTCAAATTGGTAATTATTCTAATTTTTTTGACATTTTTTAAGGTAAATATTAAGCCACAAGGTCAATATCAAGATATAAGGTAAGCATACTATTGAGCACCGAGCTTGAGAAGCCTAGCCATGACCTTGATCATCACATGAAGAAATCATGTGAAAGACTATGAAAATAGTGTTCTAGTAAGATGGATACACATAGATATTAGTCTATGATTCATTATGCCCAATAATTCATACAAAGTATTGAAATAGTTAGGAAAGTTTCAAGGCAAACCTTCAGGGGTAAGGTCTTAAGCCTAAGCATGCAACCATACTAGTACTAAACCATGTCTAACCTAACGAGGAGTCTTAATGTGTCATCAAGGTCTATGAAGGAAATAAAATAATGGTATATCACGTTAGAATATTTTTAACATTATATAAACATGTGTATAAGGTAGATAATATTTTAGATGAGGTTTCAAGGCTAGTTCATGGCTTATTCATTTGCATAAAAAAACCTAGTGAGAAGTTATAGGCTTGGTAACATGATGAGGTGAGTAGTCTAAGGATTGTGAGAAGAATATTGGTAGTGTGTGAGCATGGTATGAAGTTTTATAACATGAATATGAGGTGTTTAAAGTAGTGCAAGAGGTTTCAAGGTCTAAGTGTTGCTTAAAAGTATAGGCTTAGTATGCAAAGAGACCTAGTGTGGCCTAATGAGGGGTCAAGTTCAATTTATAAGGTGTTAGAGATCATGTGAGATTTGAAAAATGTGTAAGAGGTTTTTTCAAGAGTGCTCATGAAATTTTAGATCTTTTATTGAAATAAAAAGCATAAAAAGTGAATTTAAAGTCTCCCAAGTGTTAAAATGAATTATTACAGACCTGAGAAGGTATTTCTGATGCTCATTGGTACATGTAACCATTGCATGAGGATACAAGAATTTCATAGTAGTTTGGGAAGGGTCCTATGTGTATTATATAGGCATTAGATTTTTTAATGAAGGGCAATCCTTTATGAATGATTTTTAAGTGTAGAAATGGGTTTTTAATGCTCTAAAACCTTAGAAATGATCTGATATGAAAGATATTTATAGATATGACTTAGAATGAATTGGATGACCAAGTTTGATGGTTGGATCATGTATTGGACTCTCTCGGGTACCTCCAAGTGGCATTGTTCTATCAAAAGAGTGAGTGGAAGTTATAAGAAACCCCTTGTTTCTTGGATTTTTGATGTAGCAGGCAGGGTTGACAAGGTCAAATCATTAAAATGATTGAAGGGTGATATGTGAGACTTGTATTTTTTTCCATGTTAGTTTTTGAGTAGGTTAAAAACTTCATATATGATAAACTAGTCATGGAAGTTGGCCTATCGCTAAAAAGGCCTTGTGAGGAAAATAGTGAGAAAAATAGGTAGAAGTGAGAATGAGATTATGGATGGATCTAATTAGATTAGGTTATTTTTCAACACCTATAACACATATCCATAATGGATATAAGTTTTGGAGAAACTTGTGTATGACATAAAGTTGATCTCAATCTAAGTTGTGTAATAGAGTGAGGTCTGTGTACAGTGAAGACATGAGATTTTTATATAATTCTAATATTGATATTTGACCTTATAATATATTTGTGTTGGAATACAACTATCTATTAAGAATGGGGTGAATCAATAGATTGAATAAATTAGTAATTTAATTATTTTAATGTAGATTAAAACATATATGTAGATATCACACACATAACACATATGTATATGTGGAAAACCCAATATGGTAAAAAACCACATTGAGAATAGATGCTAGAATCTACTATTCTAATCTAGCATCACAATAAAAACATCACTAGTTACAAAATTTAATGGTATCGATGCTAAGGAGACACCAATCCCTTGACTTAAAAGCACCTACTCTAAAGAAGCAAAAAATCCCTAACTAAGCACCAACTTAGCTTATCTGATGGCACCTACCAATTAGATATATATTCAAAATATGGATCTATAACTCTAGATTATGATATTGATTCATAAATGAATCTAATTCCAATTATCTATTACAATTCTAGTATGTAACCACTCATGCTCTACACATCTCTCTCTTTTCTCTTCTCTTCCTCTCTTCCCCTCTATCTCTGTGTCTCTATATTTATCTATTTAACACACTTCATGAATCTCTTCCTCTCTCTCTCTCTCTCTCTCTCTCTCTCTCTCTCTCTCTCTCTAAATTTGACTATATTCACTAGTAATAACAAAATTTATTGTATCCTAGATGACATACACACACACACATTATATCTAGGTCTTGTATTTCTCTATGTTCATACTTGGTCTATAACACATCATGCTCCATCCTTGGAATTAGTTCAATCAATAGGTTTCTTACTCTTGAATTCATGTTACACCAACATTATTCTTTATCTTATTACTATATTTAGCATATATTAGGATCTAGTTTTGATGTACATGCCATATTACATAATTTAGATCAATCACAATAATATATATCCATTTTTGTGTTGTATAATGCATCTTTCTTACATGGTCCTCTATTTGACCATTGTGATGAAAAAATATTTAAATACTAACCATTGATCTTAAATTTTACACAATGATTTGATGATCCTCATTCAATTTTCTCAACTTTAAAATGCATCCATTAAATCAAGTTATGATAGGCTCACGTGCTCTATTAGATCCTTGTACACTTCTAGGATTTAATGTTTCAACCTTAAAATGCATCCATTGGATCTTTGATCCAAGCTCCTACGTGCCATTAGATATTCAAATTAGCATGAAATTTATCTCTACTTTTCATTAAACATCAAGATCTTAACCTCATCTCACTACTTCTTGAGTTTTTAGAATATATACACTCCTTTAATCTTATCAAATTCATTTGATCTTTAACTCACCTCTATGTCATTAAACATAGATCACTTAATCTCATTGATTCCACTCAATCCATTAGATCTTCATTGGACAATCACCCACTCACTATTGATCCTTAGAAGAAGCTTGATATTTATCTCTGACAATATCCCATGAGTGTGATACTTGGAATCTTAATGTGCCTTTTACACATTTGTTGTCAGTTATTACTATTGTGACACTTGGCATTCCCACATTAATCCTTGACTATTTGACTTTAAACCACTTCATATATTTATTTTGCAAGCTTCATGATTATGACACTTGTTACTAGTGCATTTACTCATAGGTGCCTTTGACAAATTGAAAGTACTATGCTTTATTGGATATTCAACATACGATTAAGTGCTAAATATTGATCAAGTTGGGATAAATATTAAGTCTAATAATTATAAAATATTAAGGTCTTTGATCATTTCTCAAGCTAGTAATTGTTAGTTTGAAGGGGCCAATTTCACAATGATGACAAGGAATTAATATATAAATTAACTAGTTCTTGCCTATATCTAGTCAACCTAAAAATAGAACATGCTTATGAATGTCATGGATTAAACCCTTAAGGTTTAATTGAGAAACCTTGTAATGTTTGAGAGATAAAATAAATTATTTATGAGCTAATTTCTCTTCATCTAAACCTGCAGAACATATATCTAGGATACACTCAAAAAACATATAATAGATCTTCAATCAATTATTCTTTAATCCTCCATAAATTGTCTCTATAAAATCATGAAAATTTTACACTATGCAACTATAAAACATGATATTCTCTCCAATCTCATGCCAAAAATCTCCCTTTTGACATCATTGAAAAGCAAATTTCCAATAATCTCCCCCTTTAACATTAATGGCAAACTAAATTCTTTGATCTTATAATACTATGCTCCTTCTATGGCATGCTTGCATTAGATTTTGATGAACTTGAGAAGAAAATAGGCATACCAAACTTGATCCCCCTTAGGAAATGGAACATTTTCCTAAACTCAACTTGGATACATGTTCTACTCTTTCAAAATTTTATAGAGAGTATTTTCATTTTTTTCTCCCCCTTTAACATCAATGGCAAATGGACTCCAATTTTCTCAGAGTTTGTCCAAATTTTTATCCCATTTTATTAGATAAAGGAGTTTGTCCAAGAATATTCAACCATACACTCATTAGAATTTTTAAAAAATATGCATACTTGAGTTTCCTTTTATCTCTTCTTCTAGGGATTATCAAGATTTTGTGATACTCCCCTTGGACTCATGCCCTATCACTAAAATCTAGTGATCTGATATTTCTATCTCAGATACTCAAATTGTTCCTTAGGAAGAGGCTTGGTGAATATGTCTTTAACTTGGTCCTAAGTTTTCACATACTCCATTGTTACTTCTTAATATACAATATTTTCTCTTAAGAAGTGATACTTGATTGATATGTGCTTAGTTTTGAAATGCATCAATGGATTATTTGATATGTTAATAACACTTAAATTGTCACAAAAAATAGAGATAGGTGATTTGTTTTCTACCTTGATGTATTTGAGTTTTTGCTTCATCTAAAAGACTTGAGTGAAACATGCCCATGTTACCACATACTCTGCTTCTACTGTAAAAATACTAACCGACTCTTGATTTTTGCCGAGCCATGAAACAAGTCTATTTTCAAGGGAAAATGCACCACCGAAAGTGCTTCTTCTATCATCCACACTTCCTATCCAATTAGAATATATATATACATATATATATATATATATATATATATATATATATATATATGTATATATATATATATATATGTATATATATATATATATATATATATATGTATATATATATATATATATATATGTATATATATATATATATATGTATATATATATATATATATATGTATATATATATATATATATATTATCAAAGTGAAATATTCACATTTATGATACCATAGGCCATATTCAATTATGCTCTTGATATATCTAAAGATTCTTTTCATTGCATTTACATGTGATTCTTTAGGAGAATCTTGAAATCTTGAAACCATGCATACTACTTGCATGATATCAGGTCTTGATGTAGTTAGGTATAACAAGATACCTATCATTTATATATACATAGTCTAATTTTCATCCAAGCACTCATATTCTTTGCTCAACTTACATCCAGTTATCATGGAAGTACTTACTAGTTTTCTATCTTCTATACCAAACTTCCTAGCATTTTCTTATCATGCTTGGTTTGAGATATAAATATCCCTTCATTAGTTTGTACTATTTTTAGACCTAAGAAGAAAGAAATTTATCAAAGTATAGACATCTCAAACTCATTTTGCATTTGAGTAGAAAATTATTTACACAGTTTAGTATTGCTACCACCAAAAATGATATCATCTACATAAATAACAACAATAAACATATTCTCACCTTTTTATTTGAATTACATATTGTAATATACACATCTTTTATTGAATCCTTGTTTTTTTAGGTACTGGTCTAATCTAGAATATGATGATCTAAGTGCTTGTTTTAGACCATATAGATCTTTCTTTAGTCTACACACATAATATTCTTCTTTTGACAACTGAAAACCTTTAGGTTGTTCTATGTATACATCCTATTCTAGGTTCCCATTCAAGAAAGTAGACTTAACATCCATTTGATATAATTTGAACTTATTATAAATAGATAATGCTAGAAACATTCTTATGGCTTCCAATTTAGAAACTAGAGCAAATGTTTCCTCAAAATCTATACCCTCAACTTGTACATATCCTTTACACACCAATCTTGACTTATTCCTTATAATAGTTCCATCCTCATTGAGCTTGATTTTGAAGACCCATTTTGTACCTATTACATTCTTATTTGAAGGTCTTGGAACTAATTCCCAAGTTTTGTTCTTTTCAATTTGGCTCAGTTCTTCTTCCATGGATTTTATCCAATTCTCATCCTTGAAATATTCAAGATAGCTCTTAGTCTCAATTTCAAACATTAGAGAAAAAATTACTTGCTCTTTGTTCATTGTAACTCTTTTCCTTTGAACTCCTTCATTTTTATTTCAAATGATCTTCTCTACAGGATGATCCTTTTGAAAAAATCTTGTAGGTTCCTTTTCATTTAATTTCTCATGCTCTTCATTAGTTGCTTCATCTTCATAATTTGATTCTTAATTATAGACTTCTTTATCAGGTTTAACATATTTCAAGCCTTTCAACCTTGACATTAATGCTCTCTAAAATATTGTGTAGCCTTTTGTTGTAACACATGTAGGATTTGCTTTGGGTGGAATAACCAAGAAATATTCCTTCATCACATCTTGATTCAAAGATTCCCAAGTTGTCTTCTTTTCTCCTCATGTAGCATTTTCTACCAAACACTTTAAAATACTTCACAAAGACAGGTTTTCCATACCATAGTTCATAGGGAGTTTCATCACTGTTTACCCTCAATTAAACTCTATCCACGATATATACTATTGTTTATACTACTTCTCTCCAATATCCATCAGGTAACTTGTCCTCTTTTAACATTATTTTGGACATCTCCTTGACTATCCTATTCTTTCTATCAACAACTCCATTAAATTATGGAGTTCTTATTGCAAAGTAATGCCTTTTAAATCCATGCTTCTCATATTATTATATGAACACATTTGAGGTGAATTTTATACCTCTATTAGATCTTAAGAATTTGATTTTTTATCCAATCTCATTCTCTACCATGGCCCTAAATATATTGAATATTTCAAATGCCTAAGACTTATCCTTCAAAAAGGTTACCCATGTCATTATTGAGTAATCATTTACAAATAACATGAAGTATCTCTCTCCTTTAGATCCTCTTATCTTATTAGGACCACAAAGATTAGTATGAACTAATTCTAGAGGCTTTGTAGTTTCATACTCCTTTCTTTGAAAATTTACCCTTATTTTCTTGATTTTTTGACATTCCTTGCAAGTAGTGTCTACAAGTTTGGATATCTCAGGCATGTGTCTAACACACTTATTTTAGTTCACCTTTACTAGGTTGTTAAAATTGACATGGGCCATTCTTCTATGCCATAACCAACTCTCATCAATATTTTCTATCAAGAAGCTATTAACATTCATGTCATTAATATTATACATGTTGCTTTCAAGTCTTTTCCCTTCTGAAACTTATCTTCTAGATCTCCTTATATTATATGCTTCTACATTAAATGTGACCTTATATCCATTGTCACACATTTGGCTGACACTTAGCATATTATGTTTCAATCCTTCAACATAAAGGACATCATGTGTAGGTAGTTTTCCATTTATGTTTAAGGTTTGTTTACCTCAAATATTAACTACATTGTTGTCTCCCAAGCTGACAGATCCTTCTTTACATTTACTCAATTTGATGAACTTGCTCTTGTCACCAGTCATATGCTTTGATCAACCACTATTTATTACCCCTAAATTGTGTTCCTTGGCATGGATTGCAATTTGAGTAATCATATATTGATATTTCACTTTCCACACATCCTTGGATTTATTATTTAGATTATTTTCCCCCTTTTTAGAGATTTGTGAACCATTGTTCACACTGGGAAGCATGATTTTATTTTTAATTTGTATATTTGGTCTTATAATTTTTTTTCTACATTGTTTAGCTATGTGACCAAAATTATTATAGTTATAACATATTACATTTGTATCTAACAAAGGTGAAAATGAATTTTTACTTACAATGTTTCTTCTCCTTTTGATTATAACCCTACATTCACTAGACCTATTACCAAACTAATTATAGGTATAACAATTACCATAAAAAAATGAGGAATACCTGGTCATAGCATTTCTTTGTGCTGGATGAGGGAATCTTCTTAACTATGGCTTCTTCAAATCTTTCACCCTTATGAAATCATCTGCATCAGCTACCTTTTTCTTCTTCTTTTCCTAGGATTCTTTTCTACTTCAGCTTTCTACATATCAATAGTGATTTTGTTTGTCTTTGTATCATTGGAGACATTCTTGAAATCTTTTTCATTCTTTGCTCATGATTCTCCTTCTATTTTGAATTTGTCATACAATTTTATAGATGTACTAGTTATGGGACTTTTCCCTTTTTCAAAACCAAGACCATATTTCTCTTTTGATGGATTTTGAGAGTTGATCAACTCATAAAAAATTACTAAACATCCTTTCAACATTAGATCTTTGTCTATTTTTTCTTTAGCTTTATCAATTTATTTTCTCAAAGCCACTATTTTTGCTTCTAACTTCATGCACTCATCAAATTTAGATTGTAATTCAAGTTTGAATACATATTCTATTCTTTTGGCCTCTTCAACTTGTGTCTTTAGGATAACCACCATATGATCATATTTTTCAAGACTTTTGGACATTTTTTCAATCTCTTTTTTTCCAAGATTCTTCTATTTTGAGTTTTCTTTTCTTAGCTTGTCAATTTCATCTAGAGCATAGATGACTTCACACTCTAGATGCACTTCTCCTTCCTCTTCTTCATCTGAGTCTTCAAATTATTCTTGATCCATAGATTTTAATCCTAATGTCATGAATAAGTCTTATTTTTTCTCAACCATAAAATCATAGTCACCTTCATCATTAGAACTATCACTATCATCTAATGAATCACTATCTTTTCTTGTGTATAGGCCCTTCTTATTTTTAAACAAGTTTTTTTTGGAGTAGTGGGGTTTCACCATTTTACCATCCTCTTATTATTCAGAGTTATCCTTTTTATTATAAGGGCTTTTAACATTGAAATGTCCTACCTTACCATAGTTAAAGCATTTAAAGAGTAACTTACCTTTGTATTTTTTAGACCCTCTTCTTAATCTTCTAACAAATTTGGCTTCTTCTTCATTAATCTCCTTAGATATGGATGTAGAAGCTTCTAATTTTAACTGTTTGTTTGATTTGAATGAAACTTCTCTCTTGAAGGTATTTGGATCTCCCATTCTCATCTCATAAGTAGTGAAGGTTCCATGTAACTCATCAATAGTGTGTTTATCCAGATCTCTTGCTTCCTCTATTGTAGAGATTTTAGATTCATACCTTGATGGTATATATCTTAGGACCTTTTTGACAATGATTATATATTTCATCTCTTCACCAAGGACTCTGATTGCATTGATTATTTCATATATTCTGAGGAGGTAGTCTACAATTTTCTCTTCTTCATTCATTTTAAATATTTCAAACTTGAATTTATATGTTTGGAGCTTGGATTGCTTTACCTTATCATCACCTTCATAGATGATCTTCAATTTGTTCTAGATATATTATGAATTTTGACAATGCATCACTTTGACAAATTTTAAATTAGATAATCCATATAGAATAACATTCTTAGCCTTGGCATTTCTCTCATATGATTTCTTGGAAGCCTAATCAATAGGAGTTGTAGCAAGAGTTGTATATCCATTTACAATAGACATCCATACATAAAATCATAATGAATATAAATATGATTCCATTCTAATGCTCCAAAATGCATAGTTTGATCCATCAAAGAGAGGTGCTTTGTTTGAGGAAGAGCCTTATTGACTAGCCATTTGTGTTCACCATCCAAGATCTACCTGAGTTGGTTAAACTTCTTCTAAGGAACTAGGGCTTTGATACTACTTATTGGAACATAACTATCTACTGATAATGGGGGGTGAATTAGTAGATTGAATAAATTAGTCCTTTAATTATTTTAATGTATATTAAAACATACATGTAGATATCACACACACAACACCATATGCATATGTGGAAAACCCAAAATGGGAAAAAACCATGGTGAGAATAGCTTCTAAAATATACTATTCTAATCTAGCCTCATAATCAAAACCTCACTAGTTACAACATTTAAGAGCATTGACCCTAAAGAGACACCAATCCCCTAATTTAAGAGTAACTACTCTAAGGAAACACCAAATTCCTAATTGAGCACCAAATTAGCTTATCTAATGGTGTCCACCAATTAGATATATATTCAAAATATGGAGCTAGAACTCTAGATTACAATATTGATTCATAAATGAATCTAATTCCAATTCACTATTATAGGTATAGTCTATAACCACTCATTCTATGTACATCTCTCTATTCTCTTTTCTTCCTCTCTACCCCTCTATCTCTATGTCTCTATATTTATCTATTTGACACACTTCATCAATATCTTCCTCTTTGCCTCTCTCTCTCTCTCTCAATTCAAATCTATTTAGTAACAAAAACAACATTTATTGTATCCTATATCACACACATGCATGCATGCACACACACACACGCACACACACACACACACACACACACACACACACACACACACACACACACACACACACACACACACACACACACACACACACACACACACACACACACATGTACACACACATGCACATGCACGCACGCACATGTGCGTGCACACACACACACACACAAAGAGAGATATAAACATTCTATCTAGGTCTCATACATTCTCTATGTTCACACTTGGTTTGTAACACATCATGCTCCATCCTTGGACTTAGTTCAATTGATAAGTTTCTTAATTATTGAATTCATGCTCCACCACCTTGATTATCTATCTTATTATTATATTTATCATATATTGGGCTCTAGTTTTGATATACATGCCATATTAGACAATTTAGATTGATCATAACAATCTATATCATTGTTTGTGTCATATAATGCATCTTTCTTACATAGTCTTCCACTTGACCATTGTGATGAACAAATATTTAAGTAGTAACCATTGATCTTAAGTTTCATTCCATGATCTGATGATCCTCATTCAATTTTCTCAACTTTAAAATGTGTCTATTAGATCAAGTTTTGATAGGCTCATGCACTTTGTTGGATCCTTATACACTTATGGGATTTAATGTTTTAGCTTTAAAATGCATCTATTGGATCTTTTAATCTGAGCTCCTACATGTAATTAGATATTTAAATTAGTACAAAATTTATCTCTACTTATCATTAAACATTGAGATCTTAATCTCATCTTGCTACTTCTTAAGTCTTTATAACATATACACTCTGTTGATATCATAAAAGTAGTTCAGTCTTTAACTTGCCTTTGTGTTGTTAAACATTTAGGAATTGATCTCATTGATTCTACTCACTCTATTAGATATTCAATGAATGATCACCCACTCACTATTGATCCTTGAAATAAAATTAATATTTATCTTTGAGAAGCTCTCATGAGTGTAACACTTGGCATCCTCACATGCCTTCTGTACATTTGTTGTCAATTCTTAATATTATGACACTTGGAATTCCTACATTAGTTCTTGACTATTTGACATTAAACTACTCCATATATTTAGCTTACAAGCTTTGTTATTGTGACACTTTTCACTAGCATGTTTAATCGTAGGTGCCTTTGACAAATTGACTTTGTTATGCTTCATTGGATCTTCAACGTATAATTAAGTGCTAACCATTGATCAAGATGGGATAAATATTTAATCTAAGACTTAGAAATATTAAGGTCTTTTATCACTTTTGAAGTCACTAATTGTTAGGTTGAAGGGGATTATTGCATAATGATGACAAGGACTTAAGATATAACTTAAGTAACCATTTCTTGCCTATATCTAGTTAACCTAAAAATAGAACATTCTTGTGAATGCCATGGCTTAAACACTTAGGGTTTAACTAAAAAACCCTATAATGTCTAAGAGATAAAATAAATTATTTATGAGCTCATATGTCTTCATATGAACATATATACCATCTATCTAGGATGCACTTATAAAACCCATAATAAATCTTCAATCAATTGCTCTTCAATCTTCCATAAATGGTCTTTGTAAAATCATGACAACTTTGCACTATAAAACTATAAAACATGGTCTTCTTTCCAATCTCATGCTAATAATATCCATTTTGACATAAATGAAAATAATATTTCTGAAAATTTGTTTAAATATGTTACAATGACATTGAATGATCCTTTAAAACCAATTGGAAGTTCATGAAAGTGATTTTACAGGTGTTATAAGTCATTGTTTCCATGACTATGTTTTGGAGCTACAAGTAGTTTTTTGTATGTGAGTAAGATCGATGTTCCTAAGTCATTATTCCCATAATTAAAGAATATAATGAACATGAATTTTTTATATAATCCTCATGGGTTAATTTTAATGTATTTTTATTCATGAGAAATTCTTATGAAGGTTTGAAAATTCAAAGGTTGTTAACTTGGTTTTTAAGCCTGTTTGTAGTTTTGAGTGAGCATATAGAAGTGGTTAGTTTAAGTTATTTTTACCTATTTGGTGAAATATAATGAACATGGTGATGAACATAAATTAATATGGAAAATTTGAGTGTATACTTCAGATATTCAAACTAGACTTTCTAGTAGTGAGAAGGCCTAATTGTGAGTAGGCCTAATGGTGTGGTTCAAGGAGTGAAAAAAAGTAAATGTTGTTAGGGACCTAAGGTGAGATTATCAAGGGTATAACTGAAGTATTTATGGAGGATCAAGAAGTTATAATGTGGTCAAGGTAAAATTTATGCTTTGATAAGGCTTAATTGCATTAGGTCTCTATTAGGCCTAATGGTGGTTTTGGTCCTTATAAGTGGTGATTGACCTATGTAGTGTATTTTTTCACTTGTGAAACATGTTTGTTGATATAATCTAAGGTTTATCCAAGTATGGATAGGTTTTTTTCTGAAAAAGGTGTGTGAAATTAAGATTCAATTATAAAAAGGTCTAATAGGCCTAATTGACTAGTTAGAACATGGAGGTGATGAATGAATGAAATAGAAGTTTAGAAACTAGGTATAGGAATTGAAGATTATCAGAGAGGTGTGTTAAATATGTCATGAAGCTATAATAATTATTCTATAGATTATGAGAAATTTCATATGATCTAAATATATCAAGAAGAGGGCTAGTTAAGAGAAGAGGCTTAATAGGTTATTTGAGAGAGATAGAAGAATGTGAAGAGAAATAATAAGGTGGTCATCATTAGTTGAGTGAGAAACAGGTGTCCAAAGGTGATTAGAGGTTCAAGGTGATTGAGTTAGTGATGATTTACCTAGGGGTTAGTGCCTTATTTTAAGTTGGTACTTGATAAATGCCTAATTGAGTTGGTGCTTGACTAGTGAGGGGTTGGTGCCTCATTAAATCTTGATTCATTATTTATAAGACTATAGTCCAAGATTTGTTTTAGTGGGTTTTATCCCCCATGAGGGTTTCTCACATATCTCTTATGTTCATGTTGTATGATTATCTATGAATTAGTTGATGTATGTGTTTGAATGAATATTTCATGAATGATAAGTGAAACTTATTGATGATTTAAAGCACATTGATTCACCCCCTCCTCTCATTGGCTATGGTTCCTATAGTTGAGGGTTTTAGTTTTATGAATGAACACTAATAAGTTAATGTGCTCAAATTGATCATCATAAATCTAAAGGCACACATTATAGGAATCCTATCTCCACACACACTTTGTATGGGATCCAAAATTATTTAGGAGAGATGAACGGGTCAATGGGATAAAGGTTCATGATAATAAGTTTTAGTTTGAATTAATGTACTGTATGAACCATTGTTAAGATGGTGAACCTCCAAAATCCTTATTAAACCTTGGATGTTACCCAATGATAGAATTATGCCTCCAAATGTATTTAGATGGAGTAGTTTATCTATGAAATGTTCCTAAAGGTCTCCTTAGGTCTTATGCACACTCAAATGACCTATTGATTGGTATGTGTAGGATTTATGTTGTATGGATCAGGCTTGAGAAAGCTAGTTTGATCCTGTAAGCATGGAATTTAAAAGGACTTACATAAACCATGGGTTTTTAAAGTAAGAGAGGGTCTCAAATTTCCTAAGCTATCTCATAATGGTCACCTATAAGAACCTTTATAATTGGTTACCATTACAGATAGACCTAGGTGTCTAAGTGAGAGACACTATTATATATAACATAAGGTAAATGGCTTAATGATTCAAATATAGGTACTCTAAGGACCCTTAGGTTTTGATATTCATGACAAGGTGTGTGGATAGGTGCCTCACATCCCTAATTTAAGATAAAAACTCATAAACCATGCACTTATGCTTATTAATCTAGCATGCTAATTGAGACAGTGCACTTAAGAGATAAAATAGAGGAAAAATGAGATTAGGGGACACCTCAAACCTTCATGGAGGAGATCATCAGGTTTATTGAAAGGTGTAGGTCACTTTAGGTTGTAGGTAAAGTTTAATAGCTAGTTATTATGGCTTAAAGACACCTAGAGACTACCCAAAATGCATGCTTATCACCTGAGAGGAAACTTCACATGCTCAAAATTATATGAAACATCTACATGTGAGTCTAAGAAATTTATGAGAGGTGGGGGGCTTTGTATACATTATTTTAATGGGATTGGTTTAGAGGTTAAGGCTCTAACCTCTATGAACCATTGTTAAGAGTCCTAGACACTCTTAAACCTCCAAAAAAACCATAATAAAGATGCAACTAGAGATATTTATTAGAAAATGCATCTATAACATTGAAATAACTTAGAAAACACTTGGGTTATGAATTACACTTAGATAATATTGATTCCATATTACTAGTTTATATAGACACTATATGAAAACCTCCATAAAATAGAAGTTTGAAAATATTTAAGTAGGAGATGAAGTGTAATAATTGGTCAAGAGTTTCCAATCATTAGAGGGGATATTTTAAGGATTTTTTCACCCCTAAAATCATGAAATGTTCAGATATTTTCATGTAAGTGTTTCTATAAACCTCTAGTAATCAGATAGTCTACAAAGCTAGTCAAGATGGATTAATCATGCAAAAAGGGTAAGGTTGTAGGTATGGGATGTTTGAAAAGGTATATATAGTAGTGTTGGAGGTTGATTTAGGCTGATAAACAATTAACTCGGATATATTGAAGGAATAATTTAACCCTCTTAACTCTCTAAATAGTGAATGAGCAAAACTAAGCTACTAGTCCATGAGACCTACTTAGACAACAGAATAGAGAAGGTTATGGGAATCTAAGGACATTATGAAGTTAATGAGATATCTTAGGACATATATAACTACCCATTTAGGTGATTATAACCCTATTAATGAGTATTATGAAGGATTTAGGGTGGTTTCTTCACCAAGGCCAATGTGCAAGCATGGACAACTATTTAATGCCTCATGGAAAAGGTCTAATTAAACCTATTTAAATGTTTAATAATAGATGAATGGAGAGGGATTGAATATATGTAGTGTATATAGAATATTCACAAGTCAAAATTTAATAAAATTAAACCCTAATGCTCTAAAATTTTTATTAAAGGCACCTATCAACTAAGCAACTCACAAGGGATTAAAGGATACTATTGTGACTATTACATGACCACTATGTCCTCTTCATGAACAATTATATGCCAATATTACTCTATTTCTCATGTGAAAAACTCTATATATTTAGGAATTGAGTCCTTTGTTTTCATCCTTTAGCTAGGTGTATTAAAGCTATTCTAAAATTATATCTTGCATCTTAAGAGTCAATAGAAAAAAGGACTATACAAACTTATTCATTAGAATTAGTGTGTGTATGATTTCTGATTTGAATAAAATCATGAAGTTCATCTTATTTTATATGTACTCTCTTTCACCTAGTGTTATATTTTCATCCTATACAATTCATGTGAAGTGTTGATATGTGGAAGTTGTGTTGAAGAGTGAGTTGATTCATAGTGTCTTATGTAGACTTTAATTATTTTGCCTTCCAATTACAAACCTTACACCTAACCTCCATATTAAATACTCATATTTGGGACTATCTGAAGAAGCATGGTTAGTTAGTTTTCTTTCATTAGATTCATAAGTGTGTTTGAAGATCAGTTAAGAGAGGATAAGTGAAGATTGGTACTTCACTACCCCTAAAATAGGTTTTTTTAAAAAGTTTTCATCCAATATATTTTCATCCCAATATAATTAAGTATTATAATAAGAGTTTAAGTTGATATATTAGGGGAGATATCCCCATAAGATATATGTTTGGTCTAACTATAGGTCAGCCAAAACCTTTAGGCCAATTCAATATTAGTCCAAGTTTGATGCAGAATTGAACTATCTCCTTCAAATGGTGCAACTTGGAGTGCTAATAGGACCCTCATGGGAAAGTCTAGCATAATATCCACACCCTTGGCCTATCATACAAACATGATCAATTTGATCATGATTTTATATTTTTTCATGGCAAAGATGATGAAGAGGTGAAAAAAGAGCAATGAATGTAGGATTGAGTGAGGACCAAATGAGGGTAAAACCCTATCTCAGAATTGATGAAGCAAAATTTAGGATTCCACTTTTATGAGGATGGATATCTTTTGAATTCTATAATGACAAGCCATATTAGCAACTATAAAAAGAGGGGAAATATACCCAAGATCCACTTATGGCTCAAGACCAACTATAAGAGCGATAAAAGTTGGTAGGTGAGGCACCACTTGTTAGAGGACATGAATAATAAAAGGATAAGAAAATTACTGACCCTACATGAGAGGAAGAATAAAAAATTCCTCTAGTTCAACCATCAAATGTTAAACTAATTAAGGTTAAGTAGGAGCTAGTATAGGAGCTAACTCAAGGAAAGGAAAGAACATAAGGGGAATATATCAAGATCATTTGATTGGACACCTTTGATGAATATGAAATAATGGATTCAATGACCCCAAAATCTAGTATTATTTCCCTCATCTTCCCTAACAAATGATAGCTACACAAACTTGGAAAGCAACACAATGTTATTAGAGGAATACAAAGGGGGATAAACCTCAGATCCCACCCATATAATCAATGAAGAAGTAATAACATTAAATATAAAATGATCAAACATAAGAGGTGGATGGGGAGGAATTACAAAAATCAAAATTATTAAGATTCCAAGTACTAAAAGGCAAGGCACCTCTCACCAGTGAGTCATTTGGTGAGGGTCCTTTATTCATAAGCCCCTTAGGCATTTCTCCTTTGATATCATTACTAGTTGTTTCTTCCATCCCTAATTGAATTATTTCCACATTTTCTCCTATAAAATCACTTTCTATTTATCTTTTTATGTTCCCATCTACTACACTACCTAGTACAACTTCACCTTATTCATCCTACACTATTTTAGTTTCTATTCCTTTAGTGTTCATCCTTACAATCATAGATCTTTTCATCCCAGCCATTGGTCAACATATCACCTAAATGAATTCTTCCTCTACCTATTTAGGTTCACCTTTACCTTATTCAACACTAGTCTCCACAACCATAGTAGTGATAGACAAGAGAGCTCTAAGAAAGAAAGTAGTTTATGTTGTGCACCCAATGCCACAATTCAAAAACATATATTGGTTTAAAATAATTTGGCCTTTAGTGACCAAGCCTTCATATAAAAATGGGCTTAATCTTGAAGAATATGTGCAAGTAGAAGCTTAACAAAAGATCCTTTGAAGCTCACTCTTCCATATTGGGCCAAGGAGTTAAGAGCTTTGGCCTCTAAGAGTCCCAATTTGAATATCACTAAACTTCCAATGGTGAGCTCATTATTTGACAAGGATATAACATTAGTCTAGTGGGTTATAAATAGGAATATTTAAGATATATTTGGTAGAATTGTATTCATGTTATAAATGGAAGAGGTTTATTCCCTTTTGAAGAGACAAAATAGGAAGAAGGGTCAGTCCTTATACGTTGAGTACCTCAAATCCTACATGGAAAAAAATAATTGGGAAATCTTGGCTATACATAAGGGAATGAAAATGGATAAACAAGAGATAGAATAATAATTAGAAACTCTAAGAGAGAAACATAGGAGATTTGAGTCCTTTATGGTATCAAATAGGATGTGCAAAATGTAACACTTAGGATGTATGAGATTTTGGATTCAATTCATTCTTTGAGGGTCAATTTTGATCCACATGTAAATTACATAACTATATTATTAAATATTTATATGGGAGATGAGAATAAGTTTAATTTATTGGTATTATACATCCCCAATAGGGAATTTAACCAATTATACCTGATGACCCCTCTAGAGGCATAAAATGCATTGAATCTAGATTTAATAAGAACATATGAGGCTTAGGATAGGTTATCATCTTATGAAGCTATAGTACATAAATTTTATGAACAAGAAAAGTAAGCAGAGTAAATTTTGACTAAGCTTGAATTAACAATAATTTGAGATAATAGGGGGAAACTAGTGACTTGAGCTACTTTTGATTAAATGATTTAACAAGTATTCAATGGATTTAAATAGAGATTACAAGGAATAATTTTGGAAGACATTAAATCCAAGTTGAGTGTAATAATGAAGAAGGTAACAGAGGTAGAAGTCTTTTAGGTTGGATTTAAATCTACCAAGATAAAACATACTAGACTAGTAAAATAAATAGGAAGGGTGATTAGGATGCATATTTTGGACATGAAATTAATTCATGTACCACATGATAAGGTTTATAAATATTACCAAAATTTGGATGCCAAGAAGAAGGAAACATTAGTGCCACCTACCAATTATGTTCCATAGAGTCTACCTACAATATCAGTAATAACAACTGCATTAATTCCATCTCACACTTCAACTCTAATTTTAAATCTATTTCAATCAACAATTTCATAACCAAGAATAGCTATAGTTACCAAATCATCAAGAATAAGCACAACTATAATTCCCATGACAATTTTGAGAAACATTAATCAAGAGCTGATTTATCCTGAACTTAAAGACTAATTTTGTATAATTTTACATGTAATGGTTATAAATGAATAATTATGTCATATTTATGTCCATATTTTAATTAAATAAATCATTTTTGTCAAAATGCACACATTGTATGTCTAAAAGTATCTATAATTTATGATATATAACTGAGACTTATCATATAGTTTACTAAAATGTATTCAAAATGTTCTAAACTTGGAGAATGAGGTGACCCCTTCCCCAGGTTATTTATATACATGTAAAACCCTCTTTTCAAAGGGTAAAATTTTTGGATGAATATATAGAAAGAGATCAATAAATTTATTTTCATGCAATTATGTTTGTTTTTTATTCATCACTCTCTGTGTTAATGAATTTGAAGTTTTTTTTATTTGTATTGATTTAATAATTCTGATGTATGCTAATGTTACAAATGAATATAATTATTTTATTAATAAATATTAGTCTTCGATGTGTAATATATATTAAGGATTGATATATTTAATTTATTTATATAGTTATTACAAGTTGAATTTATAATCCAAGGTGTGTATAAATATCTTTGTTGATATAGTCTTCTAAGGTATGAGTTATAGCTAACCTAGATAACTCCTTGGTTCAAGATATAATCTCTTATACAACGGTATGAAATAGCATCCATCAGAATAGAAACCTTAAAATAAGACCAATAATCATCTTATATTGATAACCATGTTTGTTTGTGAGTGTGCAAAATCTACAAATAGTAAAGACTGGTTCTTGAGATACTTATCCACCATATAAATAACCTTATAAATTGTTTTTCAAGAAATAGAACCTTCTTTTATACCTTACCCTTCCTTCCTTTTGAGTTTATTTTAGATATTCCCACCATATAATAATTATCCACCCATCCAAATTGCCTAGTGATTTACCTTTTTATTAGAATCCATGCATCCATCCATAAAACTTGGTTAAACAATCCACAAGATCAATCTGTTATTCTATTGCCTAATTGTTTTAACCACATACCTAGAAGTCATTCCCTAGAGTGGAACTCATTTTCATAGATATCAAAAAAAATAATAGGTTACCTCATTTAAATTCTTTGAGGAGTGCATAAAACCAACATTAATAAAAGAGAAAAAGTTGGTGCTAGAAGGAAGGCACACTTGTGTGTTTTCCCAATAAATAAGGGGAAAATCAATATGGAGATACCTAGGATATTAAAAAGGTCTTGGGCCCCATACAACGTTTCAATTTCACCATTTTCAAATTATATGAGACTTAAACCCATACCATCATCCCTGAGATACGTTGAGCCTAAACACCTTCCCCTATAAGAAGCATCTCGCTTATCAATTTTATTATTGCTTAAACTTGGTTAATTAGATCATATATTACAATCCATGGGGACCAACATGATCTACCAAGGAATTTCTAAAAGTATTTACCCACCTTCTCCCCCTCAAGTGGGAGGATAATAGAAGAACATATCAAATCTTTCAAGGCTACCTTGATATTAATGAATATCATCAATGAGGATGTTCCATGCATGCTTATTTTGTTTACTCTCCAAGATTGTTCTTATGATTGGTATCTAAATTTATATGAAAATTCCACCACCTCATGAAATGAGTGTCAAAATATGTTCTTTGCACAATTTAGATAAGTAACTAACTAAAGTCTAGTATATCAGCTTTTTACCAGTATGAAGAGGGAACCTAGTGAGTCAATCAAGGCCTACAAGATTCTAGAATATGTACACTCAATTAAATGATAAATATAAGACAAATGAGAATATAATGATTGAGAGATATAAGAATTCCCTAGATCCTATTATTACAGCATTCTTGTGAAAGGATGTCACTACCAATACTTTAGCTTTGACATTCTAAAAAGCTATTAACATTAACAAGAAGCTCAATCCACACCTTAGCCTTTATAATCTAGGAGATTAATCATTAAAAAATGGACTCCAATCCTTGAATGAAATCCCATGTGTGAATCAAAATTCTCCCATATTAAATAATTATTATTTTTACACTCTACCTCCCATGACGAAGTAGACAATGAATCAAAATTATGATTTCTTGAATAATCAAACATAAATGAATGGCCACCAAAAAAATCAACATCAAGATCAAACCAACGTAGAAGTCACTCAAGTTTTTGACACCAACAAATTTGAATTGGATTATATACAAAGATTGTTTCAAAATTTGAGCAATGATTTCTCGAATATGTAGAAGAGTGTAGGTAATACCAATAATCAGAATTACAACCATAATTATAAATTTCCAAGATATAATGAGAATTTTAATAGGCCCATCAGTAATGCAAAATAATAATAGTATATTAAGCTACCAAAAATCAATATCATGGAAATAACTTTGCCAAACTGGTGTAAGGTCCATAACACATCAGAGCATGGAGAGTTGGATAGTATAGAGTTTTGTGTAGCCTTTAAAATCTTTGAGAGAGAAATGATTATACAAGGTCAAATAATGAATCCTCAATATCTCCCTCATGAATATGTCCCTTCAATTTTAACTATGCTCTTTGAGACCTATGAGTCTTCCTTATCTAATGAATATGATAATATTCTTAAGGATAATTTTGTTGAAGTGCAAGCATTCTAATAATTCAATAGGAACAATTATAATATGAGGAATAGGTATCCATTTACTACTTCTACTCCTCCCAATAATATAATTATCCCTTCAAATCCAAAATTTGACAATACTCCTCCTCCCCCCCAAAGGGAACGATCAACCTTAGCATAGAGAGGAACAAAACAAAGGAAAATATAATATTATCAATGATATAAATAAAATTAAGGCCAACATCACTCTTCATGAACTAATACAAATCATATAACATAAGGATATCTTATGAAAGTCCATCATAGGTAAGTCTAGTACAAAAAATTCCAAGACAGCCAACACTAATGTTATATATAAGAGAAAGCCTGAGGTTCCCCTATTCATACTAATCATTCAAGCATTTGGAAAGAATATACATAATTTTTTGGTATATTCTAGATATTCAACAAAATTAGTGTTAAATTTCATCTATTAAAGTCTTGATTTAACATCAAATCCATCCAAAAGAACTGTGTCACAGCTAGATAAGATAGTAGTACCTGTATTGGGAGATATTAATGATGTGAGAGTTTAGGTGCCTTAGAACCTATAGTACAGATGACTATCAACATATTGGTAGTAGATATTACTAAAGGGTATGGGTTGTTGTTTAGAAAATATTTGTAAAAAATGTTAAACGAATATCATTCCATATAATTTTCACATATTTGCCTACCTTGGAGAGGTATATCCAACTAGATTATGATCAACTAAGAGCCAAATATGAAACATCTTATTACAGAGTAAAATACTGCCAATGAAAAGGTAAGTTATAAATCTCCTAGTCTTAGAATCTATATATTTTACATGAAACATGAAGCACCAAAATAAACTTAGGTCCCTTACCAACTATGGAATATTCATTTCAATGGAGTAATGTCCAAGCAAGGATCAAGCATCAGTATCAAACTAGTCAATCCAAAAGGAAAGAAATTGTTGGTAACATATAGAATCTAATTCCCATGCACCAACAATAGATTATAATACAAGGTCTTGATTATGGGATTAAAATTTTCCCTCAAGAAAAATTTCAAAGAATTTTTGGTATACAAATATTATAAATGTGTTATTAACTAGGTAAAAAATAAATATCAATGCAAATTGCCATATTTAAATAAATAAAAGCATATATATTGATATTTAATCGAATCATTTGAAGCTTTCAACATAGTAGATATCCCAAGAAAACAAATTGAAGACATCGATTCATTGGTTGCTTTAGAAGTGAATTGGCACCCTTATAAGACTCAAAAGTCCAAAATTTCTCCATTGAATTGGTATATTGTTCTTTAGTACTAGACAATGTTGAAAAAATTCAAGTGTTTGATGATGGCCAATAAATTGTCCAATTTTTAAAAAATTTAGGATAGTTCAAATCTAAAATAATTGATGATGAGGATAGAAACCATAGGTTCCATGAATGATTGGATGAATAAGGTGTTATCCAACTAAATAATAACTACCTCCCACTAGGAATGGTTACCTTGGAATGGACCTTTTATACAGATCCCTAGGCCCAATCACAAAGGCAACTTAAGGTTAATGAATCCAAATTTAGCTCAAAAAGCATAGGTGGTGAGAAGGATGCACAATTCATCAATATTGGCTTAAGATTCACACTAGAAGAACGGTAAAAGGTTAAGGAACTAATTATCAGGTATAAATATGTGATTGCATGGACCTATGATCACTTAAGCATATTTAATCCTAGAGTCATCACCCATACACTTACATTCAAACATGATCATAAATCATTTAGGCAAAGGAAAAGGTTGATTAATCCTATACTAGAATAATTGATGCAGAGAGAAGTATAGAATTTGCTAAGTGCCAGGATAGTTTCTCTTATCAGGCATTCAACTTGGGTGGCTAATCTAGATCTGGTTAGAAAAAAGAGTGCTAAAAGTAGATTATGTGTTGACCTCATGAATTTGAATAAATCTTTAAAGAATGAAAATTATCCTTTTCCCTATTGGAAACACAATGACTAAGAGGGGGGGTGAATCATTCTATTAACAAAATTTCTTTCAATTCCTCCTTAGCATACATGAACCATCACATCAACATATAGATCAAGCATTGCATAAGCAATCAAATACACAAGCATGAAATAAGATTATATAAGACAACACATCATATATATGGGAAAACCTCAAGGGAAATAAAACCCAATGATCCATTCAAATGGACTATAGTCCTATAATTAAAAATATTATAATTTAGTGAAGTACTAATTCCACATGGAACACCAACCCTAACTAGCTAATCACCAACTCATCTAGGATTTAACAAACACCAACATATAAGGAGGAACCAATCCCCTAAATGACTCAGTACCATATTAGCTACTTTAAACCTTGTATCACCTTAAAAATGCCTTTTTTTTAATCATATATCAGATGATTATCACCTTCTTTAGTTCTCTCTCTTCTATCCCTCTAAAACCACCTTCTAGGCTTCTTTACTCAACTAGGTCCTTTAAGATAGATTAGGTTATATGACCTTGAAGTTAATATATATTACCCATATTATATATTTATGATAGATTATATACATACCTATGGTGGTCTATAAGACCTTTTCTAATATTCAATATTCTATCTAATTTTTTGGTACTCACACACACTCTAACTAGTCAATTATGCCTATTAGGCCTTGTTCCTATATAATCCTCTAACTCACACACCTCTTGGTAAGACATACACACTTGAATAATTGGATTAAATTTAAAATATTTCTTATAACATGTTTCATACATGAAAAAATAATTACAATAGGTCATCCATAACTTAAAATACCAAAACCTCTTTTTAGGCCTTAAGGAGACCTAATTCAATTAGGCCTTCATTAATACATGTTACCCTTTGATCTCCTTGGATAAATTTAAAAATACACACATGGTAGGAAAAATTCATATACCAGTAAAATATACCTCTACTAATTTAACCAATGATCCATAACACTTTTCATGGATAACCACTAGTTAAAGCACACCATTTATACTGTTCACAATTAGGCCTTGTCATACAGAGAAAGTCTATCTTGAACTAATAAATATTAAAAAAAATTATATAAAAACCCATGGAAATAAGTAAAATTTAAATAAAAAACATGACCTAAGGTTCATCACCATATCCTTTAGACTTCACTACTCAGTGCAAAAGGACTCAAACACTGCTATGCAAATAGCCCACTTAGAACTGCCATAACACTTTAAAACCCAATCAATAACAACTTGATCTTATAAACCCGAAATAAAACTTAAAATAACTATTTATACTTTAAAAATATCCTTTTAAATATATATAAAACTCTAAAATACAAAAATCATAATGTCTAATGTTAAATATTGGTCTTGTAAACCAATCTTTTGACCTCAGTATACATAATCAAACCAGAACTAGATAAGATGTTTTGGATTCAAAATTTAAACCACTTTAGTTAAATATAAAACCTTATGAAAATAATGGATAGGACATAAAATTCCAAAAAAACAACACTAATTTAATTATATAATTTATCTCATGGAATAGATCCTCAAACTCATCATTGTAACTTACCTAGATCTCCCAGTTTACCTTAAAGCATAATCATGATGATAATGACCTTCAACACCTGCATGACCACTTTAAAATAATAATTATTAAATTAAATGATCATATGAGATCATTATAAAATTATAAAATAGAAATATTATATGTTAAAATGGAAAATACTAGCCTTACATACCAATCTTATGACCCCACTATACATAGACCTCACTAAGCTAGACAAGCCATTTTGGCTTCATAATTTTCACCATTGTACCTACATTTAAAGTTTTATACCAAGAATTAATATGAAATAATAGTCCAAAAAAATATCTCTATGAAATTTTTTTCATCACTCTATCATGATAACCCATTCCTAATTATCTTATCACTATTGTTTAGGTTTATCATTATTTGCACCATTAGGCATGTTAGCAACTAGCTAACTTAGATGACCAGTTTAGTACACTTGATAACTATAAATAATATAAAAAACAATAAGGACATAAAATATGAGTCTCAATATTTAACATTCATCAATTTTCAAACTTTGACTTGGTCAAATTTGACTATTATAGTAAATTTTTGAGAAATGTGCACTTTCTTGTAGGGTCTTCTCATACACCTAGAAACTCAATCATACCTAGAGGTGCCTAGAAGATTTTAATAAAACCTAAAATATATTATATATTAATTTTAGATAATTATGATATTTTTAAAATAATATATTTCACATTGGGTCCTTGTTAGGGTTTTAGATAGGTTTAACACATTTTTTGGTGTTAATGATTGTTCATAAAGGGTTACCCCTTAAATCCAAAACCAATGCTTGTAGTTATTATCTAGGACTATTCCTTATATATAATTAATATATTATGTTCCCATGTATATATTACACATGTTAATTAATGTCAGGAAATCAGGGAACAACAAACATGCTCTGACTCCACTGGTTAGGATATTGCTCCTCAGATAGAGCACAGTATGATTACCAAATATATAAGCAATAGATTATGCGGAAATAACCAGAAACACAAGTAACTAGAATTCACCAATAGCACAGAATATGAGAGACAATACACTATCTTGTATTAACACTAACAGAAAAGAATACATCAAAGAGCCGCCACACTCTTTCACCTTACAGAGATTCGCCACACCTCAAGTGTACAGTAATTCTTCTCACACACACTCTCCTACACAAAAACGGTCCCAACAACCAACTCACACACAGAATTGGTGTTCACCTCACCAACCAGTCAGTAATAACCCTGCCGGTACATCAAGCACTCTATAGCACTTCAAGCTGATCTCTCATGAACCTGCAACCTGCAATTCAAAGACCAAGCTTACATGTAGATCACCAATGAGCTTGCAACACCCTGCAACTCATAGATCTTACAACTAGAAGGAACTCTTCCTTTCTATCTCATACCTTATACAATACATGCCAATGGGTCTATAAATAGATCCCTAACTCAAACAATAACTAAGACTCTTAATTTGGACAATTGTCCTCGCAGCCCAAGACTCTGGGTGGTCTTGACATGCAAACTCATAGTTCACTTAACTAACTGTCCGTGAAACGAACACTTCGGGAACACACAGGCGACCGACGTCGGTCCCTGCTGGTCTGGTTCTGCCGACGTCGGTCATGCTGCCGACGCCGGTTCCTGTAGAACTCAGCAACCATTATTCCTCAGTTTGCAAAGGTTGAAGCTTTTAGCTCCACACCCTAACAATCTCCCACTTGGAGATAAACAGCTGCAACCTGTACTTGTACCTGTACACCATCTAGTTTGTTTCCTTGGCTTTGTATCCCTCCTCAAGATCACTCTTGAAGACCAACCACCACAAAATCCGTGATGCAAAATCTGTCATCCAAATTACCTGCCACATCCGTATCTACAACCATGTAGAAAAAAGAACTTGACCCTGCATAGCATGTGCACCTGCTGCTGGTCCCACTGAACTGCCCTTCAGTATTACTCTCCTGGATTGACTCCAAACTTGTGACAACTCCCACTGCTTGGGAAAACTCAGGTTTAGTACATACCATGCACTCAACCTCACTATGTGAATCAAGACCCATGTTCTATGAACTGTCTTACCATCGGCGTGCTAACCGGCTTCACACAATCATCCTGAAACAAAGTCAACAAGACCTCCATGTCTCTAGAACACACTCATGCCAAAGAATCTTGCTGCTCCCAGATTCTCCATGACAAACACCTGAACTAGCTTTACCTTTAGTTCAGAAATACCTGTATATGTAACCCTGAAACAAGCACATCATACAGAAAATAGAATAGTGTAGCTAATACTATCCAACCTGGTAAAGAGAAACACAATGATCAAACCTCCATTGCCCTGCAGCTAATACAAGATCATATACCCTGATCTTCCATCTCAAGTATCCATTTCCGCTCTTCTTCATCCTCAACATCCATTCGTCTCTCAGTGCTTACTTCCAGCTGGCAACACTACCCAAAACTCCTGTTTGGTTCTCCTCCAAGGAATCACATCCTCATCCATGCCTAGCTCCCACTGTTTCCTGGATCTACCTGTTCTGCTTCTTCAACAACTTCCTGGTCCTATGCCATAAGTGAGCAACAAGTAGTGTAAAGAAGGGAAATGACGAATTTAAGAACTTACACCTTCAGTCCTCCAAATGGGCGCTTGAGACTCCATGACAACTAGCTGTCCACCCAAAATTCGTCTCAGTAACCGATGCCGATCACATCTCAGTCTACAGCCGACCGATGTCGGTTCCCTACGACTGCCTTTCTGCCGACGTCATTTTCCCCTGGCCGACGCCGGTCTCTGTCTGCCGGGCTGCACATAGCCAACGTCGGTCCCTGTCTAGACGCCGACGCCGGTTTTCCTGCCGACGTCGGTCTCTGTGTTTTTCTTGTGAGACCTGACTTTTTCCCGCGAGCTCTTTTTGGATCAAAACCTTGTCCAAATCACCTTTGCTCTGCTCAGAATTCCTCTGCACCTTATGCTGAACTCTGTCCGTCACTTTCTCCTTGAAAACCAAGGCTTTCCCGTTCTTGTCACTAACATCGGATTCCTCAAGAAACCTTACTTTCTTCTTCTGCATACAGGAACCACGATCCATGCCTTCCAAATCCGAAAGCATATTCTTTGACTCAAGAACCAGCATCTCCTTCTTATCTATGTGACCAAGCCTATCAAGCCACATCTCTGAATCTACAGCTGAAGTAGATAACCCAGAAAGAGAATCAGTAAAACAAGTAGATAGATAAAGCGTACCTACTTTCTTACCTCTAGCTATAACAAGTGTACCCTTGGTAACCTTCCAAGAGTCCGCTGTGAGAGTTACTGTGCAACCCTCTTCACCCAAACTTCTAACAGAAATCAGATTCCGCTTCAGAACTGGGACATGCATGACCTCCTTTAACACCCATGTGTCACCTGTCTGCAATTTCAGCTTCACTTTGCCTTTGCCAACAACCTGACAAGGCTTACCATCCCCTACACAAATTTCTCCAAAGTCTCCCTGGACATACTCATGAAAAAATTCTCTATGTGGAGATGCATGAAAAGAGGCACCAGAATCTAATACCCAAGATTCTACTTTATCCAAAGAACATACCAGAGCATCCTGTGCAACGTAGCCTGCAACATCTGCTTCTTCTTCATGTTCTTCATGATGATCTTCACCCGATCTGCAATCTCTCTTTAAGTGCCCTTGCTTTCCACATTTCCAGCAGGTTATTCTGCCATACCTGGACTTGGATCTCTTGCCTGTCTTCGACCTTGATCTCCCACGCTCTGTCCTCTCTCTTGGCCTTCCTCTTCCTTCAACACTCAAAGCATTTCCGGATAATTCACCTGTGCTTTTCCTGCGTATCTCTTCATTCAAGATTACACTCACAACATCATCCACTTTTAAGACTTTTGAAGGAGACACAGTGTTAGAAACTGCCATTACCAAACCTTCCCAACTTTCAGGTAATGAACACAAGATTAGGAGAGCTCTAAGTTCATCATCAAATACAATATTCACTGAACTTAACTGGTTTACTAAACCATGGAAATCACTAAGATGGCTATGAATAGATCCACCTTCCAACATTTGCAAATTAAATAAACGCTTCATAAGAAATACCTTGTTTGAAGTCGAGGGTTTTTCATATAAATTTGACAAAGATTTCATCAACTCCACCGTTGTCTTACACTGTGATAAGCTGGAAATCACAGTTGAATCAAGACTCAATCTAACAGATCCCAGAGCCTTCCGATCAAGAACCTCCCATTCTTCATCTTTCATATCAAAGGGTTTGCTAGCAACCCCACCCAACGGTAAGTACAAATCTTTCTGATACAGATGGTCCTCAATCTGCATCCTCCATAATTGGTAGTTCTTGCCATTGAACTTGTCCATTCATAGTTGATTGCTTTCTGACATTGCTCAACTCCCACTCAAACAGAAACCCTGTGAGTAACCTGTAATCAAAACACACTACCCAGATCTACACCAATCTGTTAGTATCCCAACCAAAAGCTCTAATACCACTTGTTGGTATCAAGCTCAAGAACCTACAACCAAGGCTCTGATACCACTTGTCAGGAAATCAGGGAACAACAAACATGCTCTGACTCCACTGGTTAGGATATTGCTCCTCAGATAGAGCACAGTATGATTACCAAATATATAAGCAATAGATTATGCGGAAATAACCAGAAACACAAGTAACTAGAATTCACCAATAGCACAGAATATGAGAGACAATACACTATCTTGTATTAACACTAACAGAAAAGAATACATCAAAGAGCCGCCACACTCTTTCACCTTACAGAGATTCGCCACACCTCAAGTGTACAGTAATTCTTCTCACACACACTCTCCTACACAAAAACGGTCCCAACAACCAACTCACACACAGAATTGGTGTTCACCTCACCAACCAGTCAGTAATAACCCTGCCGGTACATCAAGCACTCTATAGCACTTCAAGCTGATCTCTCATGAACCTGCAACCTGCAATTCAAAGACCAAGCTTACATGTAGATCACCAATGAGCTTGCAACACCCTGCAACTCATAGATCTTACAACTAGAAGGAACTCTTCCTTTCTATCTCATACCTTATACAATACATGCCAATGGGTCTATAAATAGATCCCTAACTCAAACAATAACTAAGACTCTTAATTTGGACAATTGTCCTCGCAGCCCAAGACTCTGGGTGGTCTTGACATGCAAACTCATAGTTCACTTAACTAACTGTCCGTGAAACGAACACTTCGGGAACACACAGGCGACCGACGTCGGTCCCTGCTGGTCTGGTTCTGCCGACGTCGGCCGACTTCCTGCCATCGCCGGTTGCCTTCTGCACTGGATCCTGCCGACGTCGGTCATGCTACCGACGCCGGTTCCTGTAGAACTCAGCAACCATTATTCCTCAGTTTGCAAAGGTTGAAGCTTTTAGCTCCACACCCTAACAATTAACACTTGAAAGTTCTTTTTAGATTTGCATGCCTTCATTTTGTGTACTTGAGATACCTCAAAACCACTTTTCATGCCTTTTTTGTAGACCATGAACTAAAAATTTGTGAAAATGATTTAAATAACATATCATAAATTTTTAAAATCTCATAAATCCATAATTTTTATGGAAATATAATCTCATAACCCATTAGGCCATAATCTCTCTTTTCTCTCTTAGACCTTAACCTATAAACCACATTAGGCCTTAAAACTAACCTTCATGACTCTTTCCATGCACTATCCACCTCACTCACATACTAAATAAACCTACATAATTCTTAATAACTACTTTAAATCCTTCATATTCCTTTACAATAGACCATGATTCCTCATTAGGCCAAGCCATGTCTAGAAGTGGTCTAGTTGCATACTTAATCTATATATCCTACCCCTGCTCAAATTGAGACTCTTATGAGTGATCCATTGACCAAAATGCATAATAAATCAACATTATACATCCATCCATGCATTTTTTCACTCATCTCACCAAGACACCAATCTCATACCTTCTCATAAGGACTTTACATGTCATAAGTAGTGCCATGTCTAGGATTCTCAAGTTCTTGAAACATGACAAATGGCCTTGAAACAATTATAAAAGTATCTATACTTTAATTAAATTATATAATAATTACAGAAAACCTCTCACAAGCTTGTGCTTTCTTACTTCACCAAACTTCATTATGCACACCTTATCACAGGGTCTAGACTAGGCTTCTCAAAACATTTTGTACTCAAGAACTAGTATTCAAGCATGCTTACCTTAATGATATTAAACAATAGAAGAAAAATTATTTTCATTAAAATTATATCTTACCCTAAATTCTCTCCTATCACATGGCTTCCTTATCATATCAAACACATAATATCATACATTAAAGACCACTCGTCATGCATCTTCACCAGATGCATCTTAACATCAATGACATTAACAAAAAAACTTCTCAAAAAAATCCCCCTTTGTCATTGATGGAAAAAATAATACACCCTGATCATTCTCATTTACCCTATTCTTGTCTTTCTCCCCCTTTGACATTAATGATAAAGGGTCTTCCTCTATCATCTGATCCTTAGACCTTCTTTCAATAAAGTCTCAATACACAAAATATGAAGCATTATATAACATGTTCCCCCATTCTCCATGCATACCTCCTTAAAATTATCTCAAATCACAAGACCACACATCTTGTCCTTGACATGAATGATATGACTCAAACTCACTAGGCTATCCCATTTGTTTTGATCTAAAATAGATCTTCTTCAAATGGACTCAGATATACAAGACTACTTACCTTTCTATATGCACCTTGATGAAATAAGATTAATGATATCCATATTCATTTTTATATTAAAGCTTCATAAACATCCAACTTGTCTTGATGATTCTACATACCTTCTTTGTACTACACACCTCTTCTATGCTTATCAACAACTACACTTGGAGCTTATGAAGAACCTAAATAGATTCCACTCAAACCAAACATCCATCATGCTTATGTTAATTTAGGAGTGTGTCCATGAATCCTAATGGAGTAACCCCTTTCCATAGGTCACTAAAATAACACAAAATTAGGATAATATTGGATCTCCATGCCCTCATAAGACTAAATATCCTTCAGGATCATTTTAGTATTGATTGGCACCTTAGGCTTAACCTCTTCATTAACCATTTGATCATTAATATGAGTTGAGTAATAGACATTCATAACTTGATTTCACATCTGAAGTATTTTATACCATAACAAATAATCCACTTGGGCTTGTTGACTGATCATAATGCATCTTTACTATCGTTGGTTTACACACATTCATTTAGCTTTTCTCTTGCACTCTAAGGGCTTCAAACCTCTTATTTTGACTAGATGACCTTATAACTCTATTAGGATAGAATATTTTAATGTGTCCCATATTATGAAAATTATATCAAATAACCTTATTCATACCTCTTGACTGATGATTCCTTTCATAATCCCATGCATATTCATTTTTAGAGGGTCTTCGACACTCTCTAGCTCTATAACCAAATGGATTTCATGCATAAAAGTAATCATTAAATAAATTAGCATATCTCATATCATTAGTTTGTTTTATTAGTATTTTCATGTTGACCTTTTTGTCTTCATTATCCTTCTCCTTGACTTGAGCTTCCTCCTTTTGGTCTTCTCTAAAACCAAGACCTGTCTTATCACTTATAGTATTTTTATTAATCAAGATGTCTTCTAGAGCCTTAGTTCTCTTTTCAAACCTCTCATAGGTCTTCATCTTGATATTTCCTTGATACAATTCTAACTTTAAGGACTCTATTTATGATGCATACATAGTGAATTATTCTTCCTTAGCCTTTAGGCTAGAAGTGACTATCTCCATATGTGTCTCAACCTGATTGATGATCTTATCATACTCCTTGAATTTGTTACTTATATTATCTTAAAACAAACCAATCTTTCTTTCATAGTCCTTAATTAATGATCTTATTTTGTAATTCTTACTTTGGAACTTCAACTCCTCTAGAGTACTCATCGATTTTGCCTTAATGTTAACTTCGATCTCTTCATCTACTTCTTCATCATCCATAAGGCCTTTTCCTTTTGAGAAACCCACATTATCAATCTCTATATCCATAAAAAAGTTTTAATTATTTTCATGTTCATGTTCATTATTATCATCTTCACTATTAGATGTACTTATGTCACTTACACCAGATGAGTTATTATCTTCTTTAGTGTAGAAAATTATCTTGTTATTGAATGACCCTTTCCTAACTTCATACTTAACTAAAAAAATTCTTATTTTGGTTAGGATTATAGACCTTATTATCATCTTCATGATGTTCATCATGTTATTATTCATGCTCAGTCTTATCCTTTTTAGGACACTTGGATGTAAAGTGACCAATCTTACCACATTTGAAACATTTGAAAGGTAACTTACTCATGTACTTACTAGATCCAAACCTCAATTTCATATTAAACATGGATATTAGTTCATCATCATCAAAATATAAACATACTTCATCCTTGACCTTATATAATTTTGAATTATTCTAATATTCTAATACTTATTCCTTATTGGGAGTTCTTCCTTCATTTGTTCTCATCTCATAGGTAGTAAAGATTCCATGAAGCCCATCCATCTCTAACTTGTTCAAATCTTGCATTTCTTCTATTCTAGACACCTTAGAATCAAGCTTAGGAGTTAGTGATCTTATTACCTTTGAAAAAATATAGAATCTTTCACTTATTGTCATAATCATATAATGAGATTCACCACTTCATCAATCCTCAATAGGTAGGATGCAATGGTTTCATCTTCATTCATCTTCAGACTTTCAAACTATCTCTAGTGGGTCTACAACTTAGCCATCTTCACCTTAGTGTCTCCTTTATATATTATATTCAATTTTTCCCATATATATTTGGCTAACATATAGTTCTTACATTAACAAATTATACCTCTGATAGGCCACATAGAATGACATTCATTGTCTTGGAATTTCTCTCACTTTCATTCTTACCTGCTACATCAGTTGGTGGTGTAGGAGGTGGAGTGTTTCCATCAACAATTTAATACCATATGTCATGTACCATTAACATCATATATGTTCTCATTATGATATTATAAAAAATAATTATTCCCATTGAATAATGGAGCCTTACTGGTAGAGAAACCACCTTCAACTTGATGACTAGCCATCCTTACTTCTAGGATCTCCTTTATGTTGTTAGGCCTAATTCAAAGGACATACTATGATACCAATTTTTGGAAAAACAATGAATTATATGGGAGGTATGAATTAGTCTCTAAAAAAAATTATTTTAATTCCTCTTTATCATACATGAACCCATCACATCAACATATAGATCAAATAATGCATAAGTAATCAACCATAAAAGCATGAAATAAGATTATACAAGACAAAACATCATATATGTAGGAAAACCTCAAGGGGAATAAAATTAAATAATACCTTAAAATTGAATACAGTCCTACAATTTAAAATATCATAATTTAGTGAAGCACCAACTCCACATGGAGCACTAACCCCAACTAGCTAAGTACCAACTTAGCTAGGCTTTAGAAAGCACTAAATTGCAAGGAGGCACCAACCCCCTAGATGAATCAGCACTAAATCAGCCACCTAACACCTTTTATAACCTTAAAAACACCCTATTTATAATAAAATGGATGATTATCAGCCTATTTAATTCTTATATCTCTTCTATCCTTCTCAAATTGCCTTCTAAGCTTCTTCACTCAACTAGGTCCTTCAAGATAGATCACGTCATATGATCTTTATGTTAATATATAATACCCATGTTATATATTCATGATAGATTATATAAATCCCTTTGGTGGTCTACAAGATCTTCTACTCTTCAATGTGTTATCTCCTTTGTTTGCACTCACACACACTCTAACTAGTCAGTTAGGCTTATTAGGCCTTGTTCTTATACAATCCTCTAGATCACACATATCTTGGTCATCCATACACACATTAATACTTGTATTACCTTTAAAATATGTCTTATAACATGTTTTATAAATGAAAAAATCATTAAAATAGGTCATCCATAACTTAAAAGACCAAAACCTCTTTTTAGGCCTTAATGAGACCTAATTCAATTAGACCTTTATTAGTACATGTTACCCTTTGGTCTTCTTAGAACACTTTAAAAATACATAAATGGAAGTAAAAATTCATATACCAATCAAATATACCTATAATAGTCTCATCTATTCTCCAAAAAGAATTTAGAACCAACCACCACTTAAAGCACACCATTTTTACTATTCATAATTAGGCCTTCTCGTACATAGAAAGTATGTCTTAAACTATTGAATATTAAAAAAAAATAGATAAAAGATATGGAAATAAAAACATATAAACAAAATACATGACCTCAATGTTATCACCATATTATTTATATTTCACAACTCAAGGCAAAATTACTCAAACACTTCTATGCAAATAGCCCAATCATAACTATCAGAACACTCCAAAACCCAATCATGAAAAAATGATATTAAACACATAAAATAACACTTACCATGAATAATTATAATTTTAAGATATTATTTTACATGTTTTTACCACTCTTATATAAAAAAAATCACAATGTCTAATCTCAAATATTGGTCTTGCAGACCAATCTTTTGACCTTAGTACACACAATCAAACCATAACCAGACAAGCCATTTTGGATTCAATATTTAAACCACTTAAAATAGATATAAAACCTTATAAAAAGCATGGATATTAAATAAAATTCCAAAAATATTGATATTTTCATTATATACTTCAACTTAGGGCATAGAGCATCAAACTCATCATTGCAACTTGCTTACCCACATCTACTAGTTTACTTTAAAGCATAGCCATGATGATAATGACCTTCAACACCTACATGACCACTTTAAAAGAATTATTATGAAATTATATTATCATATTATATCATTATAACATTCTAAAATATAAATATAATGTGGTCAAATGGAAAATATTGGTCTTGTAGACCAATCTTATGACCTCATTGTACATAGACCTCACTAAGCCAAACAAGCCATTTTGGCTTCATCATTTTCACCATTATACCTAAGTCTCAATATTTATACTAAGAATTAATATGAAATAAAAATACCAAAAAATATATAAATTAACTTTTTTTCATCACTCTATCATGCTAACCCATTGCTAATCATCTTCTTAATGCTACTTGGGTTTCTCACTATTTTCACCATTAGGCTTGTTGGTGACTAGCTAACTTGGATGAATAGTCTAAAAAAATTTAGCCCTATAAACAATAAAAAAAATGCCAAGGACATAAACTCTGAGTCTCAAGCTTCAACATTCATCAATTTGAAAATTTTGACTTGGTCAACTCTAACTACTATAGCAAATCTTTGAGAAAAGTGCACTTTTGTATAGGGTCTTATCATATACCTGACAACTCAATCACACCTATAGGTGTCTAGGAGAGTTTAATATAACCTAATATATATATATATATATATATATATATATATATATATATATATATTAATTGTATACTATTCTAGGATATTTTCAACAATATATTTCACATCGGGTCCTTGTTAGGGTTTTAGAGAGGTTTAAAACAATTTTTGTTGTTAACAATTATTCTTAAATATTTCCCCTTAAATTCAAAACCAATGACTATAGATATTATATAGGACCATTACCTATATATTCTTAATATCTCAAGTTACCATGTAGACATTACACATTCCAATGAACACCTAAAAGTCCTTCTCAAGTTTGCATGTCTTCATTCTATGTACTCAAGAGACCTCAAAACCACATTCCATGCCTTTTTTTTGTAGACCATGACCTCAAAATTTGTGAAAATTATTGAAAAAACATATCATATCTTTGACAACACTCATCTATCCATACTTTCCTTGGAAACAAAACCTCATACCCCATTAGGCCATACTCTCTCTCTTTACTCTCTTAGACCTTGACCTACAAACCACATTAGGCCTTAAAACTAACATTGATGAATATTTCCATGCACTATACACCTAAATAACATAATCAATAATTTTTTTTTCATTCTTAAAAACTAATTTACATCCTTCATATGCCTTGACATTACATCATGATGCCTTATTAGGTCAATCAAAGTTTAGAAGTGGTTTAGTTGCATACTTGATCTATATATCTTACCCTTGTAGGCTCACCTTGAGAATATCATGAGTTATACAATGCCTCAGATGCATTATAAAAACATTATACATCCATTCATGTTTATGTGCACTCATCTCACCAAGCCACCAATCTCATACCTTCTCATGAGGACTTTACATGCCATGACTAGTGCCATGTTTAAGTTTCTCAAGCACTTAAAACTTGAAAACTAACCTTGAAACACTTATAAAATTATCTATAATTTACTTACATGATAAAAAAATTCCAAATAACCTCTCATAATCTTGTTCTTACTTTCTTCACCAGACTTCACTATGCACACCTTCTCACAAGGTCTAGACTAGGCTCCTCAAGACACCTTGTACTCAAGAACTAGTCTTCAAACATGCTTAACTCAATGATATTAAACAATAAAAAAACATTAGTTTCCTTACAATTATATCTTGTCATATATATTCTCTGTCATATCAAACACACAAGCTCATACCTAAAAGACCACTCATCATGCATATTCACCAAATGTATCTTGACATCAATGACATCAACCTTGACATCAATCAGAACAATTATCAACATTCCCTCATTAGATTAGGTAATATAAAATATTATTGGGTCTTAAATGATGTCTCTCTTAGATTGATTTTTAAGTTATAATGAAGTACTAGTCAAATCAAAGGATAGGATAAAAATAATGTTTACTATGAAATGTGGAACATATGCGTACAAGTGAATTCCATTTGGGATAATCAATTATTGAGATACTTTTTAGAGAGTAATGGACCATGAATTATAGGGAATAATAGTTAAGTGCATAATTATATACATGGATGATCTCATTATTTTCTCTAAGATTAGGGCTAATCATATAGACCACCTTTAGTCTATTTTTGAAAGGTGCAATAAGTTTAGGGTATCACTTGACCCCAATAAGAATATGTTTGGCATTACCAAAGATAAGTTTCTAGGTCATATTATCACTAAATATTGGATCACTATTAACATACACAATATCTATGGGATTTTAAAAATAATATTTCCAAACAACAAAAAGGAGCTCAAATCCTTCTTTGGAAAGATAATTTTCATAAGAAATTTTATATTAGGATTTGTAGAGATTATCATACCCCTAAATTCAATGCTAAATTAGAACACCAAATTAGAGTGGACACTTGAAGCTAATAATTAATTCAAATACATAAATAAGGCTATTTCATAAGCCCTAGTGCTGATAATCCTATATTTCACTAAAGACCTTTTATTACACTCATTCACCTCAAAACATACCATTGATGCTATTTTTATGAAAAGAAATTCATAAAGAAGTATCCTCTAAAATTTTAGGGTCTTAATGGAGGTAAAATCCACTCCAAGGCATGATTTTTAGGTATGCAACTTTAACAACCAGGTGATGGAATAGTAGGCAGGGCATGCATGTTGTTAACCAAGATTATGAATGGATGAATGGTCTCTAAAATAAATTTAAATATAAAATAGTTATTGGTTGGATGATTTATAATATAGAGTGGGAAAATATCAAAAATAAAATAAAAAATAGAGGGAATGTTAGAGTAGAAATGAAGGATTCTATGTTTTAGGAACCATCTCTCAGGCTAGATTCTAAGTGGATAAATGCTTTCAGAACTAATGTCTATATCTAGAAGTTGTTTTACACACACAAACAAACAAGGTCAAGAAGTTTGGGATAGTTTGATATAGTAAAATTAGAGGTCTTAGTTAAAGGTTTCTCTTTTTTGATTAGCTATTACACACCCTTAGTCAAGATATTATGACTCAAACTAAGGAGGTAACTGAGATAGTTGTTTCACATGCATAAAATACTATATCTTTGAAAACATCTCTACACACTTAGAAATATGAAATAGTCAACTTATTTGAAAATGATCAACATAATTTATAATTATTCAATAGCTTTTGGATATCTAAAATTATCATATTAATCATAACAATAAATAATTCCTTGTAGTTGTTGCACACTAAGAATTATTTAATCAAAAAACCAAAAAGATAGAATCTAATTAAAAATAACTTGGAGATAAAATACACAAACACATTCTCTAACAATTAAAAAATGATTATACTTATATATTAAATTGTATAACACTTAAAAATTAGGGTTACATATGTTTAAATAGACTCGGGGAGGGGTCTCCTCATCCTCCAAATAGATACAAAATTTATGATTAAATGGCATAGTTATAACCTCAATTTTAGTTGTAGTTTCAAAACTATATGTAATGTATAAATATATTTAACTTACATTTATCAAAAATTAAATTTATCCTTTAAAATATTATGCAATGAATTCATGATTACAAATAACAGGATAATTTTACATTAAGTTCTAACATGAGTATATTATGAGTACAAAATTGACACCACTACATAGATATGCATAAAATTGGCCTTTCAACTAAGGTTGAGTGGATGTTTGCACGGATGCATTAAATTTTGTGGGAGTTATTACTATATATGTTGGCACTGAACTAGATGTTATAGCCTCTATCTTCTACTTCTTCACCTCTAACTCTAGATAACATTTATGACCCCCACCATGCTATTGTATAAGGATGTCCAAGTTAATTAATAAGGGATTGTGTACCCTATTAACTTGTTTTAAGAGTTTTATATGCTCAAAAATTTTATTTTTGAAGTTGATCTTGAAATTTTCAACTTTGATTACTTTCTTTCTTGTAAAACTCAACTTAGCTTTAATAGTGTTAACACATATAGGCTCTTCTTGAAATTATCAGATGCTTCTTGAATGAGTTGGTCAAAATTGATTCTACTAATCAGCTTGTAATAACATCCCTTGCCTTTGATAATTCTAATTCATACAAGTGTTAGAGGCACAAACCACTGAGGTGGGGGGGGGGGTTGAATTAGTGGTGGTAAACAATCTAATTCAATTTACAAACTCTTGAAACACTTTAAGCATTCAATAAATCATTCATTAATCATTTAAGATGTTTATAGTAATGAACAATAGATAATGCAAGATCACATACACAACAAAATATCTATGTGGGAAACCCTCTTAGGGAATAAAACCCACTCTCAAGCCTATAAACACATGGACTACTTTTCCTATAGGATGATCACAAACATGTGACTAGTCAAGTCCTTTTGACCAAAATTTAGTGAAACACATGTTTCACAAGGAACACCTACCCCTAGGATGATCAAATATTTTTGACCATTTGTTGTTCAAGTCCTTCTAACTAGATCTAGTGAAACACCTATTTCATAAGGAGTACCTACCCTTAAGATGATAAATTCCTTCTAACCACCTATTGATCAAGTCCTTATGACCTAGATGTTAATAACCCTCCCATTACCTATGAAATGAGCATCTCCTGATCATTGATTTCCTACCAATCTATGGAGATACAATGTATATCAGCTCTCTTCAACTATGCACACTACATAGTCTACATTCTAATTTTTATCTCAAATCTGCCACCAAGGTCACACATTCATCATCTATCCTTCACTCACTCTCAAGGCATCCAAAACATACTATCGGATCACTCTAGACCTGTTTACTCATCCTTAATCTTCAAACCCATAAGATCACTATTATTCCATCAAAAATATGACCTCCAAGTCATACACATAATCATTAATATACTTTGATTTACAACCCATCCACTGGGCACATAGCCTTTCTTCTTTCCTTTATTATTTAACACTCACACACACCTCTTTTCTCCAGTCTCACAAGTCTATTCCACAAACCTAGAAACCATCACATTTGGTTTCACCTTTATAGAGTCTTCATGATTATAATGATCATAACCTTCCTTATTATACACACCACATGCCTTCACCCTTAAGGTATCTAACATTTTTCACATTTAAGCACAACCCTCTTTCAAATAAGCCTAAGTCACCTTTTATGTCCTAAGAAGACCCTTTCACCTCTTTGATACTTCTCTAAGTAAACAAATAACACATGAATACTTTACATGTACCCATGCCACATAATATATAGGTCCTTCTTAAGTGATAAAAATAAACACAACACCCTTATGCTAAAGCTCAAATCGCTTAAACAATGTTCTATGCACATAGCCATCATGAATGAACACACAATCACCTTCTAATCCTTTGATCATATTAAATATGATTGATCAAACCTTCATAATCCACATAGATGGTCCTCATGGCATATACAACAATCTCCAATATTTATCTCATCTTACAACATCAAAATACCATCAAGAACAAATCTATTACTCTTCTTAGGTTACTTATAGAACATGAATGAACACAACCAATTTTGGAGCTCAATAACTTTGACTATACAAACATTTAGACTTTGAAATGAACATTACCAGATGTACCTTGAAGTAATCTACAACTTTGGTTTTTTACTACAATATAAAATTTTGCATAGATCTAAAGTTATGAATACAATACAAAGAACTAGTCTTTCCTTCATTAAATTTAAATATTTAAATCCAAATTGTCACAGTTAAACATCAATCACTTATAACACATCTTGTGCTCTTTATTTAGCTCACTCAGCTCACACCATCAATATTATTTAGAAGTAGCTCAAAATTTAACTTGTATAAAATATTAAATATAAAACACTTGTCACCATCTTACTACTTCCTAATAAATTGGAACAAAAGTACTATGTCAATCTCCTTTGAGTAACTCAATCTTTATCAAGTAATGCTCACCATTAGATCTTGCTCAAAACTCTCAATATTATGACACTTGGCACCCTTGCATGCATTCTAAGTACTTTATCCAAAATCCCTTTCACTTGTACCACTTGGAAATCTCATGTACATTATTGACTCTTTGACTTGTCTTGCACTATTAATCTTCATCAGTACAAACTGCCACTCATTATTGATCTTCTATTAGACTAGCGAGCTTATGACACTTGTGACTTATGCATGCAACCTTTAACATGTTGAATTAATATGCACCATTGATATAAATACATATGATTAAGAACTCACCATTAGATCTTCTATACCAATTAAATTATACTTTAATGTGATTCAACTTGATAGTCTCTGGCCTATCACAATCTGTAAGTGTAACTTTGAAGATTTATATCTCAATCTAGAAAACACTTTAGGAATATAAACATTTAAGGTACATTGTTTTCACTATAGACAAAATCTTCATGTAAACATTTAACTATTATTTAATTTATTCATACCTAAATTAAATGCACAAACATACTAGTTCATTCATAACTACATGATGTGTAGTGACAATCTGGATAATTATAGAAACCTTTGTAATCTACCTAGAAGGCCAACTTTTAACCTTAATAAATTTTTTTACGCTTAAAAGCATGACCTAAAATTTGAATCACATGATTTACTCACATAGGGGAATCCATCCATATATCAATATTCCCCTTAAACCTTTACATGTGTGAAATATAAATTCATTAATATTCTCATATAGTTTTATTTTTTGTAAGACCAATTAGACCTAGATGACCACATGAAAGAACCTAATTAACACCATTCATTCCCATAAGTAATTAAATCACTCTTGATACCCCATAATACCTAAGAAACATGATCTAATAATCCATACATCTATCAACATCCTATCTAAGCATATACTAAAGATCCATGCTTACATATTAGGCTACCAATTCTATGCCAACACACTGTTCACATGCTTGTCTTCTCTCCTTGATCTAAAACCACATAAACATGTTAGATACAATATGATAAGTCTCAAAAAATACTTACCTCAACTCATAAGCATCTAAATCCTACTTTGCATAACTTTAGGCTCAAACTCACCATCATCATAACATCACCACTTTGTCATTACCTAAATCTTGATGGAAACACTGAAAATATGACATATGGCATATGACATAAATATTTGACATCAATGACAACAATTTCTAACAACCTCCCCCTTTGTTATTGATGGAAACCTCTTATTTTCCTTATCCCTTTTTACCATTAATGACAAAGTGGACTAAATAGCCACCAAGGTCCTCTTAACATCAAGAATGTATTAAAATATACTTCTACATGCTTAGGATACTTACATAACTCATATGAAACAATTTTTCCCCCTTTGACGTGCATCAAACTAAACTTGGACATATCTAATCCTTGGACCTAAAAAACTACTCATAGAGCTTATAAATCTCCCCCTAACATCATTTTCCATCTCATGTCATATGTTATTTTACATACATCAATTTTAACTTGGTTTGTTCTGATCCTTGGACCTATTTACCTATAGAACTCACAAGATCTCTTTGCTTATGCATGAAGATTCAACATAGTTTTCAAAATTATGACTAGGTTTAATCAAGTCATCATATCAACCTTCTCAAAATCTCATCTATAGAATATATAAACACATATTAATATTACTAAAACATCTCACATATTCTTCCCCTCACATCATGCATATCTCTTCAAGTGACTCAATCCATTTGAGTTAGCTCCCCCTAACTCTGTGCATACTACCTTGTACTTCTTAACCATGCACCATGGATATATTATTCTTTGATCATGCACTTATATCAATGAGGAATAAATACATATGAAAACCAAAAAAATAATTTAACTCATGTTGAGAACACTAATAGGGAATCCCCCTAAGATTTCTAAGCCATTGCACCTCTTGAGCATCTTCAGATCTCCACACACCCTGAAGAACCACCACACATGCTTACTAGCCTTCTCTATCAAGCCACCTAAAGGAACAAAAACAAAACTTAATTACTTTAATAAAATATTAAAAATACTTTAAACCAACCTAATAACTCTCTTTGAAACACTCATGCCTTTCTCTTTTTGAGAAATTGATTAAAAACATCAAATCTTCACACTAGGCATGTCTGACTCCTTGTAGCCCTACCTGAAACTTGAAGAGCCCACAACTTTTAGTGGACATATTTTCAAGACTTAAAACTTAATATATATACACACACACACACACACAGATATATATATACATACATATATATATATGTGTGTGTGTGTGTGTGTATATATATATGTATATATATATATATATATATATGTATATATATATATATATATGTATGTATATATATATATATATATGTATATATATATATATATGTATTTATATATATATATATATGTATATATATATATATATGTATATATATATATATATATATATATATATATTTATGTATGTATGTATGTATATATTACTATCGTATTCACCCTTATAAATTTTTTTATCACCTATCTCCTTATCTTCAACATACTTCATAAATCTACTAGCCAATTAGGCCTCCATTTTGACAATACCTTGAATAATTTGAAAACAACAAACCTCCAAATCTGTGTGAAGCTTGATTTGACAACCCATTTGGCCCATTCAACATATTAAGAATCATTAGACCTCAATTCATAAGGCAAACCACTTTTCTACCATATCCCAAAACTCTAGAATCTTAAAACAAATAGGGTAACCAAACCTCTTTATGGTCAATACCCACCTTTAAAACTTATTGCACACTTGAATACTAAAATCACACACTAATGGACTAATATTTGAGCCTTCACACATTTGGGAACCTTGAATTTATATACCATGGATTTGATCTAAAATAAGAAAGATAAATCTAGGAGTACACAAAAACCTCCAAAATGCACAAATAGGATCATCAAGACATAAAACCACTTAGAACACATCACAAAGAAGTGTACAAACATTTTTGAGAAAAATATTATTTATATTACATAAACATCATTGTACCACCTAAAAACACTCATTTTGATCCTATAGACACTGCATACACAGTAAAAACACCTTATGATATAACTCTGACCTCATCAAAGCACTTCTCGCATCTTGACACACAAAATCCAAATGGAAACACTCATCTATTACCTTCTAGGACATTTTTAATAACACCATAGCAACACTTGTTTCTCCACTAAAAGGAGTCTCTTGAGAATCATGGGTAGAGACAACCTACTTCACATGGTTCTTTAGAATAATGTGAAACTAGGAGTTGCCCATAACTCCTCATATTCCTTCTCCTCCTTGGTCATCTGATATTAATATTTCTTATTCTTATTCTTATTCTTATTATTATGCTTAAGAGAAATAAATTTATCATACAGTACAACATTATCCTTCTCTTCTAATATTATATTGACAACACATTAGGATAACATAGATTCATGACATACCTTTTTAGTTGAAGAATCTTCCTTACAGTTTAGATACTCATCATCAAGTATTGAAAACTAATGTTATTTACATGAAAATTTATTAGAAATATAAAGATGTTCACTTGAATCCATACACACCTCATAATCAGTCTCAACTAGAACCTTGGTCTTCTCCTTGGCTTTAGAATCTTCATTCATAACATGAGCAAACAATGAGAGCTCTTGACATTGTCCAACTTCTGTAGCATTCATCACCATAAAAAATAAATTACTTGGACATAAAAACTCATCATGAATCACACTTACCACCTTTGGTTTCCATTAGTTAACTTTATTTCTTTCTTTCACTCTAGGATCTCGATTAAACCTATTCTATCTTGTAGGGCTTTGCTTACAAAATCTAGTAATGTGACATCTCTATTGATAGTTGAAGTACACTATACCTTTTATAATAATCTTATCCTACCTTTCATAATTAGAACAAAATATTTAAATATTTTCATTACTTTAACAATTGAAAAAAACTACTCCTTTTGAATAAGACTCACCTATTGACTAATGACCCCTATCATAGCTCCATGCAAACTCATTTCTAACATGTTTCTTGTATTCTCTAGCTCTATGCCCAAATTGATTACATGTGTAATATTAAGTATTGAAACTTTCATACCTCATGGAATTTAGTTGTCTTATCTAATTTGTCTTCATTATACTAGCATCTTCATTCCTTGACTGATTGTTGACCTTTAAGGTCTAATTTACATTAGTCTTCATTTTTTCTTGAGTTATATTTTTTAGTTCTTATTTATATCCAAGACTAGTTCTATCACTTGAATGATTTTTATCACTCAAAATATTATCTAGATCACTTGATATCTTTTCAAATATCATAAATGAATTTATCTTACTAGATTTATTTTCTAACTCATCTTTTTATGACTCATTTTTAATTACATACCTTGAACATTCATCTTCTTTAGCTTTCAGGCTTGTAGACATGATTTCCAATTGACAACTAAGATTCTTGACTATATCTTCATGATCCTTGGTGTGTTCATTCTTGCTTCATACACATTAAAATTCCCCTCATATTACTTAATATATAACTTCATCTTCTTGTTAATCTTCTTCTCAATATTTAGTTCTTCAACAGAATTCACCAATTTAATCTCATAGTCCACCTCATCTTTATCATCATTTGAATCATGAGTAGACTAATTTTTATATTAGAAACTTCCTTCCTCAGCCATGAAGAGGGATTTATCTTCAATGGGACCATCATCTTCACTATCAAACTCAAAATCACTATCCTCACCCTCATCTAATGAGCTGCAATCTTTATTGTTGTAGAGACTCTTCTTGTTCATGAAGGACTTCTTATTTTTGTCATAATTTTTAAATATTTTATTCCTCTTATCAGACCTATATGTTTTATTTTCTTCATCTTGGTCTTCAACATACTCTTCATCATCATTATTTTTATGCTTATTAGGGTACTTGTTATAAAAATGTCCTACCTCTCCATAATTAAAGGATTTGAAAGGTAGTTTGCCCTTATACATGCCTGACCCTATTTTAAATTTCCTTGTAAATAAATCAATTAGTCTATCTTCATCAAAACCAGATATGTCATCCTCCTTGAGTTTATTATCTTGTAACTTCTTCTCTAGATTTATTTCTATTTTGAATGCTTCTTCTTTCTTTGGTGGTATATCATCATTTTTTATCATCTCATATGCAATAAGGATGCCATGTAATTCATACATATTCAACTAAGTATGCTCATGACTTTATTCTATAGTAAAAACATTTAAATCAAACTTGAGGGATAAATACCTTAATAAATTTTATACTATATTATATTCTTCAAGATTCTCTCTAAGACATCTGAAGACATTCACAATCTCATCAAATCTCTACAAAAAGGATGCCATTGAATCTTCTTCATTCATATTAAGACTCTCAAATCATCTTCAATGAGTCTAAAATTTTTCCAACTTAACCTTTAAATATCCTTCATAAATAGTCTTCAATTTTTCCCACATTTCCTTGGTAGATATGCAATGGATTACCTTGGTGTATTCAGTCTCTGAAAGACCACAAGTGATAGTATTCATTTCCTTAGAGTTATTCTCAAACAACTTCTTATCTACAACACTGGATGGAGGAATAGTAGGTGCAGAATAACCATCCATAATATATTGCCAAGTTTTAAACCCTAGGGACATGATTTAGGTATCCTCCTTGTACTCCAAAAATAATAATTGGATCTATTGAAAAATGGTTCTTTCTTAGTGGAAAAACCTCCCTGCATTTGATAGCTACCTATATTGTACCTTATATCTACTTCAAGTTGTCATGCAATTACCAAAGGACCTGCTTTTATACCAATTATTAGAGGCACAAACTATTGAGAGGGGTGGTGAATCATTGGTGTAAAATAATCTAATTAAATTTACAAACCCTTCAAACACTTTAAGAATTTAATACAATCATTCATGAATAATTCAAGATGTTTATAACAATGAATAATAGATAATGTAAGATCACACACACAAACCACAAGATCTATGTGGGAAACCCTCTTGGGGAATAAAAACCACTATCAAACCTAAAAACACATGGACTAATTGTCCTATATGATGATCACAAAAATGATACTGGTTAAGTCCTTTTGACCATAATTTAATGAAACACCTATTTCATAAGGAACACCTACCCTTAGGATGATCAAGTCCTTATGACTACCTATTAGTTAAGTCTTTTTTAATAGCTTTAGTGAAACACCTATTTCACAAGTAGCACATTCATCTAATAATATCAATTCCTTTTGAAAACCTATTGGTCAAGTCTTTCTGACCTAGATATTGAGCACCCTCCCAACACCTATGAAATGAACATCTCTTGATCATTTATTACCTACCAATCTGATGGAGATATAATGTATATCATCTATCTTCAACTATGCACACTACAAAGTCCACCTCTTATTTGTATTTAAAATCAACCACCAATCTCACACATACATAATATATCCTTCACTCACACTCAAGGCATCCAAAACATCATATTAGATCACTCTAGACCTCTTTTCTCATCTTCAATATTTAAAACCACAAGAGCACTATTTTAACTTCAAAAATATGACCTATAAGTCATACACATAGTCATAAATTTGATATTCTCTATAACCCATCTATTAGGTACATACCCTTTCTTATTTCCTTCACTCTTAAGCACTCACACACACACCTCTTTTCTCAAGTCTCACAAGTCTATACCACAAGCCTATAAACCATCACATTTGGTTTCACCTTTTATAGAGTATTCATGATTATTATGATCATAACCTTTCTCATTATACAAAACACATGCATTCACCCTTAATTAATTTAACATGGGTCACCTTTAAGCATAACCCTTTTTTAAATAGGCCGAAGTCACCTTTTAGGTCATATAAAGAACTATTCACCTCTTTAACACTTCTTTGAGAAAACTAAAAATATAAGAACACTTTCAAATACATGAACCCATATCACATAATCTATAGGTCCTCCTTAACTGACAACAACCAACACAACACTCTTATGCTAAATCATAATTCACTCAAATAACATTCTATACACATAGCCACGATGAACAAACACATAGTCACCTTATAAGCCTTTGATCATACTGAATGTGATTGATCAAACATTCATAATCTACACAAATGGTATTTAAGGATTATAAAACACTCTCTGATAGTTATCTCATATTGAAACATCAAAACACCATCAATAAAAACTCTATTACCCTTCTTGGGTTACTTACAAAGCATGAATGAACACATAGTCAACTTTGGAGATCAATAAATTTGACTATACAAACATTTATAGCTTCAAATGAATATTTATATATGTGACTTGAAGTCTTATACAACTTTGATTTTTACTATAACATCAAATTATACATAGATCAAAATTTATGGCTCAAAAACCAAGAACTGGTCTTTACTTCATTAAATTCAAATATTTAAATCCAAACAATCATAGTTAAACCTTGGTCACTTGGAACACATCTCATGCTCTTCACTAAGATCACTCAACTCACATAATTTATATTATTTATAAGTATCTTGAACTTTAACTTGGATAAAATATTAAACATCAAACACTTGTCATCATCTCATTACTTTCTAACAATTTGGAACAAATGTGCTTCATTGATCTCCTCTAAGTAACTTGATATTTATCAAGAAATGTTCACCATTAGATCTTGCTCATAACTCTAAAGATTATGACACTTGGCACCCTCACATGCCTTATGTACACTTTATATATATTCCTTTGTGCTTGTGACACTTGGTAGTCTCACATGCATTATTGACTCTTTGACTTGTCCTAAACTATTGATCTTTTTCAGTCTGAATTGCCATTCATTTTTTATCTTTTGTCAGACTAGCCTGCTTATGACACTTGTCACCTGTACATGCAACCTTTGACATGTTAAAATCATATTCACCATTGATATCAATATATATGATTAAGCACTCTCCATTATATCTTCTATACTAATGACCTTAGACTTAAACATGATTAAACTTGATGGTATCTAGCCTATCATAGTCTGCAAGTGCAACTTTGAAGAATTATATCTTGAGCTAGAAAACACTTCAGAACTCCAAACCTTCAAGGTAAATTCTTGGCACTATAGAAAAAATATTCAAGTAAACTTATGAGAATTTTTAACTTTCTTTTTACTTGAATTAAATTCACAAACATACTAGTTCATTCCTATTTGCATGACATGTAGTGATGGTTTGGCTAGGTATGGGAACCTCTGTAATCTGCCTAGAAGGCCAAATTTAAACCTTAATAAAATTTTTTACACTCAATTGAATAACCTAATTTTTGAAACATATGATATAATCACATAAGTTAATCCATCCATATATCAATTTGATTCTGAAACCTTCATGTGTGTGAAATATAGTGTCATTAATATGTTCACATAGTATAATTTTTTATAAGACCAACTAGGCCTATATGACCACAAGAAAGAACCTAATGAACACCATGCATTCCTATAAGTACTTAAAGTAATCTTAGCACCCCATAGGAGCTCTACAATATTATCTCATCATCCATAACATTTATCAACATCCTATACAAGCATATACTAAATATCCATGCTTACATACTAGGCTACTAAGCCTATGCCAACATACTATTCACATGCTTATCTTATTTCCTTGATCTAAAACCACATAATGATTCTAGATACAATAGTATAATCATCAAACAATACTTACCCAGGATCATATGCATCCAAATCTTGCATTGCACAACTTCATGGTTAAACTCATCATCATGACATCACCACTTTGTCATTACCTTTGACATCAATGCACACATGAAATCAATATTTGATACCAATGATAACACCTTCCAAAAATATCCCCCTTTATCATTGATGGCAACCTCTTATCTTATAGATATTTTTAATGGCCAAAAAGTGGGTTACAACAAGATCTATAACATAAGAGTTTCATGCTCTTGATATTTGGTCATTACTTTCCCATCTATTGTAACCCACTCTTTGGCTTCCTATGTTTTGATAAAAACCAAATTAAGGGTATTTGATGCCTCTAATGGTGTGATTAAGTTTAGATTGTTTTATGCCTTCTTAATAGTGTTCAAAATCAATAATTTCAATTTATTCTCATCTTGATTTAAATAATTAAATAATTGATGTGTCTAAGCTATATGGGGGCTAATTATGCCCTCACTACCTTAATAGCTTCTAGATCATTGTAACATTTTCATGCAACTTCTTGAACTTCAATCTTAATTAATGTTGGAGTATGGACTATTTGCTTCTTCTTTTTAATTTTCTCTAGTTCTTATTCCAGATCTTGCCTTACCATTTTAGCCCCTTCATGTAATTCAATCATAACATCCTTAAAGGTTTTTTCTAGGGAATTTAAATCTTATATATTGGGGGACTACCCTAGATATCTATTCTTTCCTTTAGATAAGGCATACACTTCATACCTTTTCTTAATAATGATTTCTCTCCCAAATTCATCCTCTAATTTATTCTTTCTAACTCTTTGAGTTCTCCCTGAGGGATTATAAAATAGGGATGTTATTGATGAAAGTTCTATAATATTAAGATTAATATTTTGTGAATAATTTGATCTAAGGTCAACTACCCATGTTGGAATCACTATTTGGGTTGGGTCTATTGATTGTGTATCTTTAGTTGTAGCCTCCACCTCTAGATCTTCGACTAATTATTCTGGGGTTCCTTTGAGAACTATATCAGGAAGGGATGGACATATAATTTTATACCAATCTAAACCTCCATATTAGGGGATTGGATGGAATTTATAGACTTGTTTACCCCTTTTGGCCTTCCTTGAGGATGTGATAGTGATATCTTGGGAGAAACTTATAGAAGGAATTGACACATTGATCTATTTGGAAGAGACATGGTGTTGGAAACTAACCAATGCTATTTCAATCTTCTCGGATGGCCTTTTCTTTTTCATAGTTTGGACTATATCAATCATAGAGGGAATATTAGTAGTGGTGGTAATAATGGACATGGTTGACATTGTGGGGGAAAATGAAATAATTGTAATAGAAGAAACTTGTTTTACTTTCAGAGTGAATAAAGGTATTTTAAAGATAGTAGTGGAGGAAATTGAAATATCAAGGGTGGAAGTGACATCCTCAACTTTTTGAGTGAGAAAAATATATTTCAAAACAACACTAATAGGAATTGAACAAAAAATAGGAACAAATTAGAAAACTTGGGAAGAAGGGTCTAAAGGCTAAGCCTTCTTACTTGATTTATCATCTTTACTCAGTGAGTTCCCTTTATTGACTATAAGGATTAATTAATTTAATCTTTATAGTTATTCATCTTCATCCATTTCATGTTCAACCTCTTTTTATTATTGGGGAACTAAAGGTATGCCCTATGGTTGATCAACTATTAGATTCTCTATGAGAGGAGGAGACTTGGCTTCCTCCTATAACAAATATTAGTTTTCAATGGTGGGGAGGAATATCATTGAGTTGAGGTAGTAGCTACCTATTTCACTATATATTCCTTCATGGTCAATGCATTTGGGTTCTCTTGATCCATTACATCAGAGGAATCTAAGTCAATTAGATCAATTTGGGCTCCCCTATGGTTAGTTTTATTCAAACTAGGCTTTTTTTTAACATCCCTCAATAGTAGGGGAAGTCCTTGGGAAGGCCCTTCTTGTATCTTTGTTTTTTTTGGGGTATACTTCCCCATAAGTCATAGGTAGACCATCCTCTAGGGGGTGGTAGCCAAGTATGCATTTCCTAAACTAAAATTGAAGGCTCTTGCTAAATAATCCTTAAATGATATTATTTAAGTCCTACAAGTTTTGTCCATTATAATACTTGGGCATCATACTTAGCATTTAAAAACACAAATTCATGGTCATAGGAAACATGTTAGTATGAAATACCAAACCCCTAGATATGATTTTAGATTCGACTATGGGGGTCCCAATCTCTATGTGGTAGGGTGGGTGATCGATAGTTATTTCTCTTATTGCCTACATATCCAAAATGCTTCCTCATTATATAACACATTATATGTATGATAATGTGAGATTCATAAAGTGTGATTTTATTATATTTCATTAAATCCTCCTCCACACTCCACCAAAGTCGATATGTAATCTATTTCTATGTAATCTAATTTGGCACATATTTGGGGAGGTGTAGGGGGTGGACCTTATGACTGTAGATCATGATCACCATATAGTCTAGGTATAACTAATACACCTTGAGGAGTTATTATATCTGCTATCCTCTTTAAAATTTTAGGCAATGGGGCCTCATTAATTATTTTCCATACTTGAGGATACACATCCTCAATAATTCAGACCATATTCTTAGTATATTCATATATGTTCATGAATTGGTAATAATCACAAATATGATTCTTTACATAATCAATAGCCAAGCTCCAAAGTTCCCCAAGGTACCTATGAATTATGCCCATTAATGCATCTATAAGGTAAGACATAATATACAAATGGCTAGTTGTATTGGGTCACTTTCCCTTATGCAATACTTTTTCCCTTAGCTTGAAGCAAATGATCTCTCCTAGAGCAAAAGTTATGTCACTAGTCATTATTCATATCTAGTAATGGCACCTAATCTAGATTGAAAAAATGGATACTTGGCATACCATAAATTCTATTCAATAAGGCCATCCAAATATGAACCCCCATTATGAATTTGATAATGGAGGTGGGATAATTTCCTTTTAGGAATACAATTTCCCTAGGAAGAAGCCATGAGTTGAGAACTTTCTCAATTGAATACTGCTTGTTCCATGTTACAAGTCTATGTTTATAAAATATTTAATCTAGAATTGGTAGAGATATGTACCTTTGAAAATCATCACCAATGATGTAGGCCATAACCATATGGTGATCTATATGGTGTAATAAGGTGTCTTATGTAATTTTTCTATCAAAGAATAAGTCTCGTAGTAGGTTGATGCAGGGCATAAACTCAAGCATGACCACTATGAAGTGAAATCTTTGTCTCTTAAGAGAGAAATTATTAACCAATTAGGACTATGTGGATGATATATTTACTTCATTTTAAAATGCATCTATAACATCAATGGCCTCCCATAATTTTGAGTAATAAGCATACATATTGTTGAAGATTATCACATCAAACATCATGTCTATAAACTCTATAGAATCCTTGATGAAGAATGGGGATGGTAGAAGAACTCCTCTAAATCTCTTAGATAATGATTCCATTGTAATTTTATAATGTTATCTAATTATATTTCTATGTACTGTGAAAACTCTTTTTTTTGGTTGTTTGTTTGTAATGGATTCGTAGGTAACTAGGGCTTTGTTTGTAGAGTAACAATTGAGTTGGAATTCACTTGTGAGCAATGAATATGTCAATAGATACACATAATGTATATATATCCTTCTTCATTAAATTCTAATCTATGAAATTTTAATTTCTAATTTTCATATAATTTTCTTTACTTGCATAATTAAAATCTCATTAGTTTAGTTGGTGGGTTACGTTCTTTGGTAAGTGTCAGGAAGTAGTTTCATTTTGTCAGCGAAGTCTAGTGGGCTCTTAGAAATTAGGATTTGGGAGTTAGGTTTCATGTTGGGAACAAGCCAAAAATTCTTTAAAACCAAAATCTCTAAACATAAATCTTGAATAGAATGCGCAAAGACCAAATTCCTTGGAACAATGTTATAAAAAAATATCCAAACAAAAGATCCAAATAAAACTATTGACCAAATTTGATTTTTGGTCAAATTTGGGCACCCTTGGGAATTATTTTTTATTTTAAAAACTTTAATTGGTTATAATATGTTTTCATAGGAAGTATAATTTTTACATGATGTCATTTAAGGTCATTTTAGCTTTGGTTCTAATTGTTTTGGTCAACATATCCATTTGCGGTCATTTTATGTACTTGTAGGGGTCATTAATGAATTTGGCATGGTTCCTAAGGTGCCTAGGTGTCCTAAATTAATTAAAACGTCCAATAAGTAATTTTAGGTGCTATGGATGTTAGTTACCTCTGAATTTTGTAGGTTGTTCAACTAAAATTTTAGAAATCAACTAAAAAATAGAAAAAATGGCACTTGTGCATATTTTTGGGAAGTTTTCCACATGGGTATGATCATGTGGGGTATCCTCATATTTAAAAAATTAATATTAATGATTATTTTGAAAATAATTAATATTGAAGCCAAAACCATTCTACACATTTCTTGATCTTCTTGGCAGGCTAGAGTGACCCTCAGGTTTTTGCTCAATGTGGGAAGCATACGTAGTTTTAGAAAAAATAATTATGGGAGGTTGTTTTAAAATAAAATAAATTAATTTTCATATATGTATTTTTAATATTGGTTAAAACTATTTTATGAATAATCACTAACAAGTTGACTATGTATATTTGATAGTTGTTTGGTGAACTCTAATGGTTTTGCTCCATTTATGTAAAACCCATACAAATTAGTTGGTGGTTTTGGCTATAAAGGATTTTGGATTCATTATAATATGGTATTAATTATTTTTATTATTATTAGTGTTTTTTGGATGAGAAAAATTGGTCTGTCATATAAGGAGGTACCACCAGGTGTAGTTCTAGTTGAAATGTCTCTTGCTTGCTCAGTTTTTTCCCTTGTAGAGGTTTCATAAAACTAAGAATGAGTGTCGCATAAGTAATTGGATTATATAAATACTTCCTTCCATGTTTTAATCTCACCATATAATTCTTTGGGTAGCTTACAAGCTTGTTTTTCTTCATTTTCTAGCTTCATGCTTAATTTCAAATGAATTCCATGCATAAGATTGTTTACCCTGTATATGAAGTGGTAATGGAGATGTTTTGGATTTTCAAGAATTTTTAGGTTGATTTAGGTTCCATTTTCATGATAAAGTGGGCATATATTTTACCATGTGCTCATGTCCCAAGCTATATCAGTCATGAAATGCCCTTGTCTATTGAATTCCATGTGCATAAAGGTGATATTTAGGTTCAAAAGGGTGTCCTAAGGTTGGTTTCAAGGTGTAAAAACATATATTCCATGTTTTGAGGGTTGTAAATGTATCTTGAGATGTTTTGAAGATTTTCACCATTATTTTTGCTTCAATTTCATGCTTTGCCTGCATAATTTGCTTAAAACATTCACCCACATGTCCTCAATGATGTCATCTTGATATAAAATGCTTGGTGGTAATTTCAAGAATTTGAATAATGAAGGATAAACTTGAGATTTTTATATATATTTACAACTACTAAGAGTATAAATAAATTCTCATTTCCTATATTAGACCTTGCTTCCTACACACATGAGGATCACCACCTATAGGTGGCCTGAACAAAGAGTTTTGAGTCTTTTTATAAGGTTAAAATATGTATTAGCATCTTCATTAAGGTGTTAATATGAATATAATCTCATGATAGACCTCATTAATTGATGGGTTCCCAAGCAAATTAAAGCATCATCTTCAAAAGTGATAACTGAGTTTTAGGCCTTCAATCCTTGAATTGAGCAAATAAAGTTCTTAAGGGTTTTCATTGTTTTCTTATGACATGGTTGAAAGAACTCTTAGTGCATAAAAATAACCATTCTTTGTAACCACATCATAAGACACGATACATAATAAATTTTAATGTATAATGATAAATGGAGGAGGGTAATTTTAAGGTCTAAAGTGGCCCTAAAAAACACTAAATCTTTCCAATATTGTCTATAGGATTAGAAGATATGAAATGACCTTTGTCATCCAAGGGTAATATTGACCTTTCTCCATGATTTAATAGTATTTTATGAAGGTATTTAGTAGGTATTATTTAATATATCATTAATAAATATCATATAGTTAATTCTAGATCCTCATATGCACACCCTATCCATATAGGTGGCCTAAATGTACAACTACAACAAGGTATGCAAATAGTGATTGGCATTGGAGTTTGATTGTGTCATTTGGCCAATCCAAGTTGATATATGTATGAGGGATATTTTATGAAATAATAAGGTCTTTAAAAAAATATTTTAGCATCATGAACAATAAAATTTCAAGCTAAAACAATCTACATGAATCTTAAGGGTAGGGTTTCATTGTAAAAGAAGGAACTTAGTTTAAGGTTTTAAGAGACATGATAGGGATATAAAAAGGTTTATTTGATGATAAAAAATAGTGATCACCTTTATTAAAAATAATTATCACTTTAATGATCTTCAAACATGAATCCAAGCCTATGTAGTCCCCTCACAAGCCTAAGATTTATCTATAGGCACAGTCAGTAGATGTGTCTCAATCAGGCTTAGGAATAACCAATCAGGGTTTTTGATTGACTAAATAATGGTCTAAGATATTAAAATTAATAAAATTAATTCAAAAACATAATATGGTATCTTGGAGGGTTGAAAATAAAACATTTGTACACCATGGATAAAGCCAAAATAACCTACAGGTAGGGGATCTTAGTTAATGTACAGATAGTGGCTCAATTTGGTGATGAAGTGCATTGATATAAGGAATATAAGCTTAGTAATGATAAATATAATTAAAAATCACCTAAATTAACATGTATAAAATTTCATAAGACCCTTCCAATGAAGTAAACAAGCCTACATAGGGTCTTTAACTCCTATTTTCACCTATAGTAAGGTCTATGCAAGCAAGGGATATAGTGAGGTATGAACTACCTAGAGAGGAAAGGAGGGTTATAATGAATATAACATAGTTCATGATGATAAAATAGGAACTATAACTCACCCAAGACATTACTAAGGGTCTTAAATGTTTTCCACACTTGGAAAATGACTACAGTCCATACAAACAACTAAAAAACCTCTTGGTTCAAAGGGTAAGCATGAAGGTTACACTAAGGAGAAAGGTTTTCGAAGGTTTAAAAATATCCATGAGAAAAAATTAAATGTGTAAATCATTTTATGACAACATAGAGACATCACATTATCTTGGAAAAGTCATCCATAAGTGGATTTAAACAAAAGTGCAAGAAAATAGGGTTTTTTAGCCCCTTTTTTAGACAACTTGAGTTGGTTAGGCACCTAAATGAGGGATTATGACCTTTAAATTTGGTATATAGCCTCATTAGGACCTTATAAAACTCTTATAACTTTAATTTTTCCATGGGGATGAGGGATATATCTTTGTTTTTTATCTTAGAGATCAGCCACTCATGAAAATCAGAACTTTGGCAAGATAAGCAAAAGATGGAAACATGAGTGAAGGAATTAAGTTGAAGATTTGGTATATTCAAGGAAAATTGGGTGATGTGTATGTAATATTTATGTATGACAAGTAACACTCAAAAAATATCTAAACCTTTAGGATGACCAAATTGTTTGTGCATACAGTCTAATCAAGCTAGTTTTCACTAGACCTAATTAACAAAAGAGATGGAGTGTTTCAAGAGTTATGTGATGACTTGGTGAGTATAAATGAAGTTTAAAAATTCATAATTAACCATAATAAACATTTCATAACATACCAAGTGATACAAACTTTTAGGGGGACCATTAGGCCTTAAAGAGACTTGAATTCATGTGGGGGTCTACCTTTCATTTCTAGGCATTGATGAGTTATCCATATGATTGGTGCATGATTATGGAGTGTTTTCAGACATGTATGAGCATTTTTATGTAGATAACCCTGAAGGAGGATTGTTATTGACTTGAAAAATATCTCAAGCATGCAAGAAAGTGGAGAAACAATCTCGATAGGTCATTTTGTAAAGCTCATATCTTTGATAAGGCTCTGCATGGGAACACAATGGATTAGGGGAAGTTATATAGGGTCATCAAAAACAAATTTGTGGAATTATTTGGAAACTTGGACATGCCATCTCTATGAATAATTTTTAAGAACAAAAATATTCAAAAACCCTAAAAAACCCTTAGAGGAATCTGATGGAGAAAAAAAGCATGGAGAGCCATTAAAATGACATATTCTAGCAAGGAAAAATATTTTATCATGGAAAATACTCACTAATTATCCCACCCATGTAGATAAGATGTACAGAACTATATGGACATCACACAAAATAGTGTTTTTCTGACCATTTTTTGTGTTTTGTAGGTTGCAAGAGGTTTGAGAAGATGAAATAAATTTTTAAGGGAGGATAAATACTTGTTATAAATCCCTATGATAATTTTATCCTATTAAAAAAATTATAAGTGTCCTAATTAGAGCTCTCTTTTTAGCTAATCAAAATTAGCATAGTGAGCACAAGAGTGAAAAGTGTGGAAAAATCAAATAGATGTCTTTTTAATGTGAATCTAAGAAATATAAGGCCATATGTAATATTCATAGGTGTCATTAACTCCCTCCTATGTATTTTTATGGGAAAATAAATACCTTTTTGAGGCCAAGTGTGAGGGGTGACTGAAACAAGGAGTTTTAGGACTACAAACAATGATTGCTTCATTCTAAGAGTTTCCAAAAGAGTAGGAATGAAATATATGGATAATATTTCATGCATAAATACCTTACATCTTATCCCAATCATTATAACTATCCATATTTAGTGTTGGGATGTTCAAATAGGTGCAAATAATGAAGATAGTTTTTTGTGCCAAAATAAGGGGTTTTATGCCACTTTTCACAATTTTCATGGCTTGTATGGATAATTGGAATTCTTGATGTTGCATGTATTATTTATTATCTCTTATCCATGAATTTATAACTTTTTTATCCAAGTTGACACATGTATAAGTGACCTTTGGACTTCCTTTGTTTTGCCTCTCTCTTAAAATCTATAAATATGGACTCTTTTGCTTCTTTTGGTAGCCTCTATTGGTTAATGGTGAAACCCTAGCCAATTTTGTACTTGAAGTAATATTTAAGAAATAAACAAGTTTTATTCCTACTTACATGATATGAAACTAAGTATTAGTGCAATCTTTTTGGTCTTGTCTAGTAGAAGATCTTCTTTTCTAGTATGTTATCCTTAATTGGCTACCAAGTGTGTAGAAAGGGTATTGTTGTATGTCTTTTTTAGTATTATTTTATAAGTGTATAGGTGTTTTATAATTGGTTTATTATTTTATTCCCTCATTTAATCATTCATTACCCTCCCAAATATCAAATACCTTCTTGAATCTAACATATGAAATATTGATGTGATAATGCATTTTGAGTTGTGAGTTTTGTGTGAGAGATTAAGTAGTATATATTCAATCAAATAGGAGGAGATTAAACATTGGTGCATCACATTTTTTTTGTTTTTCTTAGTTTTTTTCTTAACCCTTTTCATCTACAAGTTTATAGGTGAAGAAATGCATCAAGGGAACTAGCCCTTCTAGAGATTCATCTCTCAACATTCTCACCCAAAACAAGAGGGATGTTTCCATTGTGCCACTTGGGTGAGGAGAGATAGGCATCTCCTTAGGGTTGTAAATACAAGTGTCAACAAAAAACTCTAAATGAATAAATCTAATGATGAATGTTTTAGATAAATTGTTTGAAATAAAAGTTCTAATGAAAAGATCTGAACAAAAGCTTGAACAAATGTGAAAATAAGGATTTCCTTAAAATACTATATCCTTTAGAGCAATTTTCTAAAAAATATTCAAAAAAAATTTCCAATATGGAAAATCTAAACAAAATGTTTGATTAAACTTTGATGAAGATTGTTCCAAAAAAAAATTCCAACAAAAAATAAAACCTAGGCATATGTCATAAATAAAGCTCCACCAAACAAATATTTCAAACAAAATGCTCGATGAAGAAAATCTAAACAAAACCTCCAATGAACAATTCCTAAACAAAATTCCCAATGCAAATAATTGAAAAATAAAACTAAGTCCCAAAACTTGCATAGTATGAAAACTTTTGAAAATCATTAATAAGTTAGTCAAAAAATGTATAATGCCATTATTTGTATTTCCAAGTGTAAATATTAGGGAGAAATCCGATATTACTTACATAGCTACATAGAGATAAAATTAAAAAACAAGGCCAAATCACAACAAAGTGGGTCCCCATTTCTTATTAAATAAAAGGGGGATGTTGGGTACAACAAATGGTGACTTATATGGGGAATACTTCTAGATATTCAAGAACTAAAAAATTTGGTTAGAAATTTTGATTTGAAGTATGCCACAAAAAATTAGAATCAAAGATATGAAAGAGACTCCCAACTACATCATACAATATACTTACTATTTTCACTTAGATGCACCCTATGAAAAGAGGTTTTATAAGCCTCTAATCCAAGTGGAAAAATTAGGACAACTAACTTGTTGTTGGTGAGTAAACTTGTGAGATAAACCTCTAGATGAGGGGCTAGCTCCCATTGATTCACCTTTAAAACTCTCTCTCTCTAACTTAGTAATCTTTAAGATGAAAAGGGATTAGTAAAAAAACTATAAAAAAAATGATGATGCACCAATGTATAATTTCCTCTCATTTGACTGAAACCACTACTTAAAGACCAACAAGGTGTTCTTCACACAAGACTCATAACTTAGGATTCATTACTACATCAATGTTTCACATGATAGATTCAAGAAGGTATGTGATTCTTAGGAAGGGAATGAATGATTACAAAGAGGGATACAATCATGAACCACTTCTAGGATATCTCTACACTTAGAAAAGAATACTAGCAAAGACTTGTAACAATATCCTTTTTGTAAATTGGTAGACAATAAAGAGTACAAGCTAAAAAAGATAATCTTTCACTATACTAGACCAACAAGATTCAAGTCATTACTCAATAATACAACATATGAGTGTTAATAAAACTTTTATATTTCTTCAAAATTTCTTAAAATATAAATTTGGCTAGGTTTTCCCCATCAACCAATAGAGGCTACTCAAATGAACCAAGAGAATGCATATTTAGAGATTTTGAGAAGAGGAGCAAGTAAAGGAAGTCCAAGGGTCACTTGGACATGTGTAAATCTAAGAAAATCAATTAAAATTACATGTGGAATAGATTTGGGGTGATTTGTTACATGTAACAGGTGTATACTTGTAAAAAAAAAGTCATAACGATAGTGAAAAGTGGCACAAAATAGCCATTTTGGCATAAGAAACTACCCACCTAAGTTGCCTTCTAAAAATACCCTTATCCCTACATATGTCTAGGTATAATGGTTGGTATAATAAATATGGGTTATAAACAAGGCCCCACATGCATTGGATTTATCCCTAACCATCCCTATTCTTTTGGACATGCAAATCATTACTGGCAGTTTCAAAAGGGATATTTTACATGCACCTTCTCCACTTGGCATTCAAAAACTTCCAAATTTGTAGATTTATCCATGAAAAATATGTAATGAAACTTACCAAAGTATCTAATACAATCAATTTCAATAAAAAACCTTTAAAAGGGTCTCCCTAATTGCTTTTCACCACTTTCCTAAATGTTTAATAGTCTGGCTGAAAGTGAGAGTTTGGTTGGGAAACTTAGAATTTTATTCATGAGATGAAATGAATTTTTGGAGTTATCTAAAGTGTAAATATTCATTTAAAATTTTATTTCATCTTTTAAATCCTCATGTAGCTTGCACACCACTCAAAATAGTTAAAATAATCTTGGTTTTCCTCTGATCCATATAGTTATGTACAAGCAAAACACATGTGTGGGATCTTATGAGAGTCCTATACAACTTTTAGGTCATTTCATGTCCATTCCCTAAAATTTAGATTATCAAATAGCTTCCTTTTCCCAATCAGGTCCTTATCAGGGTTTTGAGTGACATGGACTCTTAACCTTTGTTCATAAAGGTCTGCCATTGAAACCCTATAAAAATTCCATTTGTAGCCTCTTAAGAACCCATTCTAGCTTATTTAAATGGTTCAAGGTCCCATTAAAATATCCATGAAAGATATGAGTGATTCAAGTTGACCTTCAAATGGCTTTCATGCTCTTTAATGGGACCCAATGTAATTATACCATTTTATCACAAAAAAAATACACATGATATAGGTCAACATAAAGTATTGGTCCTTAAAAGTATTAGACAACCAAAATCTTAGTCACCTCTAAGACTAACCTACCAACATGTTTAAATAATTTTAAGAGCTCAACAAGAGCCAAAAAAGGAAGTTACCCCTATTTTGGAACCATAGTTATGCCTTGCCAATAGGCTTATTTCTGATTTATGAACCAAAAGATGATAAGTTTCACCATCAATGCATTTTAATAGCATGAACACATCATATTTATGCCTGTAGGCATCACAAAAACATTAGAATACCTAGAGAAGGATAGAACTTAAAGTGACATCTCATTTGGGTTGGGTTTACATGTTTTCTTGCTAGGTTTGCTTGCAAACCTCCTTATACAGATCATCTCCTTGAAATTCTAACCTTATAATTTGGCTTCTCATGTTCTCCCATATGTCCCCCAACTATACAAACCTCTTTGACCAGTCAAACTAAGCACAAGCCCTCCATTCTTCACTTTTCCTAAAAAAATGACATTTTCTTGCATACAAGGAGTGACCTACCTCTAAGACAAAATAGAGGTTATTAGGCCTGATTTAATGATAAAAATTAATATATAGGGAGCTACACAACTAGGAATTTTACTCAAGAGAGGATGGTTAGTGTGGTGTTAGTTTCAAAATGAAAAAAAATGAAAGAAACACACTAACTGGCATAACACATCTAGGCCTAGACACTAGGGAGAGCTTAGTTAAAAAATATGAATAAAACACACAAATAAAATTCAAAAGAAACCTTATTTTACCTTCCTTAGATTCTATAAAATGCTTGTTTTAGTGGCTAGCTCAGTTTGTGATCATTAAGTCCTTGGTAACGGAAGCTTGGTTACCTCCATCTCTCCTTGGCACCTTTGGCTTGTGGCTTCAAATCAATTTGGCATGGTAACAATAGTTTATTAAAGATTTTTAATAAATTTTGCATTATATATTTGCATAATCATGTCTCTAAATTCATGTGGTGAGGCCTCCTATTTAGATATTTTTGAGAATGTCTAGAATCAACTTGAACCATCGATCCTAAGATTGAGATGTGTGGTTGAGGATTAATTAAATTTTTGGAATTAAGTTTATAAATATCCTCATCATTTAAATATATGAATGGGTAATTAAGAGGCATGAAGGGCATCATTGAAGGCATTGATGAGGCATGGAGGGCATGAATCTTGATATTTATGGTATTTATGGCCTAGGGATGTCTTCTCAAGAAATGAGGTCACCTAATGATGCATATATTCAATATTCATTTCTAAAGACAAGTATTGAAATTTTTTCAATTGAATTATTAATTATTCCCTGATTTGGATTAATTAGCTCTTAAGCATGATTAATCACTTTGTGCACAAAGTACTCAAATTGATTAGAATGCCATGTTATTAGTCTAAAATTGGATTGGATTGGAATTGGAAGTCACTATTAGATCCATTGGATATGTTATCCCATTTAGGATGTTACCAACACCAAATAAAAAAGGAACACATCTTGTGTAAGATATTTTATAGGAAATAGCAATTCAGATCACCTAGGTGCAAAATTGGCATTTTGAATCAGAATGATCTGATCAAAGTTAACTAGCCCATAAATATCATTTCTCCATTTAATGATACCTTGGCCAAAATTGGCACTTGAATATGTCATTTTTAACTCATTTAATGTGTTTTAGTGTTTTTAGGCCAAATTATGCATTTTAGGTGGAAATTGGCCAAACCCTGATTGGAGGTTATCAGTGGCCAAATTTAGGTGTCTATAGTTTACCCCTATTTGGGAAGGCATTACAAAATATAATCACAATAATGTATTCTCAAAGAATGAAAAGGTCATATATGCCTACAACTGTAATTATGATAAACTAATTGTATGATGTTCCCTCGAGGGAACAATTGGCATAAGTAGGTTGGTAAACAGTCCCTAAAAAAGAAGTGAAATGAGAGAACCAATGAAAGATGATGGGGTGAAAACACAATGACATTGAGAAATTAAACAAAGTCATTAAGAATTCAAGTGGGATGGTGTACAATGGTTTTCCTAAAGGTAGTTATAAACATTGTACCTTGATAGTGGAAATATGGTATGATAACACAATGATTTTCCCAAAGATGGTTATACTTATTGAAAAGATGGAGCTGCCATAGTTAAGACAAATAAATAAGAAAATAACATGCCTCTATATGGGTAAAAAAGGGAAAGTGGTGTTAACACAATGATTTGTCCAAAGGCAGTTATAATCATTGAGAAATGAAGGTGGGATGGTGTACAATGATTTTCCCATAGGTAGTTATAATCATTGGACCATGATAATGGAAAACATGATAAAATTGGCTAAGGATGATGATAACTTATAATAGAGGGTAATGATGAATTTAAATAACCTACTATTAGGGATATGATTGTATAAACTAATAAAGTTTAAAATTATTCCATGGTTATTTACTCTATTTGGGATATGATTGGGATTAAATCAGGATGTTGATGTTGAAGAGATGCTGCCATTATTGAATAGAATTCTTGAATCTTAGGTTTATTTTAGCATGTGTCAGTAGGTATCATGGTATAACATCATGAATACTTGGCCAAAATATGCATAAGGACTGACTCTCGTATCCAATACGCAATAGAAAACAATGCACTAATGATAAAAACCATGATGGCAATGTAAACATATGAATATGGATGGATTCAAATGTAAGTGTGGGCAAAGAATAACCTAATGAACACGCATAAACTAAATCAAGTCAACAGTGTTGAAAGCAAACACATAGGCAAATAAACAAACAAAATAAGCAAAAACAAACAAACAAACAAACAAATAATGTAATAGAAACCATATGAATATTGCCCCTAAAAAATAGTTGACAACTTAAAAAATAAAAAAAAGGGGAATAGAATAAAAGGAAGGGGGTGGCTAAGTTGTCTCCATATGCATCAGGAAAGTGGACATTGCCTACATAGTTTCATGGATGTAATATCCAATAAAAAAACTTTAGGCCAAGTGTAGTTCTCCCAGGGAATGGAAAAATGTGATAACTGAGGAAAATAAATAGAATGGATGTGATATACGAATAGGAATGGTCTTGAAAAATGGCAAATATATGTGAGAAAAAGGCCAAAAATGATGGGTAAACTAAATGACAAGTGATTTGTTTATAAATTAGTAAGGGTTCATAGAATCCTTAAGGTAAAGAAATAGTCAATGTTTTTGTTCTTTTCTAATGATTTTTCAAATGTTTTTTGAATTGTGTTGGAGTGCCTCAACTTAATTGAGAATGATGAGACACTAAATAATTTAAGCTTGAAAAAAGGTAAGAGTGTTTAAACTAAGGTTTCTCACAAAATGGTAGGAGCATGGCTTAGGTTGCTCACAAAATGGTGAGAGTTCAAACTTAGGTTGCTCACAAAATGGTGAGAGTGTGGAGAAAAGGTTGACTGAGCTAACCTTAATAAGTATTGAGTGCTACATACATAGTCCCAGAGTAAGACTTAAAGTCACTATAGTTCTACATTTATAGTGGAGGAATTTGACTAGTGTAGCAGTCAATTCAAACAAAACAAGCATAATTGGTAAAAAAGGGATAATATGACATAAGAAGTGGCAAGTTGGTACATCAAAGCTCAATGTTTCCCCTAGTTTTCCCTTAGATGGTTATAGCCAAGACACAATGACATATATAAATGGTACTAATTTTCCCAAAGGTGGTTATTAGTAGCAAGACTAGTGGTAAAAAAGGATTAACAAATGAAGGATGGAACTGCCAAAACTTCTATCACACTACTATGAAATATGATCTTTGTTGGAAGTACATAAACTAACTAATGAAAATGATCAGATAATTTGATGTTAAAAATGTGTAATGAATGGAAAAAATCAAGGTCAAATGGGATAGGCTTTAGAACACACTGTGTTGATAGGCTAGAAGTAGAAAGTCGATACAACTAAGAGGATGGATAAGGATGATATTTTTATAAAGAAGAATAGTGATAAAATGGCATAACTAAAATGGTCCTTATAGATAATACACCTTAGCACTCAAGCATAGTACCACTTGAGATGAATAATATTCATCAACTTAGGAAGTTCATCTCCATCTGGTGTGGTAAGCTTGTATGTTCCTATTCCATAATTTATAGTAATGATGAAAGGCTCTATCCAGTTTGGTTTGAATTTTCCTTTGTGCTTCGTCTCAGTCATGGTTTTCTTTTGGTTTTATTTAAGAACAAGATCACCAAGTTCAAATAGTGGCCTTGTTCTTTGGGGTGGCTAGTTATAGTGGCCTTTGAGTTAGTTATGATATGCTTGAATATTTTTGAGCGTGAATATGCATTTCTCATCAAGTAGGTCTAGCTCTTGCAAGTGAGCTACTCGATAGTCATGATCATCCAGGACATGCTTGAAAGAGATTCATGGTGAAGGCAATTCAACCTTAATGGGAAGGATGGATTTAGTACCATAAATAAGTGAGTATGGAATGACTTATGTGGGGGTATGATGATTGGTATAGTATGCCCAAAGGGAAATAAATATCTATAGGTACCAATCATGACTGGCATTGACAATATTTTTGAGAATATTGATAATGGTTTTGTTGGATGCCTTGGCTTGGCCATTACCTTGAGGGTAATATGCTATAAAAAAATGTTGTGTGATGTTATATTTAGTACATAGTTGATTTACATCCTTGTTCTTGAATGATCCTCCATTATCGGATAGAATGTCAGAGGGGATACCATAGTGGAAAATGAGATGGTTGAAGATGAATTTAGAAATTTGCTTTCTAGTGATGTAAGTGAGGGGTATAGCTTCAACCCACTTAGTGAAATATTTAAATGTGGTAAGGATATGTTTATGGCCATCAAATGAAGTGGGGTTGATCTTCCTAATGAGGTCAAGTCCCTATGTAGAAAATGACCATGGTGTCAACACTAGTTTCAGAGTTTTTGCTAGGGCATGAATCAGATTAGCATGCCATTGAAATTTGTCACACCATTTTACATATGTAGTGGCATCTATGTCCATTATGCGCTAATAATAACTAGTATGCAAGATACTTTTAGATAAGACTACCCCACTAGAATGAGCTCTAAATACTCCATGAAATTCTCTTAATGCTAGTTTAGACTCTACCAAAGTTAAATAATGAAGTAGAGTTTCATCAAAACTATGACAGTAAAGGGTGGATCTAAGTAGAGTATAACAAGTGGAATAATGAATAAAGGCTTTGGCTTGTTTTTGAGATAGGTTAGGTGGTAGAACTTGGTCATGAAGGTAGTTATAAAAGTCTGAGTACCAAATAGAATTAGGACCAACAATATCAAAAATCATTATAATGGTTAAAGGTTCATGAGATGGTGCTGACAAATCCTTGATGAGGAAATGATACTCTCTAGATTTATCTATTTGTCAAATCAGAGAGCCAATAGTAGCCATGCCATCTGTAGTTCTATTACTAGCCCTTGGTATGTGCTCAAACTAAATGTTGGTAATTTGTTTTTTAAGAGTGTCGACCATGGATTTATGTGGAACTAACTTGTCATCTTTGGTCTGAAAATGATATGTGCCCTGATTGATGATTAACTAAGAATCACCATAAACTTGGAGATTAGATATTTTCTAATGTACTACCTATCTAAGTCCTAAAATAAGTGATTCATACTTGTTCATTTTGTTTATACAAGAAAATCTGATTTTGAATGATTTAGGGATTAAATCTCCTTGTTGTGTAATAAACAATAGGCATACCCCTAATCCATGTGTAGTAAATGAACCATCAAAATACATTTTCTAGGGCTATTCCTCAAGGGGTGTGTAAATGATGGTCATTATGTATTCATCAAGAAATTGAAATGTGAGTGGTTGTGTGTCTATGAGAGGTTCTTTTGCAAGTTGATTGGCAAGAAATTGTCCTTTGATTACCTTTTGATTGACATACTCTATGTCAAACTCACTGAGAAGCATGATCCATTTAGCCATTCTACCTTGTAAATCTGATTTAGATAGTATATACTTGAGTGGATCTACTTTTTAAATGACCATAATCTTATTATTAAACATGTAATGGTGTGGTTTCTAAGCTATGAAGACCATGGCTAGATAAGCTTTTTCAATAGGTGCATAGTTATGTTCATATGTAACCAAGGTATGGCTTAGATAATATACAACACATTCTTTTTCATTGTCATCATGTTGAGCCAAGAGTTCCCCCAGAGCATGGTCGGTAGCTAATAGGTATAACAAGAATGGATTTCCAGATATATGAGGTAATAAAATAGGTAGATTAATAAGATAGTCTTTGAGTTGTTGAAAAACTATTTGGCAGTGATCATCCTAGTGAAATGCAACTCCCTTCTTCAAAAGGTGTGTAAATGGATGGCACTTATCTCATAAATAAGAGATGAAGCATCTAATTGACTAGATCTTACCTTGCAAACTATGAAGTTGCTTTAAATTGGTTGGTAGTGGCATCTCAGTTATATCATGGACTTTAGTCAGATCGAATTCAATACCTCTATGAGACATGATGAAGCTAAGTAATTTTCCTAAAGTTACACTAAAAACACATTTATTTGGATTGAGTTTGACTTTATAATCCTATAATCTTTCAAATATCTTATACAACACTACTAGATGGTTGGCCTTGGTTTTAGATTTTCCTAATATGTCATTGACATAGTCTTCAATAATATCATGCATCATATCATGGAATATGATAATCATGGCCCTTTAATATGTAGTTCTAGCATTATTAAGGCCAAATGGCATTACCTGATAACAAAATGTTCTCCATGGTGTGGTGAACATTATTTTATGTTGGTCTTTTGGTGCTATTCTAATCTGGTTGTATCTTAAAAATCCATCCATGAGTGAAAACATTTCATAACCTATCATGAATTTGACAATCATGTTGATATTAGGTAATGGAAAATCATATTTAGGATAAGATTTGTTGATGTCCTAAAAATAAATACAAATTTTGGTCCCTTCAGGATTTTTACTAACATGTACCACCTTAGAGATCCATTCAAAGTAGTCAATGGATCAGATACATCCTACTTCTAAGAGTTTTTCTAACTCTTTCTTTACCAATACAAATATAAAAAGATGCATCTTATGTAGCTTTTGTTTTACCAGTTTAGCATCAGGATTAACTAGAAGGTGGTGTATAACCAAGGCTAGGTCTAAACCTAGCATGTTAGAATATGCCTATGCAAAGATATCTACAAATTATCTCAATAGAGCTATAAATATTTCATGATCCTCCTCAGTGAAGGATGTGCCCAATTTTATCCATTTTAGGTCTGATGGAGTCCTGATATTTACCTCTATTATATCTTTGACTAGAAGGGTCAAACCATCTTCTAGGATAGTAGGCAATGACTTAAACTGTTGGATTATGTCAGGGTCCTCTATTAGGAATTTATCTTCAACTTATCATAGGCATGATGAATTTGAGTTCCCTAATGGGAGATCTAGCCATGTGACAAAAACATTTAGAAATTCTTAAAGAATTTGATCAAATACTTGTTATTTCTCAAAGTTGAACTTAGCTCCATAAGCAAGTTCATTGTTGGTGGTCTCCTAGTCTAAATTCAAAGAAGAATGAACACCCCCATCTAATGGCACCTAAAATAGGTTTTCACCACTAGAATGGCCTTTATCTTACTTTTTTCTTGGTCAAAAAGTGCCTTAAAGAGGTTTTCACTTTAGGACCTCAATGTTTTACTTATTTGTTTTTGGCTAAGGGTGTTCACTTGCTCTCCAAAATAGGCTACAAGATCTAATGTAATTGAGAATCCTGACTTGTGATCTCCCAACAAAACATTATCTCTAAGGCCTAAGAAGTCACATAATGCCTCATCATTTTGAAACTCATCAACCGATAGACTAGATTCTTGTTGGTCCAAATCTATCAGTTGGAGATAATATAATGGTAATATGTTGAAATGAATAGCCAAGGTAAGTTTAAAAATGGCATTATTATCAAATAGGTTAGTTTTAGTTAGGTCATAAAAGGTGAGGCTATGATCAAACTTTGCTTCACTATCAGTATCATCATCACTAGTCATTGGTTATGGAGTTTGAATAAGATATGTGGGGTCACCCCCAGGCATTTTAAATCCAAGTCCATAAAGTATTTCATACTTAGTCATATAAATTGGCTCAATGGTTCCTTATTAATTTGATCTGAGGCCTCTTCCTTCATAATTATGATGCTCCATGATCCTATTATGAATAGGATACTTTTTATTTTTATAATAATCAGTTTGGTTATCAATGTATAACCATGATTGATCTCCTTCAAGAGGGTTGGGTTCTAGGCTAGATGTTGGTACAAATGTGACAAGTCCCTTACCTTTGTTCTTTTGTTGCCAATGCATATGTGAGGTGAATTTAAGTCACCCAAAGGTTTTCAAATTCTAAGGAAAATTGGCAATATGAAATGTATCATGAGTCCAATACTCTCTCAAACTATTATATGAAATTGTGAAATGATTAGAAGCTTCAAGAGGAGGCATATGGGAAATGGAATCTAAGGTATTATGATCTATGTAATTATCTAGTGAAGGATAAATAAGTATAGCCTTTCCTTTATCTTTCTTGGAACTTGAATTCATGCCATACTAATAATTATAGCTTTGAAATTTGTTTTCAAGATGTTTACAATGTTCATATGGGTATAAATCTCTTAGAATATTCACTTCCATCCTTGAGTGGGAAAACATGATACATTGGTGCAACATTGATGGGACTACACAAATCTCATGCAACCAAGGCATGCCTAGAAGCATATTTTATGATAACTCAAGATCAAGCACATGGTAGAGTGTATCATGGATCAAAGGCACAATGATAACTAGAATACTAATGGTGCCTTATGATTCTCTTTCTTGATTATCATAGGCTTTGATGGTTATCATTTCTAGTTGGAGATCTACCATTATGTACCCAAGAAGCTTGATGATCTTTATAAACACTATGTTGAGGCCTAATCTATTGTCTATAAGGACACATTTCACTTTATGTTTCTTTATATAAACTTCTATGTATAATGGGTTGTTATGGAATAGGCCAAGGGAAGACATATCACTTTGGTTGAATGTGACTTGTTGGGCTAGGGCTAGGTGTCCAACCAAAACTTGAAATTTATCAAGGGATATGTCACTAGCAATAGTGGATTAAGTCAAAAACTCATTCAAGATGTTCTTGTGTATTATTGATGTTCATAGCAAATCTAAAATAGAAATTTGTGTTGTTGTCTTCTATAATTGTTCCACAATATCAAACTTCTTATCTTAGTCAGTAGTGAATGGTTTATTCTAAGGATGAATGGTTGGTTGGATGACAAATAAAGTGGTAGATGGTTATGGGCTTGGGATAATAATCTTATACCTTCAAGTTGTGATTGCACAATCAGGATTAAATACTAGACCATTAGTGTTAACCAATGTTGGGAATGGTGTGGGACCAGATAGGATAAGTCTTTATTGCCAGTGCACTCATATGTGGTCATGTAGTAAGGATGGGTTGTCGATATAAGGTCTAAAGGGGGAATTCCTAATTTTATAGTTTTCTTATATGTACTCCCAAGTTAAATAAGGATTATCCATGTAATTTGGCTAAATGTTGTTATTTAGAAATGGTCTAGGCTGATTAGTGTTTGGTCTAGGATTAATGGAGATGGTATTAATTCTACCCTCTATAATATGACCTATAACCCTATTGTAGTCATGTGAAACTACATGGTAAGTTTGTTGGTTATTACCATTTTTACCTTGGTTTTGTCAAATTTTCTATCATTATGGGTTTTGGTAATGATTTTGTTGATTCTACTGGTTCAACCTTTGATTTTGATACTATTTATTTTTTTGTTTCACTAATAATTATTGTTATTGATGATCATTTTATTGCTACTGATTATTATGTCAAGGAAATGGGTTTTAATAGATCCTATGAGTTTGATTGGAAGTGGAAGCACCATTATCTAATGTTATCTCCCATTTTCTAACATATTCTTAATTAAATGCTTGATTTAGACACATCTTCATAGATTATGCTCATTAACCCGATGATAGTCATAAAATTTGTTTTCACAGTACCAATCAGGATAAGGAATTCCTTATGGATAATGCTTTGGTATAGTCTAACTAATTAGATTAGTAGCAGCAAGCTTGTGAAATACAAAATTAATATGTTATCCTAGGTTACTAAAGACATGACATGCAAGCACAACTCTCTTAGGAGGAAGGGTTTGTAATGGCAAAAGTTGTCGTATTTATTATGTAAGTCTTGGTTATTGTGCTTGTGGCATTAGTTAGAGATGTTTCTAGGTAAGAGTAAGATAAAAATGTGGTGTAAGTGATGATTTCACCATTTAGACATGATGGGATTTGGTTACTCCATTTCCCATAGCATTTCTATTATAGTTAAATTGCTTCGATCTTTCTTGGTTATTGGCATGTGTCAGTTGTGATGCTTTCACTTAATTGGGATGTTGATATTGGCCATTTCCCTAATTGGTACCTTGATCTTGATTAGTTAAATTAAGCTTCATGACTTTTTTTATTGATGATCACCTACTCAATCAACAAACCTTTATCAATGATCTCTTTGAAATTATGTGCACATTGTAGTTCCAGATGATAAGCTATCTCACTATGCAAATTTTTGGTAAACATAGTGGCTAATTGTTTATCTAGTAAACTATGGGTGAAATGGCTTACAAGGGCTCTCCATCATTGTAGATAACTTGAAAAACTCTTACCATATTTTTTTTGTTTACATTAAGTCCACTAATGAAATCTCATGCTCAAGATTTTAGGAAAAGTGCTACACAAACTTATCAAAAGATCATCCAAATCTGTTAATAAATTTTTGGGCAACTTTAAAAACCACTCCAAGGCTTGTCTAGCCAAACTCCTTGGAAAAAAACAACAAAAGGTATATGTCACTATATGCCATTGGTTGACATGTGACAAAGAATTTAGTTAAATGGGCCTTAGGGTCACCTTTCCTTTTGTATTTGTCAAATTTTAGTGGTTCGTATCCTGGAGGAAATGGTATCTACAAATACACTATGTTGAATAGATAGGAACACACGTCATCCAATTTGAACCTTTTAGTCTATTTTCTAGCTTGAATGGTAGCAATTTCATCCTTCATCTATTACAATTCTTGGGATAGGAAACTAGAAGGAACATTGGTTTGAGGGAGAATATTGGTTTGGGTAGATGGTTGGGAGTTCATAAGTGGGACACTTTGACTAGGGTATGATGGAAATACCTATTAGGGTATATTGGTTTGGTTGGGGAATGGACCAAGAATATGCATACATGGATTAATATGTAATTTATATTGCACATTTAGTTGTGTGATATTTTGGTTAGGGTTGGCGATAAAGGTTTGACTTGGAGGATTTTGTGGCTGGGATGGAGGGATATAGCTATACTATGCCTATTTTGGTTGGAAAGGGACATGTTGTCGAGTAATCAATCCTTGCTATTAAGTGGGAACTTGTGGATGAAGACCTTATCTCTGAATTTATGGCACATTTTGAACTAATGATTGTCTAGTAGGTATTTGAAAAACATGGGGACCTTGTTATTGCATGAATCCTTATGGAGAAGTGAAAATAGGTTGTAGATTTGGCATCTATCACTGACCAATATTTGCACATTTTTGACTAGTCATTGATTGATTTTGGATCAGCATATTAGTCTATGATTGAATATGTATGTTTATCATTACCTAGTGAGGTGGAACATTAGTTACTCCTGATTGAGATGCCAATGTATTTATCTTCTATTGTGTTGATATACTAGATTGTGCGTAGTGATGTGGAATACTACTCGTTACTTATTAAGAAAGTGTAAGATTCATCACATTCTATCATTGAGGTGTGACATTGGCTATTATTTGATTACCTAATCCTAGAGGTTGTATAATTGAGGAAGCAACTAGTTGAGGTTGGGATTTAGAAACACTTAATCCCTGGTATGATGATCTACTCATGGTATTAACTACAGGCACAAGTTATTGGCTAGTTTTTTGTGTGTTAGTACCACTTTGATCAAGATTAGATGTTGTTTTCACATTATTTGACAAATTTGGCTCACTATTCTATGTAGAGGTTGAAGACACTTCTTCTATAATGGGCATATGCATCAAGTTATCTATCGAAGCGGTTTAGACAAATGGGTCAAAACTCATATTCTCTTGTCTAGTTAACTCTATGAACACTCCTATTGAAATAACTAGGTCAATAAGAGGCTTACTCACCATATTCATCTAATTGAAATTAGATGTTAGATTCAGGTAGGTTTGATATGATATATGTATTTTATTAAAGTGATCTTCCATGATGTTTTTGCCTTGATAAAATATATTAGGGTCTTGATACATTGTTTGGACTAGAGCCATAGGATTACCAGAAGAAGCATGTTGATCATAAATGATATTGTGGGGCAATCACACTAGACTTGGTAAATTTTCATAGGGGAAGTCTACTAGAAATTTGGCCCCTACCTCTATAAATCTAACCAAAATATCATCTTTATTCTCTAAAAAATGTCGCTCAAACAAAAATGGATCATACGTGAAAGTTGTATTAGTATAATATGATTGTTGAACAACTAGCTCATCCACTGTGGGTATTATAGCTAGGTATTATACAGTTTGTTCTTGGCCTTATTTTGAATAAGGTGGTGTGTTAACCAGATAGTTAGCTAATGGATCTTGGCTTTGTGCCCCTGATTGAGTATTATAAGAGTATGATAAGAATACATCTCATAATAAATTTTATTTGTATAGGGGTCTTGCACTATTTATTCTTGTGTAACTACATTAATAATCCATGGATTGTATATGAGTCCACTACGAGTGTAGTAATACACGTTAGGATCCATTGTCAATGCTTTGTGATAAAAGGCCAAAGAGTTATATAAACTCTAAAAAGGACAAAATCTAAAATAGATGATTTTCTAACTTGGTCTAGATTCATCAAAAGGATCAAAAGGTTTATGTAAATATTTGTGAGGAAATAAGCTAGCATGAAGTGTTCAAATCAAAAATATAAGCAAGTAAATGGACCAAAAATTGAAATGCCAAGCTCTAAGGTCAAAGTGTTTCAAATCAGTCTAATCTAGATATTTAAAAGTTTCTAGGTCTTTTGGACAAATGCAACATCAAAATCTAGGCTCAAACAAGGCATGTGCTAGGACTCTTGGCCAAACAGTGTCAAAATCTAGACTTTGAAATAGATTAAAATTTTAATCTAATGGATTTGAAACACTTCTAACAAACACTAAGAATTTGACTCTTGGACATGAACTTGATCAACTAGGTATAAGGTATGAAATAAAAGTCACTTCAGAGATAGTTTATTTTCTCATGAAAATGGTATAAAACTTGGTTATTTTAACAAATAAGCTAGACAAAAGTGAATGGTATAATTATGATTTAGACAAAGGATCAAAAAAGTACACTTAGTTGATCTAAAAATTTAGGAAAAAAGCTAAATTCTATGTAAGAGGGTCTATGAAACAATATTTGAAATGTTTTGGATAGAGTAATGATGTTACACTACCTAAAAGGTGTGACAAAAAAGTTTGTTTCAAAAAATATCTAAGGAAAAGATAGTTTCCCACAATTTTGATAGCATAACACTAATTTTATTGACTCAAAATTTTATGGTGCATATACTTATAGTGCAAGTGTTTAGCACAAAATGGCTTAATTCTATCAATTGGTGATAATGATCTTGAGTCTAAAATGGTCCTTAAACCAAATTATAAATTGAACCTAAGTTTCCTCAAGTTTAGTGAAAATGGTGAACCCACTTAACACATCAACCCTATGAACTTATACAGGTGAAATTTCAAATTTAGATTATAAGTGAAGGACTTTAAACAACTTTGGTAAAGGTCTAGATTCAATTGAGTAGCATAACTACACCAAAGTGGATGATATGACTCCCAAGCTTTTGATAAACTTTGAATAAGGTAAATTGATGATTTCACATAGGCAGCATAACACCTCTTTGTTCAAATGAAAATGAGGACCATGTGTTTCACTTGAATTATTTATTTACATCAAGTTTTGACTTCAAATAAGACTTTACTCTAGGACAAGACCAACTAATTAATCGCTCTTAGATCCTAAACTGAAAAGGTTGCTTAGTATTGTTAAAATACATCAATATACATCATTTGATAGGTTTTTAAGTGTTCATCCAAAAGTAAATGTGCATTATATAGTAGGGTTTTTACACCCCGCTTCTCTTAAATAATAGTACTACAACATGGACCTTGAGGCACACCTTACACCATCAATACTTCCATGGCAAGTGGGGATTTTTCTAAGATATAATAAGTTTTCGAGTGTTTTAGGGGAGTCAATTACACAATGACTTTCATGTCAAACAATGCAAAAAAAACATATAAACTGGGTGACTATGGCATTGGCTAATTGTAAAAAGGTCTAGTCCTTTTTACAACCACTACATCTTGTTGTTTGCTCAATGTAGTGTGATGTCTAAATGTAGATACATCCCATGTGTAACTATAATTAGGATCCAAATGAAGTCAATTCTTGGAGGTGAATCCCTAGGACAAAACTTCCCTAAATAACTCATGGGAGGTGATGCAGTCCCCCTCGTAAGCTAATTTTTCATAAAAACAAAGAAATCATAAAATTAGAAATACTTTAGGGTAATTTTAAAGGTCACCCAAACTTTGATGAGTTTTTGGGGATTTATTTAGATGACTTTATTTCTAAGCCTTGGACTAGGCTACTTGTAATAGGAATGGCATTTTTGATTCCAAGGGTTCTTTAAATAGGACAAATGAAAGAGCATACACACAACATCCATCTTTTTTCCAAACAAAGATTTAACTTAAAAAACTAAGTAAATACAAAAAATTGGAAAGGTGAGTTCATTTTTAAGCCCAAATGGAAAATGAGGTGGTGTTCATTTGACCCCTTGGTATTAGTTGTAACTTTGAAAACTAATGCTAAAAACTCACTTAAGCACCTAAATATTACTTTAACCACCCAAAATAATGTTCCTAATTCATTTTAAGCATGCAAAAGGTGATATAAACATGTTTTTGGAGAATTTCAAGCTTGGTCCTATAAAAAAAATGTTAGCATGTCCTTTACCCTTGAAGCTCTTTTGGGTTTCAAATAATGAACTTAAAAAAAAGAGCTCTTAGGTCTGTGTTTTAAGAAAAACATAGTGACCGATGTCAGTTATAAAAATTATGATGGTTACATTTACTAATCGATGATGGTTATCTAACTGACATCATTTATACTAATGTGATTGACAATAGATATCCAACTAATGTCAATTTTACTAACTGATGTTAATTATTGTGTAAACTCATGGAAAACAAAAAATGGCAAAAAAAAGATAGAAAATCAATTTAAAAGAGTTTTAATGATCTAAATGAAGATGTTAAATTTGAAAAATGATCTTCTTCATGTGTGGGATGCATCTAGTCATACAAGGTGTGCCATATGTGAACTAGGAATCTGATTAAAGAGTATATGGTTAATATGGTGTTAGTTTCAAAATGAAAACAAAATGAAAGAAAAAAACTAACTAGCATAACATATCTAGGCCTAGACACTAGGGAGAGCTTAGTTAACAAACATGAATAAAACACACAACTAAAATGTAAAAGAAACCTTATTTTACCTTCCTTAGATGATCCAAAATGCTTGTTGTAGAGGTTTGCTTGGTTTGTGCTCATGAAGTCCTTATCAATGAAATTTTGGCTACCTCCATCTCTCCTTTGCACCTTTGGCCTATGGCTTGGCTTGTCTTGGAATAAAATTTTCATGGTAACACTAGTTTTTTAAAGCTTTGTAATCAAGTTTGCATTATAACTTTGCATAATCATGTCTCCAAATTCATGTGGTGAGGCCTCCTATTTATAGATTTTTGAGAATGTCTAGAATCAACATGAATCATCCATCCTAAGATTGAGATGTGTGGTTGAGGATTAACTCAATTTTTAAAATTAAGTTTAAAATGATCCTCATCATGACATTTCAAGAATGGTTAATTAAGAGGCATGGAGGGCATCATGGAAGGCATTGATGAGGCATGGAGGGCATGAATCTTGATATTTGTGGCATTTATGGCCTAGGGATGTCTTCTCAAGAAATGAGGTCACATGATGATGTAGATATTTAATATTCATTTATAAAGAGAATTATTTAACAAGTTTCCATTTAATTATTAATTATGTCTTGATTTGGATTAATTAGCTCTTAAAAATGATTAAGCACTTTGTGCACAAATTACTCAAATTGATTAGAATGCTTTGTTATTTGTCCAAAATTTGATCAAATTGGAATTGGAAGTCACTATAAAATTCATTGGAGCCCTCATCCCATTTAGGACTTTACCAACACCAAATAACAAATTTATGCATCTTGTGCAAGAGATTTGATAGGAAAGAGCAATTCAGAGCACCCAGGTGCAAAATTGGCATTTTGACTCGGAATGACTTGATAAAATTTAGTTGGTCCATAAATTAAATAGCCCCATCTAATGATACCTTGCCCAAAATTATCACTTGAATATTTCATTTTCAACTCAGTTAATGTGTTTTAGTGTTTTTAGGCCAAATTGTACATTTTGGATGGAAATTGGATAAAAGCTTGATTGGAGGTTATCAGTGGCTATATTTAGGTGTTTATAATTGAATGAGAAAAATTAATATATAGGTATCTCCACAAATTCCTGATGATAACTTTTACCAAATGGTTTGGTCGGATTCTTTGTCTAAGGGGTCTAACCAACTCAAATTTGTTAAAAAGGGGGTCTAAAACCCTATTTTCCATGTTTTTTGCTCAAAAATCCATATAGATGTTATCTCCATGATATTTACATGATAAAATGATACTAAAAAATGTTTATAATCTTCATCCAAAGCTCATGAAGCTTTGGAAGCCCTTGGAAAACTTTCTTGATTAGTGAAAAACTCCACTTACCCCTTGAAACAAGGTCCTCTTAACCTAATTGTATGGATTGGGACAAATTTTCCATAGGTGAAAGGGTAATTTATACATGGATGGATGTTTTAGGCATTTAAAAACATTTATTTAATGTTATTTTATCATCCTATCATATTTGAGACCTTATCTTCCTCTTGGAGTAGTCAACTTACACTTGCTTAAGCCCTAAATATGACCCTGCCTGTAGGATTGAGATAACATCAATAGGCCCATTACGTTTGTTAAGGATTATAGGAATTATGTTTAAAAAGATAATTTGATCCATTGGAGATAACATAAACCCTCACTTCTCCTTCTTGTTCAAAAAACTACTTATGCACTCCCATGAGCAAACTATGTTTCAATTTCCTTCATGACTGTAAGTGCCTCCTTTTGCTCTGATTGTAGATGTCCAAGGTGAGTTTTTATTATAAAAAGTACATAAAAACTTTAATTGTATTTATCAATACATTTTTTTCATCCCATCCATTTTAATTTTTCAATTGGCCTCAAAAGACCTTCTTTGTTCCTGACTGAGACTAAACCCTTAGCTTTGATTGTAGATGCATATTTCTAGCCCTATAAGTTTCATGGTAAGGAATTAAAGCCTCCAAAAATTTGTAAAAGGTCTTTGGTGATATCTATATAATCTAATTTCCTTCATATAACTCATCTACATGCTTCATTTTAGCTCAAAAGACCCTTTTTACCTTGATTACAACCAATTCCTCATACTAAGTTGTAGATGCATGTTCCCAGTCCTGCCCTTATAGGTGCATATTGATGAGTATATATCCCATTCAATGGGTATAAAAAATTATATTATGTTATTGGAATCATATTATGTCACTTAATTCACTTGGATGCTTCAATTAGTCATCAAAAACACTCTATTCTTAACTATGACCAAACCCCTGGTTGTAGGTGCATAATTTGCTTTGGCTATAGATTTTTTTGGACCATTTGGATCATGTTTATGAGTGTGTGAGGCTTGATTATATTTAATTTAGTTTTGGGAGGCCCCAAACTAGGACCTAGATCCATCCTAGGAACTTTTAACACTCCTTTCTTATGCCAATCCTCAAACACTACCTTCATTACCTACCCTACCCTATGTGCAAATAAGGGATAGGCCTAAGAAGTCACTCCATATAGTCATTACCTATTTCATTGAAAGAGTGATTAGGATTGATTGTTGAGATGATTTGAAATTTTCCCTCTTTTAATAATAGTTCTAGGACTAGTCAAGTGTCTTGTAGGGCAAGTGCTCATCAAGAATCTTATAAATATCACTGTCTAATTTTAGTGATTTCTTGGCAACTTGGATGGGCTCAAAATTCACCTTCCACTTAATATTTATCTCTCAAATTTGGAATAATTTTACTAGGTATATATGAATAAAAATAAAAAACAATAAAAGTGGTGATATCATCCTTTATCATATCAAACAATAATCCATAAAAACCTTAGGACCTCTATTTTCTACATTTGGGGAAATGGAAATGACTTCTCTTGGAGTGAAACTTGCTTGTATGCATCCTATAACTTCATGACATGAAAACCATTAATATTGGGGAGTGATAAATCTACAAATGGACTCCACCATGTTTCTCCAACTCTCTCACATCTGTACAGCCTCCATGAGCTCAAGTGTAAGGTGACTATAACAAGCTAGGCAGTGAACAATTATGCATAGTTTAGTCCTTCCAAATGACACAAATGCTTGTAAAATATTTTATACATAAACAAAATTAGGATAATTATAAAAACTAAACTAAATCCCCTACTTCAATGTTGAAAACCATTCACAAGCAACTCAACTAATTGCCAATATAAACTGGGCCATTTGCAAGCATATATAGGCCTAAAGGAGGATTTCCAAAGTATTTTAAACTTAAAAGACCCAAATAATAATAATAATAATAATAATAATAATAATAATAATAATAATAATAATAATAATAATAATAATAATAATAATAATAATAATATCTTGAAAAATATGTGTAATCACCTGAAACAAACCATTCCATCAATCCAAAGAAAGAAAATTTGAAATAGATTCACAAAGAGACCCCTTCATGGTTGTATAGGCAAAAAAATCTACCTAGAGTGTTAATGGTAATTCATAAAGGATGATCCAAAAAAATTAAAATTATTATTATGGATGTGAATTATACTTAGATAAATATCCACTCCCAAGAGCATTTCCTCCAATTCAAACTGTACGACCTATATTGAGCACTTGAAGTTGACCTTCCTTTACATGCCAAGAGGAAAAGGGAGAAAAATGAGTTGAAGATGCATTTTTTTGCAATAAATGAAAAAAAAATTAGATATATCACATGTGGAGGTGAAGAGTCACACACCATTTTTTCTAAGTGGCACACTTCCCAAGGAGTCATACAAGTGTCTTTTCTTTACTCTTTGGTCAAGAAAACAACCCTTTTCTAAACAACCTATCATTTATTCAATTATTTTAGCTTACTAAGACTTATAAATACACATGGATCATGACATCAAAATTTTTAACTTGCACAAATCCAAATAAACCTATATAAAACATTAAATGCACTTAAAATGACCTCTAAATGACCTGAAAATGATAAATAGACCTAGGGGACTGATAACCAAGGGTAACATAACATGAAATGACATTAATTGAACCTTAAAACACTTTATAACATCTATTTTAACCCCCTATAGACCCAAAAACTTGATTTTTTTCCTATAGTTGCCCTAATTTGATTGGAAAGTCAAACTTGGTCAACACTTACCTTCTCATCTATGGATCTATGTTTGCTTAAGTAATGTCTATTTAACCCTTGTTGTGAGGATATTTTCAAAGGATTAAAGTAGATATAGGTTTTGGTATGGTTCTTTTAAATCTTATTAAATTAGGGAAGCTCATGTATTGCTCTGCTACACACTAGGAATCCATAGCCTTGACAAAGATACCTTGGGTTCTTTATCTCCTCTTCATTTTCTTCTTTGATCACAATCTGTGGCACGTTGACTTTATTTCATCATGTGATCCTTTGATCTCTTTTATATTTTATTTGGGTTTTATTGATCGCTCTTTTAAACACACTAGTTCTTTCTATCTTTTTTATTTTTATTTCAATGGAAGGAGGAGGTTCAAAACTACTATGAGCTAGTGTAGTTATAAAACAAATCCTTGCTAGCTAAATATGCACCAGTGATTATCACCTCTAAAAAAGTATTAATATTAAAAGTTTACTTAGTCTAATGAAGTGAGAAAACTTTATAAATTCATATGGAGTATTTAAGAGCAACTTTCACATACCTAGTAGAAATATTCAATTATGACACAACTCTGAATGATTATGATTACATAAATAAATCCTGAACACTTCAAACACAAAATTATAATTGATTTGTGAATAGACCCCAAGTTATGATTCCCCTTTGCAATTTCCCTTTCCCTTTTATATCGATCTAAGCATCAAAATAGGGGCACATCTGGTAGGATGTTAGCTTGGTCATGTCAAAATAAATCAATTTAGATTATCATGGGAAACAAAAAAATGTCTAAAGCTAATAAATCTATAAACTAGCCTAGAAAATAGGAAACTAATCTAGGAAGTAGGAAAACCTAAACTAAGAAAGAAGGAAAATTAAACTACTACTACCTCTTACACTTTTATTTATCAAATATGGGCTTCTTTAGATGTTACAACCATGAAGTAATGCTTCAAAAACTATTTATTGATTGGATAAGTGAGTTCATTACCTTGAATGTCACTTATACAAAATACATTATTTTCTAGGATCTCTAAATTTTGATATGGTCCAATCCATAATGAAGAAAATATGAAATGTTGTCCTTTCTTTTCATGGGCTTTATCCCACAGAAGCACTAGATCAAAGCTCCTAAATGCTTTGACCTTTTCCATTTTTTAAATCCACCTCATGAATATGTCTTAGTATTTCCTAAAAGTCTATAAGGACTTAGTCCTTAAGTCTTTCATTTTTATTATATCTACTAGTCGAGATTATTCTTTGTCATTTGGTTCCATATATTCCTACATGAAGTTATAAGTCAGTAATTTCATTGACCTACGTCCATACACCAATAGAGAGGGTGAGGCCTTTAGGTCCTTCTTATATCTCATTTGGTCTACACAAAGGGCATATATAAGTATATTATGCCAATCCCTAATCTTATCTCCATCTGATTTCTTATTTACATCTATCAATTTCTCATTCATTATCAAATTTAGGCAATCCATTTCCCTGAGGGTAATGGTTAGAAGATGACCTAAGGGTGATTTAATTATTGTGAGCTCATTCAAATAATTTAGATGATATGAATGCTATCTCATTATCATAAACTAGAGAAATGGGAGTGCTAAATCTAATTATGATGTGTTCTTCCAAGAAGTGAATCACATCTTGTGCTTTGGAATTCTTTGTGGCCACTACCTTAGTCCATCACGTGAAATAATCTATGATAGTAAGTAAAAAATTATGACCTGCTAACGAGTTTGTGTTAATGACACCAATGAAGTCCAACCCCCAATGGGAAAATGATATTCCCTCAATAACAGGTTATAAGGGAATTGTTGCATGCATTTCTCTTTATTCTAAGCCTTAGAATTCATGAGATGTCCTTACATGGGCATGAGCAACCTTGAATATTATTGGCCAGTAATAGCCCATTCTTAATATTTTATGAGCTGTGGTATTCCTAGGTGGATGACCACTACCTATTTTTTGGTGCAAGTTTTCCAAGATCTATTTATATTTTTTTGTAGATACACATCCAAGGTAGATGCCTTCATAATTTATCCTATAAATGGATCCATTTTTAATCATGTGGTGATAAATTTTGAGCCTAAAATATCTCCACTAGTGATTGAGTTTTAGGGGATAAGTATCTATAATAATATATTGAATTATGTCAGTATACCATTCCCCTCTAGATACCTAGGCTTCATATACCTCTTCAATTAATATGTGGGTCAGGCTTGATCATGAGTTGGATGATGCCTTGACCCCAAAAGATCTTAGTAGGCTTGATTTCTATATCAAATTCTTGAAACTTTGCCATCCATTTACCTCTACATTTTCCCAATTCATTTTATGACAAGAAAAGCTTGATATCAGGGTTAGGCATGATAGTGATAGTCTTTTTCCTTAAGATGCAGTGTCAATTTATTCACCACTTTGACAAGAACAAATATCTATTTATCAATAATGGAATACATGAGTTCTACATCCTTCAGATTTGTGCTCATGAATGCAATCAGGTGTAAAGAATGATTCAAAGGCCAATCTAGCAGCACCACCTTTGGATCGTGAAGCACTCAACGGTCTACACAGGAAGAATCTTTGCTTCTACTGCAAAGGTCCCTATGATGCCAATCACGATTTTCCTTTGAGGCCTAAGGACAAGTCCAATCGAGTGATGTGGGCATATTATTAGGATTCTAATTTAGAGGATTCTGAACAGCAAAATAGTTCTAAGGGGGTAGAGGCAGAGGCTTCAGAGCCTAAGGTAGAGGTAGAGTTAGAGCTTCACATACAGGAGGCACGCCTATCCAGCATTCAGTCGGATGAGTCATTCAAACTCTATGGAGTTTTGGCAGGGAAGAAGGTCATCACCCTTCTTGATACAGGAGCCACACATAATTTCATAGATGCTAGATTTGTGGAGAAGCATGGACTCACTACCGAAGATTTTGAGGGCATCAGAGTTAAGGTGGCTGATAGTCACACTCTTAGGTGTGAGCAGATGATTAGAGACCTCACATTGCACTTGAACACGTATGAGTTCAAGGCTGATTATTATGTGGTAGACATGGGGGATATAAACTTAGTCTTGGGTATGAAGTGGCTTCATTCATTTGATGAAGTTACTCTTCATCTCAAGGACATGGAGGTTCACTTTGATGTTGATGGGAAGACACATATTCTTAAGGCAATACGGGGCAGCAGCTTCAAATATATGTTTTTTCATCGGATGGAGAGGCTCATACAACATGACATGATAGAGTGCGCTACCGAGTGCACATTGGCACCAACACAGGAGAGACATGTGGATGAGCCTTGTCTTGGGGTGAGTTCAATTCTAGAGATAGCACATGTGGCAGGGACTTAGCTTTCTTTTATAGATGGGTCACAGGTTGATGATGATATGAGTATGTCTAGCATTCATATTCTAGATTCAGATATTATTCAGGTAAGGAGTTTACTTGAGTTGCTGGTTGATTTTCATTTATGGATTGGATGTTGGGATTCTTATCTAAGTACTAGGGATGATGTGACACCATTAGATGAGAGTTGTAATGGACATGGCATGGAGTTTGTATTGATTGACAGTGGTGGAGATCATGACTACATTTGGTATCTATGTGGATTGATTGATTTATCATTCAGCGATTGCTTGAAGGCAAGCAATTTCAAGAGGGGCAGATTGTCATGTCCCCTTTTTAGTTGACATGTTTAGAGTTGACGGTTAGCCTATTATGCAATCCTCATAGGCTGATAGGATGGTTAGAGGGTCTTGATGGAGATTGGCTTGGCTTCTTTTAGTAGAATTTTTCCAGTTGGCTTTCGTTTGGGCTCGATCAGACATGTATTGAGGGAGATATTAATATTTGATTGATTTAATCAAATATTAATTATTTGGTCTAATTTTAATTTAGAAACCCTAATTCTAATTTAAGAAACCTTAATTAGGGCAAGCATATCTTTTTGAGGGTATAAGGGTTTCTCATGGGAGGACATTATGGATTATGCATTGATTATTGACTATTAATTTTGAAGAATTCTTTTGTGAAGACTAAGCCAAGGGTTTCAGGATTCCATTTGCATTGGAGAACATCCACTCTTCAGTGTGTGTGATTCAGAGGTTGTGAAAGATCAGCTGATTTATTGCCAAATTGAGAGATAGCTTCATACAGAATTTATCATAGAGGTTTACAGGTTTGAGAGATAACTTCACACAAAAGTTATCATAGTATTTCAGGTATTTATTTTATTAAGTTTGATTCAATAAATTATACAGATAAATATTTTTATGTATTAGAGCCATATATCTTCAGATCAAGGGTTGTAACAAATAGGGTGTGCTTTATTGGTAGCCGTATGAAGTCCGTACAAATCTGTATAGATTCACACAAAGACCGACATCGGCAAGAAGAGATCCATAGAGACCGACATCGACTATTTGCAGACTGACGTCAACAGAGAAGCCAACTAACAGAGACTGATGATGGTAGTTTATCAACTGATGATGGCCTTATAACCGATGTTGGTGACTTTGTGTCGACACAATGAACCCGAGCAGTCCAAATTGCCAGTTTATTTCTAGTTTGCTAGAGTAATCAGGTTTTTAAGACAATATTTTAATATTCTTTAATATGCATGAGAGAGGACTGTAACAGTAATCATTTAAACAAGTGATAAGATCTTTGATTTATTATTGAGAGATTATATTATGGTAGATTTATTTATTTGAAGATATTTTGCAAAATCATATCTTTGTTCAGAGCTTTTGTATTTCTATATTCCCTATTTGGTTGGGGATATTACAGTGGTATCAGAGCTTTTGGTAGAAAAAAGGAGCCCCTAAGAAAGGGACATTATAGTGGTATCAAAGCTTTTGTATTTCTATATTCCCTATTTGAAGGGATATTATAGTGGTATCAGAGCTAAATTCCTACCATCCTAAGGGTTTAGCCATCTCATGCAGCCACAAGAGTTGGGACCACACAGGTACAACACGCGTAGTTGAGCCTTGCTTAAAGGTACCCAAGTATTATAATAGCAACCAATCACCATGAGTGATAGGCGTGAGGGTAGCCCACACAGGGGCCACAGGCATAATGATGAACAGGACACTAGAGAATTCTTCTGAGTTATGGTTACAAGCCAGCAGCAGATGAATCAGGTAATACAAGCACTCACTACTATGGTAGAGAGGATGAACCCACCTATTAGACAAAATGGGGAATAAGGAGATAACAAGAGTGTTATTGTTAATCAGAGACCATAGCTAACCCATTCTAGAACTGCTGATAAACGTACACATCCTACATTTGTTCAAGAGGAACCAAAAGTTCTAGCAGAGGAGGCAGCAGGAGATTCCATATTTATAGATGCTCTCATGGCTGTGAATGATGAGTGGGAGTTATTATCACCTGAGGTTAGGGAGATGATGTCCTTTGACCATTTTGTTAATCTGAGGAGAGAGCACTACAGATCAGTCAGATAGGACAGGAGGCCTAGAGGTCAACTCAGTGAGCTAAAGAAAGCTACTGGCAAGCTTTCTTTGACTACTTTTGATGGAAGCAGCAAGATGACAATGCAAGCTTGGGTTCATAATCTTGACACATTCTTGGTATTGAGGCCAATGATAGAGATAGATTCCATCAAATATGCCACTTTGCACTTGGATGGAGTAGCACATGATTGGTGGTACCATGGTATGGTAACACTTCAGCATAACTAGGTGACAGAGTATAAGGACTTCATGGATAGGTTGGTTGAGAGGTTTGATAGAAAAGATCTTGAAGTTTAATTTCATGATCTGGCATAGTTGAAACAAACAAGCAACTTGGAGTCCTTCATTAGTGAGTTTTAGTGATTGGTAGTCATGGTGCCAAACATTTCAGAGTGTAATTGGTAGTTCTCTTCATGGACTGATTAATAGAGCCATTGAGAGGTTGGATCAAAGAATTTAATCCTCCTTCATTATAGGAAGCTATGAAAAAGGTGTGAAGTATGGAGATGACAGCCCCATCTAGTAAATATAACTCCAGAGGTACTTCTTCATCTAGAGATCATAAGTCCTCCAATGGAGATAGAGAGAGACTGTATTTTAACATATATAAATCAGGTGTAAAGAATGATTCAAATGCCAATCTAGCAGCACCACCTTTGGATCATGAAGCGCTCAATGATATATATAAGAAGAAGCTTTGCTTCTACTACAAAGGTCCCTATGATGCCAATCATGATTGTCCTTTGAGGCCTAAGGACAAGGCCAATCGAGTGATGTGGGCATATTATTAGGATTCTGATTCAGAGGATTCCAAACAGCAGAATAGTTCTGAGGGGGCAGAGGTAGAGGCATTAGAGCCTAAGGCAGAGGTAGAGTTAGAGCTTCACATACAGGAGGTACGACTATCCAGCATTCAGTCAAATGAGTCATTCAGACTCCGTGGAGTTTTGGCAGGGCAGAAGGTCATCACCCTTCTTGATATAGGAGCCACACATAATTTCATAGATGTTAGATTTGTGGAGAAGCATGGACTCACTACCAAATATTCTGAGGGCATTAGAGTTAAGGTGGCTAATGGTCACACTCTTAGGTGTGAGCAGATGATTAGAGACCTCCCATTGCGCTTGAACAATTATGAGTTCAAGGCTGATTATTACATGGTAGACATGGGGGATATAGACTTAGTCTTGGGTATGAAGTGGCTTCATTCATTTGAAGAAGTTACTCTTCATCTCAAGGAAATGGATGTTTGCTTTGATGTTGATAGGAAGGCACATATTCTTAAGGCAATACGGGGCAACAGCTTCAAATATATGTTTTTTCATCGGATGGAGAGGCTCATACAACATGACATGATAGAGTGCGCTATCGAGTGCACATTGGCACCAACACAGGAGAGACATGTGGACAAGCCTTGTCTTTGGGTGAGTTCATTTCTGGAGATAGCACATGTGGCAGGGACTCAACTTTCTTTTACAAATGGGTCATAGGTTGATGATGATATGAGTATGTCTAGCATTCATATTCTAGATTCATATATTATTCAGGTAAGGAGTTTACTTGAGTTGTTGGTTGATTTTCATTTATGGATTGGATGTTGGGATTCTTATCTAAGTACTAGGGATGATGTGATGCCATTAGATAAGAGTTGTAATGGACATGGCATGGAGTTTGTATTGATTGACAGTGGTGGAGATCATGACTACATTTGGGATCTAGGTGGATTGATTGATTTATCATTCAGCGATTGCTTGAGGGCAAGCAATTTTAGGAGGGGCGGATTGTCATGTCCCCTTTTTAGTTGAAATTTTTAGAGTTGATGGTTAGCCTATTATGCAATCCTCGTAGGCTGATAGGATGGTTAGAGGGTCTTGATGGAGATTGGCTTGGCTTCATTTAGCAAAATTTTTCCAGTTGGCTTTCGTTTGGGTTCGATCGGACATGTATTGAGGGAGATATTAATATTTGATTGATTTAATCAAATATTAATTATTTGGTCTAATTTTAATTTAGAAACCCTAATTCTAATTTAAGAAACCCTAATTAGGACAAGCATATCTTTTTGAGGGTATAAGGGTTTCTCATGGGAGGCCATTATGAATTATGCATTGATTATTGACTATTGATTTTGAAGAATTCTTCTATGAAGACTGAGCCAAGGGTTCTAGGATTCCATTTGCATTGGAGAATGTCCACTCTTCAGTGTGTGAAATTCAGAGGTTGTGAAAGATCAGCTGATTTATTTCCAAATTGAGAGATAGCTTCATACAGACGTTATCACAGAGGTTTACAAGTTTGAGAGATAACTTCACACAAAAGTTATCACAATATTTTAGGTATTTATTTTATTAAGTTTGATTCAATAAATTATATAGATAAAGATTTTTTTGTATTAAAGCCATATATCTTTAGATCAAGGGTTATAACAAATAGGGTGTGCTTTATTGGCAGCCGTACGAAGTCTGTACAGATTCGTATAGATTCGCACAGAGACCGACATCAACAGGAAGAGATCCACAGAGACTGACATCAGCCGTCTGTAGACCAACATTGGTAGAGAAGCTAACTGATAGAGACTAATGATGATAGTTTATCGACTGACGATGGCCTTATAACTAATGTCGGTGACTGTGTGTCAACACAGCGAACCCAAGCAGTCCAAATTGCCAGTTTATTTCCAGTTTGCTAGAGTAATCAAGTTTTTAAGACAGTATTTTAATATTCTTTAATATGCATGAGAGAGGACTATAATTGTAATCATCTGAACAAGTGATAAGATCTTTGATTTGTTATAGAGAGATTATATTGTGGTAGATTTATTTATTTGAAGATATTTTGCAAAATAATATCTTTGTTCAGAGCTTTTGTATTTCTATATTCCCTATTTGGTTGGGGATATTACAATAGTATCAGAGCTTTTGACAGAAAAAAGGAGCCCCTAAGAAAGGGACATTATAGTGGTATCAGAGCTTTTCTATTTCTATATTCCCTATTTGAAGGGGATATTACACATTCCATCTAGAAAATAGCACCCAAATTAGACAGGAACACTAAAACCCAAGGTATCCTAATTTTGGCATTGTTTTCCAAATGAAAAATTGGTCCTAATAGTTAGATTATTCTGGGTCCTTATCCTTTTTCTTATTATCCTAATACAAATCCATTTAACCCATGATCATTATTTTTCTTATAAAAGGCCATTCAAAGTCCATTTAGAAGGGTTGGCACTCATTTATAGGAAAAAAAGCAAGAATACAAGCAAGTACACTCAAGCACTCTTCCCTATTCTTTGCATACAGCCTTGTAAGATCTTTTCAAGATTATTCAAACATTTTTACCACTCCCTATCCATCTAAAGTACATCTAGTTTCATATTTAGTTGCATTTATCATACACAATTGCACTAACCACTTTAATGGGAGAACTACATTAGCTTTATCCCTCCTTAGAGTATTGGTATGTAGGAAGTGTGCCCACACATGGGGTGTGAAGTGCATCCAACTAATCCTTTACACACTAACCCCTTCTCCATATTTTCCAAGTTTCTATTCAAGTTCAAGAAAAAAGAGTTCTTAGGGCTTTTTAATATTTAAAACAAATGCATAGTTAGCTTTGCAAGCTTCCAGGCTTCAATATTTAATTGATAGGGTAACAAAATTTTATTAAGTAGAACCTAAAAATCTCAAACCACCTAAAAAATATAATAAAAAAAAGACTACAATGTAAAATAATAGGGTATCACACTTTAAATTATCTTATCCAATCCAAAAATTAACCTTAAGATCTAGCTTGTGATATTTTCCCAATCTTGCTCATCCAGTATCAGACTCTGTCTCAGTTTGGATCATTCAGAATAAGTTAAGTTAGATTTCTCTTATTTATTACTATATTTAGAAAAGTCAAAAATACAAATATATTTACACAAATTATTATCTTAATTATTTCACATTATTTACTAATTTACTTTGCTTACACCTATTTATTTAATTAAGAATAAAAATCCATTATTGTAGAAAATAATAAAACATTTGGTGAACCTGACTTACTTCAAATTTTGCACAAAAACCCTAAAAACCCTAAGGATAATTATTTCTAATTTTTTCCATAATTTCTTAAATTTTACTACATTTAAAAATTATAAATCTACAAATTAATTGTTAAAATATCACATATTTTGTTAAAAACCTTAGTTTGCACATGGTAGGTCCTTGTTGCATACAAACACATTTCAAACACTAGGAAAAATATATTGCTAATTCTAGAAATATTTTTTGATTTTTCAAGAAATTATTTACAAATTGTCTCTAAATTTTTAAAATTTTTACATTAATTTTAAATTTTCATTCAAAACCCTTAGTTGCATATACTAGCACCTATTTTCTTCTTGAGGTATCCCCTTGCATGCTTGGGAGCTTCGTATCCTTTTTATACATATTCCAATTCCTTGTTTAGATTATATTAGTTTAATATTTTCTACTATTATCCAAGCTTTTTTCCTTATGCCACCTAAGTTACTTACATCTTTTCCTTCGAGATGAAGTGCAAGACTTAGTGGCAATCCTCTTGAATTCACCTAGATTCATGTAACTTGACCATATACCATGGATAGGCAACCAACTTAGGTTCCAATCATATATTCTACATATGTAGATTACACCAATTTAAATGAAGATAATTTTGAGAAAGAGTAGTATGAAAATAACAATAATGTTGTACACATTGATGCTCATGCTCCACCACATTAGACTACTGATCCACTTCCATCCATTGTTGATAATGAAGTTGTACTCAATAAAGATTTGATTTTACAAAATTTAGAGAAAGACTTAAGGAACAACCTAAATATCATACAATAATTTTTCAATCTATCATATAAATTAAAAAGGCTAAGAAAGTTAAGTCTTTCATCCTCATAGAGCAACCAATTGAGAATAACACTATGAGAGAAACTATGTCTCAATAACCCCCTATAGCAGCCTAACCTTCTTTTCTACCACTAGCTATAACTAGTACATCCTATCTCCTAATATGGCAGCCCTTATGCAAGAGATAAGATCTCTTCAATCCAAGGTGAAACATCTTGAGCAAGGTACCACTATACCTACGTAGGCTTTGGATTCTTTCACTTTTTTATATACACCATTAGCACATCATAATGATTATACACCCTTACCACGAGGTTTTGTTCAACCCAAGCTTACTCTTTATGATGGAAAGGGTGATCGAGAGACACACTTGAGAGTTTTTCATGTAGCATGCTTAGACTCTATACCCAATGACTAGCTACTTACCAAGCTATTTCCATGTAGCCTAAAGGATTATGATTTACAATGGTTTTATAGTCTACCAAATTAGTCGGTCATGACATTCAATCCTTTAGCAAACATTTTCCTATCACATTTCAGTATCAACATTGGTGATAAGGTTTCTTTTGCAAAAATTTCTTAGTATAAACAAAGGTCAAATGAGCCCCTCACAAATTATGTTCTTAGATAAAAGACTATTCTAGCTAAGCTAACTATCCCCATGGTTGATCAAGAGTTACATGACATCTTTGAAATAGAGCCTTCTAACAACATTTCATAAATATATTATGTTTAAAATATTCTCTTCTCTCATCTAATTGTGTCATACACTCAAGGAAAGAGAAGTCAAGTTAATTTCAATGGGAAAACTTAAGTACTCAAGTATCTCAGACACAACAAACAAGAGTAATAAAAAAGTCCCATAGAAAGTTAAAATAAATGAAAATAAGAATTAGAATCAACCAATAATAAATATGGCTTCAAATCCCCCTCATCATGTAGTTTTATCAGTACCTCATCATCATGCATTCACCAATCTACTAGTTTCTTTAGCTAGGGTTTTACAATAGTTATTGGAATATAACATCATCACTCTCCCTCCTATCCAATAAGTTGACCCAATGAATCCTCTTTCACAGGGATATGATCAACATGAATTTTGTTATTTTCATAGGGTACTAAGCCACACAACAAATATATGCATTAGTTTGAGACATAAGATATAGGACATGATTTATGGCAATCTACTTGATATGGGCACTTCAGTTGAGCCTCCAAAGGCAAATCCAACACAAGATAAAGCTTTGAAAATATTCTCAAATCTATTTTAATAGCATTATAAATAGGAGAAAGAGGACACCTTAGGTGTTCACCATACATACCATGCACATCCTCCACCAGCTACATACTAGGCACCTTCAGTTGAGGCACATCTTTTGAGAGGTATGATAGGTGTGTATGATTCCAGAGTTCTAGCCAGACCTTCATTATACTTTTTAGATAATAAAATTATAGAGGATAATAGAGATTATGATGCACTTTTTATCAAAGCATATATTCATAATAAGCCTATTCACAATGTGCTTATTGACAATGGTTCTAGCCTTAACATGTGCACCTTGACACTACTATAACACTTGGGTTATTCTAAGCAGGATATCACTCCAATAGACATAGCTATCAGTGGTTTTAGTGGGTATATACAAATTTAATTATGAGATATAATACTTATACTATAGGTTGGTCCTACATATTTGGCAACACCATTCACTATAGTTTCCATTGTAGGAGTTTTTGACATATTACTTGCTCTACCATGGATTCAAAAACTTAAGGTAGTACCCTATATAGTTCACAAATGCATGAAATTCATTCATGTTAATTAGGTTATTATAGTCAGTGAAATTCCCTATGAGTCACCACTCCCACTTTAGAGCTATCTACCAACTTATAAACACCAGCTCCAGTTCTTCCACCTATTTTAGTTTCTCCTCTAGTTTCATTTCCACTTCATGTAGGGCTCTTAGGGACCCATTTGGAATTATAATAATCTCTCTGAATAGGTTATCTCTATGTAGCTACATGAGACATATTAATTAGTTGAACATGGATTTAAAAACTTAGGGAAACACCCTCTACAGTTCACAAATTCATGAAATTCATTCATGCTAATCAAGTTACTATAGTCATTGGAGTTCCTTATGAGTCACCACTCCCCTTCAAACCATCTACCAGATTACAAACACTAGCTCTAGTTATTCCACATATTTCATTTTCTCCTCCATTTTTAGTTCCAATTCCACTTCATATCCATCCATAGTTGTGGCATCCATCACTAGTATATAGGGTTCACACACCTCCATAGTTTCAAGATTCTAGATAGCTTCCAGCTACGGTGTTCACACCCAAAGTAGTAACATTAAGGTGTCATGAAACTACATAGAGGGCACTTGTTTAGAGAGTTTTTCCTACTTTCAGATGGGTCCCTAAGAGCCTTATAGTTTCATCCACTTCTCATAGTTACAGGGGGACCCTACATTTGGTTTCCACTTCTAAGATTTTAGAGCAATTACACCGTACACAGATTTTAGCTTCACAATCTCAGACATTCAATCATGCCTCATGATCATCTATGATTCATTATTTTGATATAAGACACCATGATGTGGAGTATAAACTAAGACTCATCAATTAAGATCATGTATTCACAACTTTACCTATACATATCTTATGTCAAAATACAAAAAACTCAAAATACAAAAATAATACAAAAAACTCAAATTATATAAGAATATTCAAACATGTCAAAAATACCAAAAACATTTTTGTTATATGCATCATCCATGATTTTCATTACTACTATCATGGTAGGACTTACATTTTCTATTTCATGCTATTGTATGTCAATTTTTCTACATTACCATGCTTCACTTGATCTTCTTTGAGTGTGTGTAGTGACATCCAACCACTTGATTGTTTCACTCTACCCATTGAGGGGGAATTCTTATTTCTATATTTTAGACACACATCGATATACCTACCCTATAGTTGTATATTATACATGACTACACCATCTAGGTTATGTCATTTCTACACCACATAGTTTGAGTTATCATGCTGATGTACATTCCTTTCTAGATTACATAGATTATTATATCAACATTTCACTAGTATCTAAAACTTATGTATTTCTTAGCATATACCTAGTCTTGTACTACACCTATTTTTCATACTTTCACATTTAATTTGATTAGATAGATGTCATTCTACCTTTCCAATTATTACATGCTTTCTCTTCTTGCTTAGCGTAGCTTATGTGATTGTATTTCTAGTTTCTACTTATCTCTTATTTTTGTCTTAAGACATTTACTATTGTAATTTGCTTATATTCATGTGTGTGCCTTAGGACATTTTCAAATGTCCTTTAATTTTACTCTTCCATGTGCTTGTGGCCCCTGTGCCAACTTTACTTGTTTCACTTGTACGTGTATGTGGCATTTGAACATGCCTCCTATGCTTGTTTTCTAGTTTGAGTGACATGTGCCCATGTATCTTATTTGCATGGCCCTTTGGCCTTCCATATATGCTTCTTTAATCTTTCTTGTTTTCTTTATTTTTTTTTTACTTCTCAATATGTGCAATGCCATGATCCATAACATGCACTTCCCTTCCTTTCTTGGATGCTATGATGGACATCATGTTCCATCCCTCCAACTAACAACTAACAACTAACATTTCTAGTTTTGCACATGATTTTACATTTTTATATCTATCTATGCATACCCCTTTTGATCTAAAAATATATCAAAACAAACATTGTTATATCTACAAATATCATGTCAAATACCACTGTTATATCATATATCTTTACAGCTTAACACACTTGTAGGACTCTTTCTTCTAAGAGCAGTCATTATAGGTTCATCATTTCTACCCAAAAAAGAGGGGCGAGGGGGGGGGGGGAAATAGCAATTTTTTCATAGAGATAAAATCTCCTAATAGTCAAAACAACAACATTTAGACTACCTAGTTCAGAATCTAGAGGTCAAATCAGTCAAAATAGAGAAAAAAATAGTAACAGCTTTAGATCAGTAACCAATTTTATCACAAGAGAATAGTGCCACAAATGGAAAGTAACACCAAAAAAATGGGTGTCCTCATTTTTTTTATCTTATATAGGTATAAAAACACTCTATTTTTCCAAAAAGAGGCCAAAAGTTTAGTTTAGATATAATTTTTGTACATCTAGATCAGTCAAAATCAATAGTTTAGTATAGTTTTATTAGATAATCTAGATATAGGGGGTTATCATGCATGAAATGATGGTTCTCAATTTTAGTTTTATATTAGGTATTTGACATAACTTCCAAATTAGAATCCATGTTCTAGACACTAATTATTGGGGGTAATGTGTGCATCACATTGGTTTTCTTTTATTTTCAAGTTCAGTTTATTATCTAGGCATTCTTAGTAGTTACATGACTTACTCTATTTGTAGGTGGTTGGCATCACTTTCAAGTTGAACTTTAATAAAAGTTTAAATTTTTGAGTACTTGATTTCCTTAGTTAGCTTTCACATAAGCCTAGTACATTATTTTTAGAGTGGCTTCATACAAGCCTAACCTCCATCTTTTGAAATGACCAAGAGTGACCTATTTTCTAGGATACATTCAGGATATCCATGCCACATTTTCAAATTTCAAAAACATCCATGGGATCTATGATCCATCTCATATGACATATATTCTATACCGGTATCAATTCATAGCTTCACTTCATAGTGCAATGATGGAGCCAAAGGGCTAGCCTTTGTATTCTTAAGCCACCTATTTAGAGGGATTAGATACTTAATTCATACATCAATTAGCACATTCATGATTCATTAACTTCACTTAGTTGGTGATGATGGATCCAAAGGGAAAATTTTTTAATTCTTGAGCCACCTTCTAGGAAATTTATCACTCAACTCCATTCATGATATTACTCTTGATTCAACACATACCCAACATCAATACAATATCACAATAGGTTTTGTATTGGTTCACATACCTAGTGAGGTGTATTCATACCTTTCTCTTCCTCTTAATTAGATTTTGTAAATTATTATTTTAGATATAGATTAGCTAGTAATAATTTACCTACTTTTATGTTTTCATTATATATTCACACTTTAAAACATGCTCTCTCTATGCACATCTAGCATTACACAGCTTCATGAGCTTCTCCCTTATAGGTAAGTTTAGGTATTCTTTTTACTTTCCTTTATCCTAGTATTTTACTTTGATGCATCACTATAATAAGGGTGGGGGGGGGGAATTTAGTCATATAAAATGCAAAATTGGATGACTTAAGTATGTCTAATGACACCCAATCCATAGCTATTCAAACTTGCTAATACAACCCTTCTAGGATATTCTTTCACTGATTCAAAATCATCCAAAACCATTTTGAAATTAACCCTTATAGAGCCAAGAATCTATTTTAGGCCTAAATTTATCTTCCCAAGTCTCATTCCTCTAGACAATAGTGCCCAACTTAGTGTTAAAACCTAGGGTGTCCTGATTTTGGTGTTATTGTCCAAGTGTAAAATTGGTCCTAACAAGCAGATCCTTATCCTTTTTCTTGTCAGCCTAATACAAATCAATTTATCCCATGATCATTAATTTCCCTATAAAATTCCATTAAAAGTCCATTTAAAGGGGTTATCACTCATTTACAGGAAAGAAGCAAGAATAAAAGCAAGTACACTCAAGCACTCTTCCTTATTCTTTGCATATAGCCTTCCAAGATAATTTTAGGCTTATTAAAACCTTTGAATTAGTCCCTAGCCATCCAAATTGCATCTATTTTTTCATCTAATTGCATTTATCATACATAATTACACCAAACACTTCAATGGGAGAACTACATTAGCTTGATCCCAATTTAGAGTATTAGTATGTAGGTAGTGTATCCACACATAGGGTGTTAAGTACATCTAGCGTATATTTTACACACTAACCCCTTCTCTATATTTTATAAGTTTCCATTTAATTTTAAGCACAAAGATCTCCTAGGGCTTTTGAAGATTTAAAATAGATACACACCAAGCTCTGTATGCTTCTAGGCTTTGATATTTCACTGACAAGGTAACATAGGCCTACCAAATAGAACCCAAAAAGCTCAAACCACCTAGACAATAGCACTAAAAAGGAATACAACACTAGATATTAGGGTGTCCCACTTTTGATTCTCTTTTCTAATCTAGAAATAAACCTTAGATCTAGTTTTTGATAGTTTCTTAGTCCCACTCCTCCATTATCAGTCCCTATCTCAGTCTGGATCATTCAGAATAAGCTAAGTTAGATTTCTCTTATTTATTACTATATTTAGAAAAGGAAAAAATACAAATCTATTTACACAAATAAATAGCTTAATTATTGCACATTATTTATTTATTTATTTTTGTCAGACCTATTTATTTAATAAGGAATAAAAATCCATTATTTTGAAAAATAATAAAATAGTTCCCTAGGAAAAACTAGTATATTTAAAGCCTAAAACCTCTCAATAAAATCCCATACTTTGTGTTTATATCCTTTTAGATATGATAGCTTACACTGGTATTTTTTTCTAAGCTAATTGACTACCAGATCTAAATCCTTGTAAACTAACTACTGTTGGACATTGTTTTTGAGTGCAAAGTGCAATCCCAAAATCAATGCTTCATATTTAGCCTTATTGTTAGTGTAAGGGGAATATAATAGGTATGATACCAAGAACTTCTTCCCTTGTGGATTAATTAATTCAATTCATATGCTTGATCCCTATTTGGATTTGGTGCCATCAAATTGGAGAGTCCATAGTTTTTTACAGCCTTGAGTTTTTGGCTCTTGTATTTCATTTTGTGTAGTGAAAGTACTAGGGGATTCATAAATTACCTCTTCATTATTGACATTTAAATATATTATGGGATACTTCATTCTTGGTTCTTAATAAATATGGATTTGGTTTGAAAGGCATCTTTATAGTAGCCAGATGTTAGAGAAATCTATTAAGATATTTCCATTGAGTATCTTAGACTAGTCCCTACTCAATAATAGTCTATACCCTTTAGGTATGTATACTACAAGGATGCCAATAGTCATCTGTACTGATGGCTTGGATGTTACTTGAATATGCACATTAGTGAGCTCTCTAATTATTGGTACCACCATTTTATTCGACTGTGAAACTGTTCTCTTTGAAAAACTTGGAGTTAGGCTAAGCTTTTGATAAATAGAATTAGGCATCATAGTTGTTGAAGCTCCACAATTGACTAAGTAATTATAAATATTCTTACTGAATGCCTTGATAGTCAGCAAAATGGGTGAATCCTTTGGCTTGATTTTCTATATAATGTTGGTGTTAGAGGTTTTTTTTGTATGAGCCTTTGCTTTTTCCACATGGGCCTTCCCTATGATAGACTTCCATAGTAACTCTTTATATTCATTAATATGAGCTAATTCATGAAGGGTGATGTTTTCTTTGATTTTATTCATATCTTCAATAATATTGTATCCTCCTATGCTCTGTTCCTCTTTATTTTGAGGTTGATAATTCCATTTTGAGGGAGGTGGATTGTTATCAGATTTAAAATTTGGTGGAGTAGACATTGTCAAGGGATACCTATTATTTAGGTTGTAACCACCTTTCTAGAATCGCTAGAAAGTATGAATATCATTGATGTTGTCTTATGGTACATTTTCATCTTCACTCAGGAAAGGAAACTCATGATTCTCAAAGAACATGGTAGTGATTAAAGGGATAATGTCCTATGAATTTATAGTAGATTATGCATCAAATATTATCTTACCACTTCTCTTTGAAATGTCTCAAAATCTATACAAAATTCAACACAATCAAGTTCACCATGCCAAGAAGTATTATGGATTCTACACTAGTTAGGTAGAGTTGTCTTTGCCATGTTGATTTCTTGAGGTTTGCTAGATTGATGTATATTATTTATACGCATGTTGAAGGGTCTATTACACCTTTATAATCTTGATCTCTGATTATTACTTAGGCCATTAGCATTTCCTATCTTTATTTTTAGGCCAAATAAATCATTGCTTAACTTCTAAATCATATTTTGTATGTAATCTAGCTCTGGTATAGTGGAGTCTGTGACCTGGACAACATTAGTAAAGGATGTAGATGGATGTTGATTCTACTGGTAAAAATTTCCTTATGAAAGGTTGTTAAAAAAAATATAATATGGATGTGTCATTTATGTTAGATGAGGCATCTTGTATAGTTTATTCTAATTAAATGTAGGGACATTCTACTTCACATGTGGAATTGGATTCAAAGATGGGGGACCATTTTTGACACTAGGTGTGTTAGGTACCTAAGGATTAAGTTGTCCATCAATGTTGATGGCCTCTTTGTAAGCTAATTCTAAAGTTTTGATAGCATCAACCCTTTGCAATAAGAATATAGTAATTAGATCCAGAGCATTCTTATACATCTCTAATTCTAACACTTCATCTAGTTTACATGTTTGGATCAACTAGGTGTACATCTTCTAAAATATCACATTGAAGGTCCAAATTGGCTCATTAAACTCCCTCTTCATGCTAGTAAAGTGTTGGTATATCAATTTGGGGCTAGTGACCTACCCAAATTGTGAAAGAAAAGTATTTTGACACATGTTCCAAGAAGTGATGAAATTCTCTTACAGATTAATGTATAAATTGTAAGTATTATCCATTAATGTGAAAGGAAATTTTTTTCTTGTAACATATTAATTAATAACATTCATAAATCTCAATGTAGCTTTGGAATACTTGACATTCTCTTATTTCATTCTTCCTCCTGAAGGAGAGAAGGACTGTAGATACTTTTTAGGATTCCTTGGTAGGTCATGCACATCCCCTAGGATGAAAATAATAGATCCAACCAACCAAGGAGGTTGAGACATAATATGATTAATAGGGGGAGTGTTACTTATTATGGAATATGTTATAACTTTGTTATTAACAAGGGTAATTGTTATAAATATAGACCTTTTATGATTTGACAAGGGTGAGACAAGAAGACTAACTTGAGCACTATATATTATCACTCTCCTAGGTGACTCTAGTGAAGCTCAATGTAGAAACTAACCTATTTTACCAAAAAATATCATGGCCCTCTTTCTATAACCAAAAACAATTATTTACGTGGTTTTTATGCACACTAATTCGTAATGAAGTAACATCTAACATTTCAGTATCTCAATGGAGGTAAATTACAGTCCAGAGCATGAGTTATAGGTATGTGGTTTTAAAAAATGGGTGATGGAATATTAGGTAGGGAATGGTTGTTGTTAACCAAAATTATGAATGGATAAACGGTCTCTAAAAGAAAGTTAAATCTAGATGAGTTGGTGGATGGATGGTTGCTAAGCTAGAGTGGGCAGATTTTAGAAAGAAACTAAAAAATAAAGGTAAGGATATAACATAAAATAAGGATTATATGGTTTTATGAACTACCTCTTAGGATGGATTATAAGTGTACAATTTCTTTCAAAACCAATGTCTATAGCTAGCATCTATTTCACACACACAAACAAACATGGTCAAGTAGTCTAGGATAGTTTAATATAGGAAACCTAGAGATCCCAATTAAAGGTTCCTCATTTTGGATTATATATTTCACACCCTTACTCAAGATATTATGACTTGTACCATGGGGTATCTAAGATAGTTGTTACACATGCAAAAAAGACTATATCTTAAAACACCTCTACACACTTATAAAAATGAGATAGTCAACTTACTCAAAAATTATCAGCATAATTGTTAATTATTCAATATATTATTAACATATAAAAGTAACATATTAATCATAATGCTCCCAGCGTGCACATGGAGACTTTGAACGCCATGGGTGCTCAGGCAAAAGTGCGTTCCTCCTGCTTGGTCCAGGCGGCTGCAGATCTGGCGGCTGGTGTGGATGATCCTTTACCAGCGAACGGGGACAGGATTCTGGTTATGGATGGGGGTTTTTCTCCTTTGAAGGATTCTGCTAATGGTTCCCCTATTTTTGGGTCTTTCCCTGGGTCTAAGGGAAGATCTTATGTGGACGTGGCTGCATTTGAAGCTGAAATTCATGAAGTGAAACGCCATGCTTCTGCTGGGAGACTTAGCGAATCACCTGTAAGTGTTTTAAAACCTGTCAGGGTTAATCTAGATCCTGATACTGTTAAGGAAATATTTGATCAGGCAGAGTTTTTTTCAAATTCAGTGGCTATTTGTAGATTTCGTGGCTTCTGGCCTTCTCATGCCGATTTACATGGCTGGATAACCCAGACATGGCTGCCACTGATTGATGGAAATGTTGAAATTTATCCTTGTGGTAAAGGTTTTTTTATAGCTTTATTTCACATTGCTGAGGACAGGAAGACCATTCTTTCCAACAAAAATTTCTTTTGGCAGGGTAAATACCCTCTCTTCGCCAAACGGTGGCATATGGACTTCAATCCTGTAATGGAAACTTTCAACAAGATCCCTATCTGGGTTCGGCTCCCTAATTTTCCATTGCATCTATGGCATGATTCAGTGTTTAAAACCATTGGAAATGCCATAGGGGAATTTTTATTTGTGGATGTAGAAACCAAGAGGTATTTCAGATCAACCTGTGCTCACCTCATGGTTGAGGTGGATGTTTCTAAGGGCCTTCCTGAGGTGATTTGTATGGATTCCCCTAGGGGATCTTGGACGCAAATGTTAGATTTTGAAGGGTTACCTTTTCGATGTAGAAAGTGTCATCTAATGGGGCATGTTGCAGCCCGGTGCACCACAAGGAAATCCAGACCCAGAAGATCTCCTTATTGGTGGGCAAAAATTGATCATGATCACTATATTGCTGAACAACCAGAGGAAGCCTCGACTGATTCTGAGAATGAGAAGGAAAAGAGTATCTTATCTATTTCGACGGATCAGGAGTTTCAGTTGGAGACGGTTCCTGTTGAAGGTTCAGAGGAGATTGGATTATGTAATTTATCTGAACTGATTTTCGAGGAGGTGGTGGTTCCACCACCTATTTTGATGGTTTCTCCTAGGAGTCAGTCGGTGGCTGGTACTCCTATGGCTTTGGCTGAGGATTTGTCGCCCACTGGGTTTCATGATTCTTGGCCTTCTTTGGAATGGGCTGCTGTGGCAGCCAAGGTAGAGGATGGTTGGACTACTGTTAAGAGGAAAAAATCTAAGCTTCTGGTCCCTCCTTTAGATATGAAGATTTGGTCTTGTAATAAAAAAAAAATAATAACTATTTGTTATTGTTTGTCTAGCTCGTGTAGGCTGTTTTCTGATTACTGGTTTTTCTGGTTCAGCTTTTGTATGTTCCAGGTTATTTGTTTCTTGGATGTGCTTAAGGTTTTTATCTATCTAATGTTTAGGGTTTCGGGGCCCCTTCAAAACCTGTTTTTACCTTTAATCTAAAACATATTAATCATAACAAGAAAAAATTCCTCATATATGTTTCACACTAAGAATTACTGAACCAAAAAACCAAAAAGTTAGAACCTAATTACATAGAGCTTGGAGAGAAAATACACAAACATATTCACTAACAATCAAAAAATGATTATGCATCTACATTAAAAATTTTAACCCTTAAAAATAAGGGTTAAATATGTTTAAATATAATTGGGAAGGGGTCTCCTCATCCTCCAATTACATGAAAAATTTGTGATTACATGGAATAGTAAGAACCTTAGTTCTAACTGTAGTTTCAAAACCATATGTAATGTATACATATAATAAACTTACATTTATCAGTAATTAAAGTTAGCTTTTAAAATATTATTTAATGCATTCGTTCTTATAAATAACTTAAGAAACTTTTACATTAAGTTATAACATGATTATATTACTTGTAAAAAATCAACACCACTACATAGATATGCACAAAATTGGCCTTTCAACTAAGGCTGAGTGAATGTTTGCATGGATGTACTAAATTTTGTGGGAGTCATTATTGTAGATGTTGGAAATGAATTGGATGTTATAGAATAAATATTCTTCTTCTTTGCCTCTAACTCTAGATAACATTTGTGACCTGCATCATGCTTCTACTTGATGATGTCCAAGTTAAATAATGAGGGTCTATGTACCTTGTTAAATTTATCTAAGGATTTTGTATGTTCATCCTTTGTATTCTTGAAGTTGATATTGAAAATTGAAAATTTAGTTACTTTATTTCTTTCAAAACTCAACTTATCTTCAATATCCTCAAGTGTTAACCCATGTAGGCTATGCTTGTAATTATTAGACGCTTCTTGAATGAGTTGGTCAAAATTAATTATGCTAGTCAGTTTTTAAGTAACATCCCTTGATTTTGATAATTTTAATTCATCTAATATCTAAAAGATAAGATTTTCATGTTCTTTATATTTGGGTGTTACTACCCCAACTGTTTTAACTCACTCTCTAGCTTCCTATGTTATGATAACCACCAAATTGAGGGCATCTAATGCCTCTAATGGTGTGATTAAGTCCAGATGGCTATATTCCTTATTAATAGTGTATAAAATAAATAATTTTATTTTATTATCATCTTGATTTAAATAATTAAACAAATCATGTGTTTGAGCTATAAGGGGGGTCAATTTTACCCTCATTGCCTTAATAGCCTATAGACCATTGTAACATTTTGATGCAGCTTCTTGAACTTCAATCTCAATTCCTTTTCGAATATGGATTGTTTTCTGCCACTCTATGATTTTATCTAGTTCTTATTATAGCTCTTGCCTTGCAATTTTAATCCCTTCATGTAATGATATCTTATAATCCTTGTGGGTTTCTTCCAAGGACTTGAAATATTATATGTTGGGGGATTGCCACGGCTATTCATTCTTTCTTTTAGACAAGACATATACTTCCTGCCTTCCCTCAAGAATGATCTCTCTTCTAGATTCATCCTCTAATTTCCTATTTCTAACTCTTTCAATTATCCTTGTAGTCATAGGCATGACTTGTGACACCCAAACCATAGGTCTCTCCTACTCACTTACACAACCTACTTAGGTACATTTTCACTATTTCCCAGTCATTCAAAACCTTCTAGACTTAGCCCCTGCTATCCCAAAATCCCTCCCAAGAACAAATCTATCCCCCAAGGTCCCTTTTTCCCTAGACAATAGTGCCATAAGTTGGAATATAGTGTTGGGACCCAGGGTGTCTAGTTTCTAGTGTTGTTGTCCAAGTCCATAATAGCCTTGAATCATCAAATTTTTTTGAATCCTTATCTCTTCCCTTGTTTGCCTAATGCAAGTTCATCTAACCTAGGATTACTAGTTTCCATATAAAATACCATTCAAATGTCATTTATAAGGGTTGGAAATCATTAAAAAGGCACAAGCTATAAATATACTAAAGCACACTCAAGTAAATCTTCATATTTCTGCATATAAACAACCACTATTATTTCTATCCTATCTAAGCTCTCACATTATTCATGAGTCATCAAAAGCTTTCCCAAATTTTCATATACTTGCATTTCATACACAAGATTACACAATACACAGTCAAATTGGGATAAATACATTGGCATTAATCCCTCTTCAGAGTATTGGTATTTAGGCAGTGTTCCCACACATGAGGTGTGATCACACATTTAGTGCATATTACACACTAACCCCTTTTCTAGTTGGATTAGAGATCACCTATCAAGAATTAAGAGGAACTAGGATCCTTGAAGACAAAAATCAATTACACATGGAGCTTCATGAATAACCAGGACTTGATATTTTAGGCATAGGATCTCCTAAAGTAGACAAAAGGAACCCAAATATCTTAGAAACTAAGGACTACATTGCCAAAACTTGGATTACAATGCTAGACCTCTAGGTGTCCCATTTTTGGCACTCCTATATAGGTATAAAATAGACTCCTAGATCCTATTTCTGATAGTTTGCCTAGCCAAATTAGAATTTATAGGCTTTGTCTCCTTTGTCTCAACCTAGAATTAGCTAAGTTTTACTCTCTATCCCCTTGTTTGCTATTTTTAGAAATTAAATAAGCACTTCCAGATTCAATAAATCAGTAGGTTAATTAAGAAACATTTTATTTATTAATTTTTCCCTTAATCTAAACCCCTTTACTATTTAGTAAATTAATCCATATAGTTTCCCAAATTCAATAAAACATTTGGTGAACCCGATGTACTTTGAATTTTTACACAAAAACCCTAGAAATCCTAGGGTTAATTTTTTTTGAATTTTTGCAATATTTTATTGATTTTTCCTAAATTTAAAAATTATTTTAAAAAATTAATTGAAACATTTTCAATAATTCACTAAAACCCTTGTTTTCACATAATAGGTCCTATTTGCATACAAACACTTTCAAACCACTAGGAAAAATATATTCCTAATTTTAGAAATATTTTGAGATTTTTTCCTAAATTTTTAAAGCTAAATTATACAAATTCATATTTTTTTTAAAAAATTATCATACTAATTTTAAAAAAAAATCTTTTCAAATATAAATTGCATCAACTAGTTCCCAATTATTTTTCAATCATTTTCCAATCATTTTCTACATTTTAGCTGAATATCTAAATCATAAAATCAAATTTTGAATTTGAAAGATCATAGTATTTTGAAAACAATATTTATGAAAAAATCCCTAGTTGCATATACTAGTTCCTATTTGGCTTCTTGAGGTATCACCTTACATCCATAGTTAAATTACAAAAATGATGCTAAATTATTTATAAACTTTTCTTACATTTATTGCAAATAACAAGGAAACCATAATGGATCCTATCATGTACATGAATGATGAAGTCTAGCATATGTTAGTACAAAGTTTCATCTTTTGAATTTCATGTTTTGTTTCATTATATGGGAAGATATTACAAAATTCATTTTCAAACATGCACAAGATTCCAAAATTCTTTTTGCATATTCTCTTTCACTCATATGAAATAATTACTAACTATATTTTCATAAATGAATTTTAAATATCATGTTGCATATCAAAAGTGTATATGTCTTTATGAAAAAATTCATGTTCTCTATCCTTTGCTTTCTATTCCTCATGTGTAAAAAATTTCAAGCTTATCATGTTAAACACATTAAAAATGTCATAGCACATGCCAAAGTTTCTTATACATTCATGCAAAAATTCATGTTTTCTATCCCTTATTTGCTATCTCACACGTGTAATTTTATTTCTAATCATATTTTTATACATGTTTTATACTTAGATTCATCTAATCCTTGGTTACTTTTAATTATCTCTTTATCACTACTACACACAAGCAAACACTAGCAGTTGTATCTATCCCTCCTCCCTTCAAATTTGGTACATCTAGTTTTTATCCCGCACCTACTACCAACTCTATGCCTATAGTAAATTATGAGATACATGATATCACCCAATTTTATGAAGATAGGTAGGTTTATTACACCTAATATTATAACTTTATCACTTAGGTTATAACCCCTTCTAATTTAGTTTTAGTTCCTTCACTTATTATATCTCTTCATCCAATCTAGATGTACCCACAGTTGACACCTTCATCACTAGCATAGAGAGTTCATACACCTACATAGCTTCAATATTCTAGAAAAATTCTAGGAGTAGTTTCATTAAGATCTTATGCATCTACATATAGAACACATGTTTAACAAGTTGCTCCTACCATTAGATGGGTCCCTAAGAGCCCTATAGTTGTACATACTTCTCAGAGTTATAGAAGGACCCCATAATTGGTTTCCACTAAAAATATTTTAGATAATTTACAACATATATAACTTTTAGAGCCATAGTCTCAACATTTCCATCATGCTTCATGATCATGCATGATCCTTCTCTTGATATAGGACAACATGATAGGGAGTCTCCCATGGGATTCATCAATTAGTATCATTTATTCATAGTATTACTTGTACATAGCTTCATTTTGCTTGATTTTACATAGTTCCTTTTCAATTTATTGTATATAATCTCTCTTGATTGATTGTACATAGTTCAAATATCTTCACAAATACAAAAATATCAAAAACACCAAAAACAAATTTTAATTATACGCATCATCCATGCTTTACATTACTAATATTATAATAGACTTACATTATGTTGTTATGTGCTATTGTTTGTTGATCTATCTATATTACCAAGATTCACTTGATCTTCTTTGAGTGTGTGTAGTACATCCAAATCCTTGATTGCTTCACTCCACCCCTCAAAGGGGCATCCTACTTCTACATTCTAGCTACATATTTGATATATCTATCGACTGGGGGCATACTCTACATGACTACACCATCCATGTTATGTCATTCTTAAACTATACACTCTAGACATCTTGTTGTAGTATGTTATTTAATTGCTTACATAGATATCACATCAACATCCATTAACATATATCACACTTTTGTATTTCATAGCATATACATTAATCTTGTATTACATATCTTGTATACTCATGATTCTTGATTTTAATAGTTAGATGCATGTTTATATTTCTAGTACTTTGCATGCATCTACTCTTTGCTTTGATTAGCTAGATGTGTTTACATTTTATAGTACCTATTTCCTTCCTGCTTGCATTTTAGGATATTTTCCAATGTCCTTTGTTCTTGTCTATATGTGTGTGCCTTTGGACACTTGCCAATGTCCTTTGTGCGTGCCTCTCATGTGCTTATGTCCCTTGAGCTAATCTTTGTTTATTCCCATTGTGTGTGTATGTGGAATTTGAACATGCCTTATATGCCTTGTGTGCTTATTTGGCCCCTTGGCCACCCTTACATGTTTTTTGCTTCTTGTTTTGTATGCTTGTTACTTGATTGTTTATCTTTGTGTGTAATGCCATGATTCCAATCATGCATTTACCTTAATTTTTGGATGCCATGATGGACATCATGATCCATCCCTCCATGACACTAACAACTAACAACCAACATTTTGAATTATATTTTACTCTTATGCACATGTTATTACATTATAATATCTATCTAGGCATATCCATGTGGATCTAAAAATCTCTCTCTACAACTTTTTATATATCTTGAGATAATCTATATCAATGTTATATCAAATGTTTTCATAGCTTAATATACTTGAAGGGATTCTTATTTTGATGGAATTAATTATAGGGTCTTCATTCCTACCCTTAGAAGAGGGGGAAAAATTAAGGGTTTTATCATAGAGATCAGAGCTCTTAACAGTCAAAAAAACAATTTTAGAATAGTACAGTCTAGAATCTAGAACTCAACATAGGTAAATCACACCAGACAGATAGAAAAGAATCTAGATCAATCATCAATTTTAGCTATGGACAATAGTACCAAAAATAGGACTACAACACTGGACCCCAAAGTGTCTAGTTTTTAGTGCTATTGTCCAAATAGTATAATATTTAGTTTTTCCAAAATCAAGAAGAGAGGTGAGTTCAGCCATAGTTTTTCTAGTATAGTTCAATCCAAAAATCAGCATTTTTATCACTTATTTCGCTCAAAGAATCTAGATACAGGGGGTATCATGCATGGCATGAGGGTTTCCATTCTCATTTTAGACATGGTAGTTGATACAAATTTTAGTTTAGAATCTATGTTCTAAACACTAGTTATTGGGGGCAATGTCCATGACACATGGGCCTCCTCTATTTTTTAGTTTATTGCATTTTCTTACACATTCCTAAAAGTAGTGTGCCTTTCTCCATCTACAGGTTGTTGGATCACATTCAAGTAAACTTTCATAAATGTTTTCTTCACACGTATCCAAGTTATTGAGTGGCTTCCTAAGCCTTGAATATAGTTTTAAGAGGGGCTTCTATATAAGTCAATCTCCATCTTTCAAAGTGGCCAATAATGGCCTAGTTTCTAGTTTATATTCAGCTATCCATGCCAACATTGCTAGATCATAAAACATTCAGGGGCTCTGTGAGCCATCTCATATGACATTCATCTATACCGGTATTTTCTCATTTAGCTTTACATCATGGGGTAATGATGGACTTAAAGGACTAGCTATCCTTTGTGTTCTTGCACCATCTATTTAGAGGGATTAGACACACAGTCTAGACATTGATTAGCACATGCATGATTCATTAACTTCACATAGTTGGTGATAATAGAGCCAAAGGGCCTACCTTTTCATTATTGAGCTAATTTCTAGGGGATTGAGCACTCAAATCATTCATTGATATAACTCTTGGTTCAACATAATCATATCATCACTTAGTATAACCCAGCATCATAATAGGTTTTATATTGGTTTGCGTACCTAGTGAGGTGAATTCATTCCTTTCTCTTCCTTCTTATCTCTTTACATAGATTTGTACATTATTAATTTAGATATAGTGTATATAGTATGAACTTATCTACTTTCACTTTCCTTTTTGCAGACTTACATAATACAATTTGCTCTCAATACACACAATCCATCATCACACAGCTTCTTAGACTTAGCCTCATAGGTAAGTTTAGGTACACTTCTATTTTTTTCATTTATCCTAGTATTTCACTTTGTGACATACTTAGAATAAAGTGGGGGCAAGTGTAATCATATTAAAATGAAATTTATACAACTTGAGCATGACTTATGACAGCTAAACCATAAGTCTCTCTTACTCACATATCCTACTTAGGCATGTTTTCACTATTTCCCCATCATTTGAAGACTTCTAGACTCACCCCCTACTATCCCAAACTCCTCTCCTAGGCATAGATCTATCCCCCAAGGTCCCTTTTCCCTTGGATAATAGTTCCATAAGTTATACTACAATGTTGGGGCCTAGGGTGTCCACTTTCTAGCACTATTGTCCAAGTCCATAACAACCTCAAATGGTCAAATTTTCTCAAATCCTTATCTTTTCCCTTGTTAGCCTAGTGTGAGTTCATCTAACATAGGATCACTAGTTTTCTTATAAAAGCCCATTCAAAGGTCATTTAGAAAGGTTAGTAATCATTCAAAAGGTAAAAACTAGGAATATACTAAAGCACACTCGAGTAAATCTTCTTTTTCTCTACATATAGATAATCATTATTATTTCTAGCCTATCTAAGCTCCTGCACCAATCATGAGTCATCTCAAACTTGCCTAAATTTGCATACACTTGCCTTACATACACATGATTACATAATACACATTCAAATTGGGATAAATACATTAGCCTTGATCCCTCTTCAGAGTATTGGTATGTAGGTAGCATGCCCACACACAGGGTGTGATCACATGTTTAATGCATATTACACACTATGTCATGTCCCCTTTTTCATGGACATTGACAGTCTTGATGATTAGCCTATTATACGACCTTCGTAGGCTAATAGGATGGATAGAGGGTCATAATGGAGCTTGGCTTGACTTTGATTCACAGGATTTCTACATTTGGTTTTCATTCAGGTTATTTCAGATACATTGGACCTGAGCTCCTACTTTTTAGGGATATTTGATATGCAGCGGAGCGTCTTTATTATGGTATGGTTATGTGCGGAATCACTCCCTGATTCACTAGCTTTGATCGGTTCGTCGATCCGACATGTATTGAGGGAGATATTAATATTTGATTGATTTAATCAAATATTAATTATTTAGCCTATTTTTAATTAGAAACCCTAATTCTAATTTAAGAAACCCTAATTAGGGCAAGCATATATTTTTGAGGGTATAAGGGTTTCACATGGAGGCCATTATTGATTAAGCCATTGATTATTGATTATTGATTTTGAAGAATTTCTTCTGTGAAGACTGAGCCTAGGGTTCTAGGATTCCATCTGCATTGGAGAACGTTCCCTCTTCAGTGTGTGCAATTAAGAGGCTGTGGAATATCAGCTGATATATTGCCAAAGTGAGAGATAGCTTCATCCAGAGGTTATCACAGAATTTCAGGTTTGAGAGATAACTTCACACAGAAGTTATTTTTTCATGGACATTGACAGTCTTGATGATTAGCCTATTATACGACCTTCGTAGGCTAATAGGATGGATAGAGGGTCATAATGGAGCTTGGCTTGACTTTGATTCACAAGATTTCTACATTTGGTTTTCATTCAGGTTATTTTAGATACATTAGACCTGAGCTCCTACTTTTTAGGGATATTTGACATGCAGTGGAGCGCCTTTATTTTGGTATGGTCATGTGTGGATTCACTCCCTAATTCACCTGCTTCGATTGGTTTGAGGATCCGACGTATATTGAGGGAGATATTAATATTTGATTGATTTAATCAAATATTAATTATTTGGTCTCATTAATAATTAATTAGTAATTATTAATTATTTGCTCTAATTTCAAATTAGAAACCCTAATGCTAATTTAAGAAAACCCTAATTAGGGCAAGCATATCTTTTGAGGGTATAAGGGTTTCACATGGAGGCCATTATGGATTATGTATGCATAGATTATTGATTATTGATTTGAAGAAATTCTTCTGTGAAGACTGAGCCAAGGGTTCCAGGATTCCATTGCAGTGGAGAACGTTCCCTCTTCATTGTGTGTGATTTAGAGGCTGTGAGATATCAGCTGATTTATCACCAAATTGAGAGATAGCTTCATTCAGAAGTTATCACAGAATTCCAGGTTTGAGAGATAACTTCACACAGAAGTTTATCACAGAGCTTTCCAGGTATTTTCTTTATTTAGTTTTTGATCCAATAAGTTATACAGAGATAGATCTTGTGTTAGAATCTATATTCATGAGATCAGGCTATTCAGCAATTAGGGGTTAAGAAGAGACAGGTTGGCGGCCGTACCACGTCCATACAAATCCGTTCAGAGCTGCTCAGGCACCGACATCGGCAGATATAGGGCTTCCAGTGACCGACATCAGTTGACTGAAGACCGACGTCGGCAGAAAGCCGACCGACAGAGACCGACGTCGGCGAGGGATCGACCGACGACGACGTCTGTGTGTCGACACAGAAAGGCCGAGACTCTTCCAGATCCAGTTTTCATTTCCAGTTTGATAAGGCAAGGTTCTTAAGATCAGATTTTAATATTCTTTATTGTGTATAATAGAGACTCAATTGTGTAATTGTCCAGAAGAACAAGTAATGAGATATTGATTTTCTATTGAGATATTATATTGTGATTTGTGTATGCTTATTTGAATCTATTCTACAAGTTTGTATTTGTGATCCGAGTTTTATGAGTTTATATATTCCCTATTTGAAGGGACATCACAGTGGTATCAGAGCTTTTTATTGCTATATATTAGAGCTATTTGAGTTTCAATAGTCCCTACTGGTTGGGGATATTACAGTGGTATCAGAGCTTTTGTAGGAAGAAAAAAGAGCCCCTAAGTAAGGGACATCACAGTGGTATCAGAGCTTTTGTGCAGATAAGAGAGCCCCTAAGTAAGGGACATCACAGTGGTATCAGAGCCAAATTCCTACCATCCTGTTGGGCACATCAGAGCTAATGTCTTGCCATCCTGTTGGGTAGTTTGGGTAGATTGAATCAACAAAGTATCATGATGCCTTCATATACTCAGAGACAGTGGGACAATGATATGAAGAAGCTGGAACACAGTTTGAAGCAGTTGGATGAAACCCAGAGGAGGATGAAGGAAATTCTTTCATATCCTACATCCAAAAACAAAGCCGCAAGGTATAAGACAACGAATGATGAGTGGGACTTATTACCTCCTCATGTTCAAGAGAGGACAACCTTTGATTGTTTTGTCAAGCTGAGGAGAGAGCACTACAGATCACTTAGACGAGAGAGCAGCATGTCCCATAATTATTATGATTATGAGATAGGATATAGTGAAGATGATGATGAGTTAGATGCTTGCACTCAGAGTGTACAGGTGGGCTCAGATGTTAGTGCACTGAGGGTTGATGATCTCTCAGTTATGACAGAGATTGTAGAAGAGTCCCAGGATCCTATTATTGCAGATGACACTCAGGAGAATGCAGTGGACATTTTTGAGGACTTAGTTTCACCGGTTGTTTCTCTCCGTATGGAAGAGTTAGACAGTGATGCTACAGTTGTTGATACTCCATCTGTTGATATGAGCTTTGGCATTGATTTACAGAGTGTGGATGATCATTTGTATATTGAGATGGTTGGTGGTGAGTACATTCCTGTAGGGGTTGCTGAGGAGCATGTTATTGACGCTGACACACATGTTCAGGATTTGGGAGTACCTGATTCTGATGAGTTGGAGATACCAGTGGAGTCAAGTCTCCAGATTGATTCTTCTCATGCATATGACAGTGTGGTACTGTCCGTTGTGCCACCTTTACAGAGGGATCAGTTATGGGATGGATTAACACCATCTTTTGTAGATGGAATTTGCAGTTGCCAATTACATAGCTTACAGTATCGACACATCCAGGGCAGTTGTGATTTTAGAGATTAGTTGAGTTGTGTTCACCAATTTGATTGTGGGTTCCTCTTTGTTTTACTTTTGGTGATATTGTAGGTACTCACATTGATTCACAGAAGTGCAGAGCATAACTACATTTGGGATCCAGGAGGATCGAGTAGTTCATTGTTCCGAGATTGCTTGGGGACAAGCAATTTCCGGAGGGGTGGATTGTCATGTCCCCTTTTTCATGGACATTGACAGTCTTGATGATTAGCCTATTATACGACCTTCGTAGGCTAATAGGATGGATAGAGGGTCATAATGAAGCTTGGCTTGACTTTGATTCACAGGATTTCTACATTTGGTTTTCATTCAGGTTATTTCAAATACATTGGACCTGAGCTCCTACTTTTTAGGGATATTTGACATGCAGTGGAGCACCTTTATTTTGGTATGGTCATGTGCAGATTCACTCCCTGATTCACCTGCTTCGATCGGTTTGAGGATCTGACGTATATTGAGGGAGATATTAATATTTGATTGATTTAATCAAATATTAATTATTTGGTCTCATTAATAATTAATTAGTAATTATTAATTATTTGCTCTAATTTCAAATTAGAAACCCTAATGCTAATTTAAGAAAACCCTAGTTAGGGCAAGCATATCTTTTGAGGGTATAAGGGTTTCACATGGAGGCCATTATGGATTATGTATGCATAGATTATTGATTATTGATTTGAAGAAATTCTTCTGTGAAGACTGAGCCAAGGGTTCCAGGATTCCATTGCAGTGGAGAACATTCCCTCTTCATTGTGTGTGATTTAGAGGCTGTGAGATATCAGCTGATTTATCACCAAATTGAGAGATAGCTTCATTCAGAAGTTATCACAGAATTCCAGGTTTGAGAGATAACTTCACACAGAAGTTTATCATAGAGCTTTCCAGGTATTTTCTTTATTTAGTTTTTGATCCAATAAGTTATACAGAGATAGATCTTGTGTTAGAATCTATATTCGTGAGATCAGGCTGTTCAGCAATCAGGGGTTAAGAAGAGACAGGTTGGCGGCCGTACCACGTCCATACAAATCCGTTCAGAGCTGCTCAGGCACCGACATCGGCAGATATAGGGCTTCCAGTGACTGACATCGGTCGACTGAAGACCGACGTCGGTAGAAAGCCGACCGACAGAGACCGACATCGATGAGGGATTGACTGATGACGGCGTCTGTGTGTCGACACAGAAAGGCCAAGACTCTTCCAGATCCAGTTTTCACTTCCAGTTTGATAAGGCAGGGTTCTTAAGATCAAATTTTAATATTCTTTATTGTGTATAACAGAGACTCAATTGTGTAATTGTCTAGAAGAACAAGTAATGAGATATTGATTTGCTATTGAGAGATTATACTGTGATTTGTGTATGCTTATTTGAATCTATTCTGCAAGTTTGTATCTGTGATCCAAGTTTTATGAGTTTATATATTCCCTGTTTGAAGGGACATCACAGTGGTATCAGAGCTTTTTATTGCTATATATCAGAGCTATTTGAGTTTCAATAGTCCCTACTGGTTGGGGATATTACAGTGGTATCAGAGCTTTTGTAGGAAGAAAAAAGAGCCCCTAAGTAAGGGACATCACAGTGGTATCAGAGCTTTTGTGCAGATAAGAGAGCCCCTAAGTAAGGGACGTCACACACTACCCCATTTTTCCAGTTGGATTAGAGATCACCTATCAAGCATGCAGAGGAACTAGGATCCTTGAAGACAAAATAAATTACACACATAGCTTGTGAATAACTAGGACTCAATATTTTAGGTAAAGGATCTCCCAAAGTAGACAAACATAACCTAGAAATCTTAGATTCTAATAAATATGGTGCCAAAGCTTGGACTACAACATTAGACCTCTAGGTGTCCCATTTTTGGTGCTCATATTTAGGTAGAAAATAGACTTCTTGATCTTATTTTCAATAGTCTGCCTAACCAAATCAATAATTTTTAGCCTTTGTCTCCTCTGTCTCAACCCAAAATTAGCTAAGTTTTACTTTCTATCCCCTTATTTTCTATTTTTAGAAATTAGTTAAGAACTTCTAGATTCAATAAATCAATAGGTTAATTAAGGTACATTTTATTTATTGATTTTACCCTTAATCCAAACCCAATAAATATTTAGGAACTTAAACCATATAGTTTCCCAAATTCAGTAAAACACTCCCTAAGGGGTTATCAAACAAAGATGTTATTGATGACAGTTCTATAATTTTGAAATTAGGATTTTGGGAATCCTTTAATCTAAGGTTAACTACTTATGGTGGAATCACTAGCTGGGTTACGTCTATTGATTATGTATCTTTAGTTATAGCCTCCACCTCTAGATTTATGTTGATTATTCTAGTGTTCCTTTGAGAATTTTATTAGGAAGGGATGGCCATATAATTTTAGACCAATCCATACCTCCATATTGGGGGAGTGGATGGACTATATAGAATTATTTGCCCCTTTTGGCCTTTCATAAAGATACAATAGTGTTATCTTGGGAGGAACTTATGGAAGATATTGGCATATTAATCTATGTAGAAGAGACATGGAGTTAGAAACTGGCCAATGCTATTTCAATCCTCTTAGAAGCCCTTTTCTTGTTCATAATCTATACTATAGTAGTCCCAAAGGGAATATCAATAGTGGTGGCAATAATGGACATGGTTGGCACTGTGGGGGGAAATGAAATAATGGTAGTATAAGAAATGTCTTGTACTTTTAGAGTAAATAAAGGTATTTTTAAGATAGCAATGGAGGACATTTAAATATCGAGGGTGGAGGTGACATCCTCTACTTTTGGAGTGAGCAAAGGTGTTTTCAAAATAACACTAATAGGAACTAAACCAAAAATAAGAATGAATGAGGAATGAGAAAAGGTGTTTTCAAAACAACACTAATAGGAACTGAACCAAAAAAAGGAACAAATGAAGAAACTTGGGAAGAAGGGTCTGAAGGCTAAGCCTTCTTACCTAATTTGTTATATTTTCTTGGTGACTTCCCTTTGCCAACTATAAGGCTTAATGTTTTTTCTCTTTTTAGTTCTTCCTTTTGATCCATTTCATATTCAACCTCTATTTGTTGTTGGGGAACTAAAGGTATACCCTATGGTTGATCAACTATTGGATTATCTATGAGGGGAGGAGGCCTTGGATTTTTCTAAAGTAAATAGTAATTTTCAATGGTGGGTATAAGGCTTGATGAATTGAGGCAATAGCTATATCTTGCACTATAGATTATTTCATGGGCAATGCAGTTGTATATGTTTGCAATAGAAATATAGGTGGGTGCTCTTGGTCCTTTACATCAGAGGAATCCAAGTCAATCAAATCCCCTTGGGCTCTTGTGTGCTCAATCTTTATCAAACCAAGCTCTTTATTAACAACCCTCAATAGTAAGGGAAGTAGTTAGGAAGGCCCTTCTTATATCTCTATTTATTATTCAGGTATATTTCCCTATGATTTATAAGTAGCCCATTCTTTAGGAGGTGGTATCCTAGTATGCATTTCTTAGACTAAAATTGAAGGATCTTACTGAATAATCCTAAAATTATCTTCTTTAAGGCCTGTAAGCTTTGTCCTTTCTAATACTTGGGTGTCATACTTAGATTTTAAAAATAGAAATTCATCATCATAGGTAACATGTTGGTATGGAATACCAAAGTCATGGATATGCTTTTGGATTTAATTATGGGGGTCCTAATCTCTATGTGGTAGGTTGGCCAATTGATAGTGCTTTATCTTATTGCCTATGTCTCCAAAATACTTCCTAGTTGTATAATAAATTCTTTTTATCATCATGTGAGATCCATAAAATGTGATTTTATTCTATTTATCAGATCCTCCTCCACACTCCACCAAATTTGATATGTAGTCTATTTCTCTACAAGCTTATGGTGCACATATTTGGGAAAGTACAAGGGGTGGACCTTATGACTGATGACCATGATAACCTTATAGTCTAGGTATAACTAGTAGTCACCTTGAAGAACTAGTGTATTTAATATGCTCTTTGAAGTTATAGGTAGTGGGGCCTCATGAACATCTTGCCATACTTGAGGATACACATCCTTGGTAATTCAGAACATATTATTAGTATATGCACATATATGCATGAATTAGTAGTAATCACAAATGTGATTCTTTGATATGCCCCTAAACTATCTCATGTATGAGGATAGGAATATCTTACTTGTGGCTTACTTATACCTCTATGATGTTATATCACATTTCTGTATGCATTCATTTGGTTGGTAGGTCGGCCTGTGGAGTAACCAGGGCCTAGTTAGACTATATATAGGAGGTAGTGGGTAATTTTTTATCATCATATTGTGAATTCTAATCTTATTGAAGCTTATGGAGGTTTCCCCCTCAAAGTGGCTTATCTATTATCATATATTCTAATTTATTTTAGTCATATTTGGATCTAATTCTGCTATATTATTGAAGTAATTTCATTACAAGTGGTATCAGAGCTATGATTTGGGCAATCTTGTGGGTGAAACCCTATTTTTTTAAATTTGGATATATCTAAAAATGGTTGTGAAATTATCTAGTATTTTTTTATTGGAGGTGAAAAATAATTAAATTAAGCTTCCATTAAAATTTCAGCTCATTTGAATCATGTTTACAAAAGTTATCACCATTTTAGATTTTTTCATAAAATTACTCTATAGCCCACAATTCAAAGAATTTTTATGAGTTATTTACATTTTTGGAAAGAATATAAAAAATTGGATAGGGTATGTTATTTTTATGTTTTAATTTGAGGCCAACATAATTCCAAAATCACTTGGTCAAAGTTGGGTTAAAAGCGCCAATCAGTGTCGACATCGTAAAGACCTTTTATGGCAGGTCCACAAACTTGGGGCTAAGGAAAGGGTGCTAAAACTCTAGGTAAAAATCCTAACAAGGAATATATGGATTTAGAAGGTGGATGTACTAGACCCTTTGTACTAGGGTTCTCTAACATAGATCATAAAGTGAGCTAGCTTGACCATAGTGTGCAAGGCATTCAGATGAGGTGCAAGGCATACAATCTAATATGAAATCCATACAAGATAGTTTGGTAGATATCATAATGGCTTTGAAAAATATTTAGTCAAATAATCTAGCTAGCATTATTGCTCAACCCTACTAAGGTGGTTCTCCCAGCTAGTCTACTTTAAATCTAACTACATTGCCACAAAGGAACCTATTGCCAAAGGTGGATATACACAAATTTGATGGAAAATTTCCACTCAATTGGATCAACCAAATGGAGAATTTTTTTTTGATCTACATCAGATCCCAAGTGGACAGAAGGTTACCATGGCATCCTTGTATCTTGAACTTGATTAATTCATTTGGTATCGGTGGTTGTGTGCTCAAAAGAAAAAGATGACTCTCAATGTCACTTGGTATGTTTTTATAGAGGAGATGTAATTACACTATGGAAATAGTGTGATAGAGAATTACTTTAGCCAACTAGCAAAATTGTGATATAATGGCTCCATCAAGGATTATATTCATCATTTTTAGAACCTATCTTTATGCGTGGAGACAATTTCTAAGGAGAACTTGAATGACCTATATTTGGGTGGACTCAAGGACCACATTCAACATGAGGTACACATGTTTAATCCACTTGATATTTTTGATTCTATTATCATGGCATGTAGAGTTGAGGAAAAATTCATAGCCAACAAGAAGCATCCATTCACTCACTTCAAATATCGTAGCATATCAATAGTAACATTTCCTCCACCTACCAGATTGACCACACATCAAATTGAAGAGAAGCGCGCAAAATGATTATGTTTCAGTTGTGAGAGCAAGTGGAGCAAAGGACGTAGATGTGCTAAGAAGAAGTTATTCTACATTGAGGGATCTAATGAAGATAAAGAAGAAGATGATGCCTCCAATGATGATAAGGAAGAAATAGAGGAGGTACTTAAAAATTCCCAACCTACAATCTCTTGTCATGTACTTGCAAGTATTAACACTCCACAAACTCTTAAGGTGGTGGGTTTCCTCAAAAAATAAAAGGTGATCATGTTGATTGATTTAGGGAGAACACATAACTTCATTAAACATACGTTGGCCACTCGATTGAACTATTTCATCTACCTAGCACTATAATTTCAAGTCATGATTGTAGATGGTGTCACAATTAATTGTTCAAGCAAATGCCATAGTATTAAGCTTGCTATGGGTGAGTACAATCTCGATTCTCCTATGTTTGCTATTCCCATGGGTAACACAGACATTGTTTTGGGAGTCTAATGGCTCACAACCTTGGGTACCATTCAGATGAAATTCCAAGAACTATTCATGCACTTTCATTTTGAAGGTAGGAAAATTTAACTTCGTGGACTACAAGCAAAATCTCCACAATTGGTTAGTTCACATCAGATGACCAAGATACTCAAAAAGGGGGTTGAGGGAATTATTACATGATTATGTTCCATAGAAGTTCAACCTAGACAAGCATCTACACATCCTAATCTTTAGATGATTATTGATGACCACCCATCTATTTTTGGGGCCATGCTAGAAGGAATACCTCCAAAAAGAGAACATGATCATGCCATTCAACTACTTCCAAGGAGTCAACCACCAACTATCAAACCATATAGATATCCATATGCATAAAAAAGTTAAATTGAAAAGATGTTCCATGAGATGCTGGAGGTAGGGATCATCAAACATAGCCAAAGTGCATATTCATCACTAATGGTCATGGTGTGAAAGAAGGATGACACATGAATGATGTGCCCAGATTATAGGGAACTCAACAAGTACACCATCAAAGATAAGTTTCCTATTTGAGTAATTGATGATTTACTTGATGAGTTGCATGGTGATAATTATTTCACAAAATTGGATCTTCGCTTAGGGTACCATCAAATTAGAATCAAGGATGAAGATGTTCATAAAACTACTTTTAGAATGCATGAGGGTCATTATGAGTTTTTGGTAATGCCCTTTGGTCTCACAAATGTACCATCTACTTTTTAGATCTTAATGAACACTATTTTTAGGCCTTTTTAAAGGAAATTTTTTTTGTTTTTCTTTGATGACATCTTGATTTATAGTCAGACATGGGAAGCACATTTGCAACATGTGAAACAAATGTTGATAGTTTTGGAGAACCATCAGCTTTATGCGAAGCCATCCAAATGTGCTTTTGGAGTATAAGAGGTAGAGTACCTAGGTCACATTTTTTCCCATGAAAGTGTCAAAGTTGATTCCCAGAAGATAAAAGCTATGATGGAATGGTCCATGCTAAAAACTCTCAAAAACCTCAGAGGGTTCTTAGGACTAACAGGTTACTACTAAAGATTTGTGAAAGGTTATGGAAGCATAGCAGCTCCACTCACTACATTGCTAAAGAAGGATGCCTTCCATTGGAATGATTCTACTACCAAAGCATTTGAGAAGCTAAAATTAGCTATGTACACCACTCCAAATTTGGCTACTCCAGACTTCTCAAATACATTCATTGTTGAATGTGATGCTTCTGGATCTAGGTTGGGAGTGGTACTAATGCAGGAAGGAAGACCCATTGCATTTTAGAGTAATCAATTCAAAGGTAAGAATCTACAAAAAACTATCTATGAGAAAGAAATGATGGCTATTCTTCATGTAATTAAATAATGGACGCCCTATCCGATGGGTAGACACTTTAAGGTGAAAACAGATCATAATAGTCTCAAATACTTTTTGGAGTAAATATTATCATTTGAGGAACAACAAAAGCGGGTAACAAAAATGTTGGGTTATGATTTTGAAATCATATATAAGAAGGGTAAAGATAATGTAGTATCAGATGCACTCTCTAGATGAGATACATCCACCAAAGCATTACTTTATGCAATGTCCATATTGCAAGCAGATTGGGTGGATGAAGCTAGGTTAGAATGGGAGAAAGACAAGGATACTCAGGTTCTGATTCAAAATATCTAGCAAGATACTTTAGCCTCTGACAAATTTGAATAGAAAGGTAATGTCCTACGGTATAAGGGTAGGTTATACTTGTGCAAAATTTTAGAGATTAAATGTAAGATTCTTGCAGAGTTGCATGCATCTTCAATTGGGGGACACTTAGGGTTCTTGAAAACATATCACAGAATTAAGAAATAATTATTTTGGTAAGGACTCAAGGGAGATGTATAAAATTTTGTGGCAGAATGCTTGATATGACAATAGAATAAAGGTGAGACAGTTAAGACCCCAAGTCTATTACAACCATTAGCAGTTCCTAGTCAAAGGTGGGAGGAGGTTTTCATGGATTTCATCACAAGGTTGCCTTGTTTTAAAGGTAAGAATGTTATCTTGGTCATTATGGATAGTCTTACAAAATATGCCCATTTTTGTGCTCTCTCACACCCATTTTCAGCAAGTACAGTCACTACTATTTTTCTGGAAGCAGTTCTAAAATTACATGGAACCCCAAAAATAATTGTAAGTGATCATAATCTTATTTTCACTATTAATTTCTACATTGGACTATTTTCCTTTTTGGGTACTCAGCTAGCTCATAGCTCATCTTACCACCCCCAATTTGATGGACAAACAGAAGTGGTTAACAAATGTTTAGAGGGGTGTCTTCATTGTTTTGTATCAGAGAAATAAGAACATTGGGTTAAATGGCTACCACTTGTAGAATGGTGGTATAACACATATTTCCATACCTCATCTAAAATGACTCCATTTCTAGCACTATATGGTCACCATCCACCTTCCATTGCTTCTTCATTAAAGGTGAAAACCAAGGTTCGAGATGTGGAGGAGCACATTCAACATCAACAAGAGGTTTTGGCTAGTTTGAGAGAGAATTTGGCCTTGGCACAAAATATGATGAAGCAACAAGTAGATCAACACCATAGTGAGTGAAATTTTGAGGTGGGTGAATGGGTATTTGTACATTTGTAGCCTTACAAGTAGATGTCTTTGAAGTAATAGAAAAAGGACAACAAACTTGCTCTTAAGTATTATGGCCCTTATTAGGTTGTACAAAAAATTGGAAGTGTGGCTTATAAGCTTGAGTTACCTCATTCATCTTGCATACACATAGTATTTCATGTTTCCTATTTGAAGAAAGTCATTGGATAGATAGTTTCAACCCAGACAGAACTCCCAGAACTAGATGAAGAAGGATGAGTCATTTTGGAACCAGAGAAGATCCTCCAAACATGTACTAAGAGGTTAAGAACTAGAGAGATTAGGGAATATATAATCAAGTGGAAGAACATGAGTAGTGAAGATGCAACTTGGGAAGGTGAATATTTTTTGCAACAACATCTAGAGTTGTTCAACATTGAAGACAACATTGGTTTGAAGGGGAAGGGCATGCTACACCCCTAACCTATCTCATGTATGAGGATAGGAATAGCTGACTTGTGGCTTACTTATCCCTCTTTGATGTTATATCACATTTCTCTATGCATTCATTTGGTTGGTAGGTCGGCCTATGGAGTAACCAGGGCCTAGTTAGACTATATATAGGAGGTAGTGGGTAATTGTTTATCATCATATTGTGAATTCTAATCTTATTTAATCTTGTGGAGGTTTCCCCCTCAAAGTGGCTTATCAATTATCATATATTCAAATATATTTCAATCATATTTGGATATAATTATGCTATTCTACTTTATTTTTGAAGTAATTTCATTACAAGTGGTATTAGAGCTGCGATCTGGGCAATCTTTTGGGTGAATCCCTGATTTTTTAAATTTCCCCAAGGTACCTATACATTGTGCCCATCACTACATCCATAAGGTGAAAAATCATATAAAAATGGCTAGTTATATTGGGTCACTTTACCTTATGCAATACTTGTTCCCTTAACTTAAAGCTAATGATTTCTCCTAGAGTAAAAGTTATGTCACTAGTCATTATCATATCTAGTAATGACACCTAGTCTAGGTTGATAAAATGGATACATGGCATGCCAGACATTCTATTCAATAAGCCCATCCCAATACAGACCCCCATTCTGAATTTTCTAATGGAAATGGGAAACTTTCCTTTTAGGACCATAGTTTTTCTAGGAAGAAGCCATGAGTTGAGAACTTTCTCAATTAAATTCTACTTGTTCCATGTTACTAGATTATGTTTATCAAATATTGCATCTAGAATTGATAGAGATAGGTACCTTTAGAAATCATCACCAATGGTGCAGGCCATGATGATCTGATGATCCATATGGTGCAAGAAGGCATCTTGTGTAATTTTTCTAGCAAAGAACAAGTTTCATAGTAGGTTAATACAAGGCATAACCTAAGGCTTGGCCACTAAAATTTTTTGTCTTTGTCTCTTTAGAGATAAAAAGTCTATAAATAATTAGTGTTGTGAAAGTGATATATTTATTTCATGTGAAAATGTGTCTACAACATTGATGGCCTCCCATAATTTTGAGTAATTAGCATACCTATTGTCTAAGGTTATCACATCAAACACCATGTTTGTAAACTCTATAGAATCCTTTATGGAAAATGGGGATGGTAGAAGTTTAGTCAAAATTGAGGGCTCTTTTTGAATAATCCTCAAATTATAGTCTTTAAGGCCTACAATATTTTTCCTTTCTAATACTTGGGATTCATCCTTAGCATTTAAAAATTATAAGTCATCATCATAGGGAATATGTTGGTATATAATACCAAAGCCTTAGATATGCTTTTGAATTAGATAATGGGGGTTACAATATTTATGTGGTAGGGTAGGCAATTGATAGTGCTTTATCTTGTTTCCTATATTTACAAAATGTTTCTTCATTATATACCACATTCTACCTATAATCATGTGATATCCATAAAATGTGGTTTTCTTTTATTTTATCAAATCATCCTCCACACTCTACCAAAGTTGATATTGAGATTTCTTGCTCTGTAATATTATATGACATATATTTGGGGAAGTGAAGGGGGTGGCCCTTATGACCGATGACCATGATCACCATATAGTCTAGGTATAACTAGTAGTTACCCTGAAGAGCTATTTTATTTGTTATGCTCTTTAAAAATTTAGGTAGTAGGGCCTCATGAATTGCCTACCATACTTGAGGATACATGTCCTCAGTAATTCAAACCATATTCTTAGTATATGCATAAATATGCATGAATTGGTAGTAATCACAAATGTGATTCTTTACACAGTTAGTAGTCGAGCTCTAAAGTTCCCCAAGATCCCTATACATTATGCCCATTACTACATCCATAAGGTAAGACATCATATAAAAATGGCCAACTATATTAGGTCACTTGTCTTTATACAATACTTTTTCCTTTATCTTGAAGCTAATGATCTCTCCCATGGCAAAAGTTACATACCTAGTTATTATCATATCTAGTAATGGTACCCAATCCAAGTTAAGAAAATGGATACTTGGTATGCTATACATTTTATTCAATAAGGCCATCCTAATATGAATCCATATTCTAAATTTGCTAATGGGGGTGGGATACTTTCCTTTTAGGACCATAATTTCCCTAGGAATATGCCATGAGCTGAGAACTTTCTCAATTGAATTCTACTTGTTCCATGTTACCAACCTATGTTTATCAAATATTGCATCCAAAATTGATAAAGATAGGTAGCTTTAGAAATCAACCCCAGTGATGCAAGCCATGACTTTTTGGTGATACATATGGTGAAAGAAGGCATCTTATGTAATTTTACTAGAAAATAACAAGTATTACAATAGGTCGATAAAAGGCATAACCTTTAGCTTGGCTACTGTGAAGTACAATATTTATCTCTTAAGAGAGAATAAGTCTATAACCAATTGGCATTGCATGGGTGATATATTTCCTTCATGTGAAAATACATATACAACATTGATGGCCTCCCATAATTTTGAGTAATTAGCTTACCTATTACCAAAGATTGTCACATCAAACATCATGTCTATAAAATTGGTAGAATCTTTGATGGATAATTGGGATGGTGTAAGTGTTCCTCTAAATATATTAGATGATGATGCCATTATAATTGTTTGGTGTGCTCTTAGTCTATTTCTATTTACTGTGAAAACTCTTTTTTTTGGTTTTTTGTTTGCAATAAATTTGGAGGTAGCTAAGGATTTATTTGTAGAGTAGTAATTGAATTCAAATTCACTTTGAGTAATGAATATGTCAATAGCTACATGTCATGTATATATCATTTTGCATTCAATTCTAGTTTTTTAAATTTTAATTTCCAATTTTCATATACTTTTCTTTACCTGCATAATTCAAATCTTGTTAGTTTGGTTGGTGGGTTACTTTTTTTGGTAAGTGTCAGGAAGTAGTTTCATTTTTTGGCTAAGTCTAACACACTCTTAACAATCAAGAGTCAGGAGTTGGGTTTCATGTTGGGACTGAGATAATAATTATTTTGAACCAAAATATCCTAACATAAATCTCAAACAAAATTCTTGAAGACCAAATCCCTTTGAACAATGTTCAAACAAAATTTTTGAACAAAATATCTAAACAAAACCTCCAAATGCATAAAGATAATGATGACTATTTTGTACAAACTATTTGGATGAAAAGTCCCAAACAAAATTTCTAATGAAAATTTATAAATAAAAACACAAAGAAAATGTCCAAAAAAGGAGTTCTAGAAAATACTAAGTCCTTCGGAGTAAAGTTTAAACAAAATGTTCAATATAGAAACTCTGATTAAAATGTTTGATGAAACTCTGACAAAGACTATTTCAAACAAAATCTCTAAATAAAAGAAAACCTAGACATAAGTCATGAACAAAGTTCCATTGAATAAAAATAGAAAAAATATTTCAAACAAAATGCCTAATGTAGAAACTCTAAACAAAACTTCTAATGAATAAATCCCAAGCAAAAATATTGATGAAACTAAGTTTGAATAAAACTAAGTCCCAAAACGTGCATAGTACAAAAACTTATGGAAAGCATTAATAAGTTAGTCAAAAAATGTTTAATTCCATTGTTTTTATTTCCAAGTGTAAATATTATGGAGTTATCTAATATAACTTGCATAACTATGTAGAGGAAAACTTAATAAATAAGGCCAAATCACAAATAAAATGGGTCCCCATTTATTATTAAATAAAAGGGGGATGTTGGGTATAAAACATACTATTACTATCATAACTATGAATAAAAGGGAAGAAATCAAGCATATATTTCATTTATGAGCACTAAATTGAAATATGTAGATCTCAAGTACTCCCCAATTGACAAATAAATATTATCTCTTATCAAAGTGGTTAAAAATTTTAGGCACTACATTATTTAGAATAAGATAATTTCCATAGTACCATATCATTCTACAAATATTATGCTAGGCTAGAATAAATTTGGGGAGAAAAGAGATAAATGGATGGTGAAGTTGTAAGAATTTGATATTGAGATTAAACTTACCAAGATCATCAAAAGATAAGGCATTGTTCAATTAATGACTGAACCATATCCATACATCACCATTGAAGAGGTCTTCCAAACATAAGTCTCCCAAGAAGATTGGTATTCAGGTATTACTAAGTTTTTAATCATTGGAATATTTATTTAGGAACTCAAGGGAGAGAAAAATAAAGCTTTAAGGTTAAAGGTTGATCATTATATGATCAATAAAGGAGTCCTCTATACGAATAATTATAAAGGCATCTATTTAAGATGTGTGTCACATGGAGAAGCTCATGAAATCTTAGAAAATTTGCATCAATATATTAGATTGGCCATCCATATGTAAATATTATAACCCATAAAACACACAAAATGGTTTATTATTGGCCGATGGTCTTTAAGTATGCTCAATTCTATGTGAAGACATGCCATAAATGCTAGGTTTTGAAAAAAAGAGAGGCACATGTTGGAGAGTTGTCATATGATGTCATGGTGGTATCATAGAGATTCTCTGGTGAGTGGATGAAGTACCTTGATAGTATATGTGATAGTGACAAAGTGTGAGATTTTCTTGTATTTATATTACAAAGTGTGTAATGTGCTTGTTTTTGTATGATAAAGTGTGCAAATGTGCTTATTCTAGTGTGCTTTATCTTTAGTTGGTTGATCTTTAGTATTGACATAGCTTGAGAGGATCAAAGATGAGTATGGAGGTTTAATAATGTACAAGGGGTCATATAAAATATGATCCATTATTTGAGATATTGTGTGCACAAATGGAATTCATCTGGTTGATCATATTTTTCATCTAGACACTTTGGGTCCAAAGGCAAAAAAGTTGAGTAGGTAGTTTGATGACATCACCATTACCACATGGGAAGGAGTCAAGGGGATCTGGTCATATGGATATGATTACTATAGTCCCTAATTGTTATTTTCTATATCTCAATTCATGTATTGGATCATGGTCAAATTTATGAGGGTGAAAAGTTATAATTTTAGTCAGAATTCATTATTTTCCCATACTTAGCCAAATTTGCAAAGTGGCTAGAAAGAGCTAAGTAAGCATGTTGATGAGGTTAGTGTTTTCATGTGTGGAGGTGAGAAGATAAAATGATCATATGGGTTTCTTAATTTTTAGACCTAGTTTATTTTTGATAATTTTTAGATCATACAATGTATTGCATTAGAATATATGCTTTTATAAAGTTGGGCTCCCTAGCAAATTGACTATGTTTTCCCATAATTAGCTAATTTTTTAGTGTGGAAAAAAGAGCTGAGTGAGAATTTTAAAATAATTGTATATTTCATGTTGGAAGTTTTCAAGATAATATGATAATATATTTTTGTTTATTTTTGAATAAATATCATTTGCACTAAGTTTTATATCATGCGCTAAATCATGGCAAAAGATATGGATGATCAAATTTGGCCTCTCAAGCAGATTTGGACATTGTTGTCTCTATGACAAAATTTTATGAGAAGGCATGTTAATGGTGTTATATCTTGAATAAATGAGAGTTAAAAAAGAAGTGACTCATATTTTTAGATTCTCCTAAGGAAGAGATTATCTAGTCCTAATTTAAGATCCTATGGGTAAGCACAAAAGAGGTTATTCATTACAAAAATGACTACTCATGTATATCGATAGGGTTCCCATTTTTAGTCATTTTTGAATGTGTTAAAGATTGAGCAAGATCAAAGGTGTGCATTACCTCCAAGGAGTTAGGATGTAATGAGATGAGGATAGGTGCATGATGTTTAACAATTGAGTAAAGGTACAAGATAATGATCCAATGGTGAGTAGGAATTAATATAGTTGATTGAATGGTGAGCATTGATCATTAAATTCCTAACTAATCTACAAATATTTATGGAGTGAATTAAGTCAACATTTTGAGAGGACACAAGATGAGGTCAACATAATAAATGTTTAATGATTAGATTTGGTAGTATATGCATTAAATCTTAGACAAGATCAATGGTGTTAGATTGATCCTGAGCTGAGAATCTATGAGATTCAAGCATTATTTTTAAAGGTTAACTATGACCGTTACTATTCAAATATTTGAATTTAACATAGAAAAAAATAGATTTCTATATTTCAACCATTTATTTTGACAGAAGATAAATTTTCTCATGTAGTAAAAATCAAAGTAGTAGAGGACTTCAAGATGCATCTGGATATATAGATTTGAAGATCTAGAAGTGAGTACAGTCAAAGTTATTGAGCCTAGAAGTTGACTGTGTGTTTGTGCCTATTCTGAAAGTGACCCAAGAAGGATATTTAGGCTTGTTTTGATGCTATATATGTATCATGATGAATTATCTACTAGAACATGATGAAAACTCTATAAGGATTAACTATATGTATTTTTGAAGTGTGATCAATCTATCTTAAATATTAACAATGCTTAATAAGTTGACTGTGTGTTAATCCATGGTGATAATGTGCATCAGGTCTATGTTTGAGTTTTTTGAGCATACACAGAGGCAATAAAATCTAACTATAATCATTTGAAGATGTCCTATGAGACAAAATGGGTGGACCAATGTAATTTTAATGGTCTTGTGTTCATGTTTTTCTCAAGGGTGAGCCTAATGGGTGAATGAGTCTCCATAAGACCTATACGAGCTACAACTACCTTGTTAGAAGATGTAGCTTATTAAAGGTGACTCATAGGTGTTATGTCTTACCAATGTAGATTTAATTGAGACTTATATTCATATGATATATGTATTAATGTGTAATACATGACTAATAGCTAACCAAGATGGTGTTAATCAAGATTACTCTATAAATAGTGGAACCAAAGTTTTTGGGTTAAAGACTTGTAAAAGAGAGACTAAGAAGTGAATTGAGAGAGTTTTGTGTGTGGGGGGGATTGAAGGAAGTGTAAATTAACCTAAGGATGTGTTGAATAGAATAATAGATTGTGAATTATCTATATAACCTATTGGTCATAGGTCTATTGGCAGAAGTGTGTATTTAATGTTTGAAGTGTGAGTGAAGGTGAAGTGAGGTAAGTTGGGGTCCATCATAAGGTGTTGTTGAAATTAGTTTATAGGTGGAAGCATTTCATATGTGTTAATTTTTTATCTCATCAACTAAGGTGGTTGTAGCCTCCTTCTAAGATAATACTTGCTAAAAGGTTTGGTTGTTGTTGTAGCTTAGCTAGATAGGTGTGGTTTCATCTTGTGTGATTGGTGTCTCACTAAATAGTGATTGTAGTTACTTGATTAGTTGTAGCTAGTATAAGTTAGATCTTTTTATATAGGACAACAGTTCAATTGTAATTTCTAGTGGGTTTTATTCCCCAAGAGGGTTTACCACATATGCATGCATTATGTGATTGATCTTGCATTGTCTCTCTTGCTTATTGCTCTAAATAATATGTATGCTTCATGAATGTTTATGGTAAATATTTAAGTAATTTTAAAGACTAGAACTAAATTTTAGATTATTTGGGCTCACTGATTCACCCCCTCTTAGTAATTATACCTTTAAAAGCACATGCAATAATGTTGCTACATGTTATGATTGAAGGTAGGTCATTCTTCTAATGGGATTTAGACCTCATTAGTAATATAAACCCAAATTAATCATCTAGGCATAATGTTTTAATCACTACTATTGACTATTGGACTAGATGGCCTGAAACAATAGCCACCAAGAACTCAAGATCCCAAGATGTGATAAGTTTTATTAAATAACATATCACAACTAGGTTTGTCACCCCTATCTCTTTAGTTAGTGATAATGGGCCAACATTTCAATCAACTGAGTTCACTGAATGAGCCCATGATAATTAGGTTACTATTAAATCATCTTTAAATCATTACCAATAAGGGAATGAATTTGTTGATTCAACCAACAAGAACCTCATAGACTCTATCAAGAAGTCAACTATAGATAAACTTAGGGAGTGGCATATTTTTATAAAATATACACTCTAGGCAAACCAAAATAGGTAAAAATAAGCCCTTAAAGCCTCACAATATCTACTAGTTTATGGGAAATATCTAGTATTCATAGTCATGCTAAAATTTCCAAATTAACCATTTATGCAAGAATACATGGAGCCCAATGACAAAATAGTGTCCAAATTATTGGATATCATCAAAATAAAAGACTCTAGGGATAAATCTTTGTAAAAATTCAATAAAAACCATGATGTGGTCAATAAATGGTTTGATAAGAGAGAAAAATTCAAAGCATTTATGATCTTTAACTTAGTGTTATTATGGGACAAAAGTCATGAGGAAAAAGGAATGCATGATAAGTTTACCCCATAGTGGATAGGATCATATCAATTTTTTGAGATCTTAGGTAATAATTAATTTCATTTAAAATATCTTCAAGGAATCAATTTGACATATCCATTTAATGGACATTTTTTGAAGCATTATTTCATAGATGCCCCATATGGAGAGGTCTGTGAGTAACAACAGATGTCTTGGTAGTGGTAGTAGTAGGTTAGAATTTCTTCATTAGTTATTTTCCTAGTTTTAATATTTTGATTTTATTATAATATTTCATATTTTATAGATTATCCCTTTTACTTTAGTAGTTATCTTGTTATCCAGAATAAATTTCTTTTGATTGCATGGCAGTTTGAGATTGGTCAATCCTAGTATAAAAAATGACAATTTGAGGTGTTTTGAATCTGACTTGAATCAATAGATGTTGCATACCATAGTTCAAAACTCTTAATCTATGTAAGCAATGAGAGAGTTATCCATGAACATTTCCTAAATGTAATAATCTCATCACGTATGTGAAAGTTGATCCCATATTACTTTGAAAATTTAGAATGCTCTCCTTATTCCCTTGGGTCAAATGGACATAAAATGTTAATATTTATTTAAGGTAATAACCATTGACATGGGAAAAAGTTGAAAGGGACATTTTAATTAAACCAAAACTTTACTAAGACTAGCTCATGGTGGTCACCTTCTTCCCTCTTTCATTCAAAAAGCAAAAAACAAGAAGAAAATTTTAAAAACAAAATGCATAATTCAAAAGTCCAAAATAAAATCAAAAAAAGGATTCAAAGCCTACATGATGAAATAAATCAATGTATCATGCATCATGAAAAATACAAATAAATGAGGAATGGGTGATCAAATGTATCTCTATCAAGGCTATGGATGCCTAGCCAGTAGCAGAGCAATGCACAATCTCCCTAATGGCTTTGCACCCAATGCCCAATCAAGATGAAACCTACAACTCACACCCAATCAAGATTAAATTATCAAAGGTGATGAAGAAATAACTCAAAGAGTTAGGATGGAATGAAGAGAAAAAGGCTAACTTTATAAAATATAGGTACGAGATCAACCTATCCTACATTAGACTCGATGAGGATGATAGAGATGGAATATTTGATAAGCTTTGGGAGGAGCATCATTAGGAAGAGGGCTTAAAAGAGGAATAATCCTCTCATAAAATAATGATAGGATGATAAGGAGAAGAATAAGAGGAAGATACTCCTAGGTTTGTAGTAGGAGTCACACTACTGAAGAAAGAGGTTGAGGTCTTGGAGGTTTAAAAGCCTTCCTCATGGCCATCTCCCCTATACTCACATTCCCTACGTCTGCAAAAATAATAGTTTCCATTCAAGCACCTCATAATTGGTTCATCTTAGTATAAATATCTTGAGGCACCCAAATTTATCCCTCTACCTAATCCCATGTAGAATAAATTCCACTTCTCAAGTCCCCACCTTTCCATCTCCACCTCTCTCATCACCTCCATAGTTCTATCCACCATCTTGTGTTAGGTTGCAATATTCTCTACTACTAAAACAATCACCACATTCCCCCTCTCTTATCTTCTTCCACCGAATCCTCCACCAATATCACATCACTTTCCTTTGTGGTCTTGATCTCCTCTTACATGCCTTTCCTCAACCCACCACCTTCAACTTTAGTATCATCATCCATCATGGTCCACTCACCATTCCCCTTGTTCTATGGGATATCACTATTATCCCCTTTGATCATCACTCTACATATAAATTCCTTCAAAGGAATAACACCCACTACTTCACATCATCAAGTAACTATTCACACTACCATAGGGAATCCCCTTCATGTGGACATCATTCAATGGCTAGATCAGTACTAGCAGTAGGTGATCACAAGAAGAGTGTCCTAAGAGGCCTGAATGGAAATAAAGAGAGGGAATTAGGCCAAGGCCTATGTTTAAGCTCACATATGGTCATTTTATGACCCTACACAATAATCCATTATGGTTGTTCATCTAACCCCCCAAGTAGTCTATCCCTAAGGATATATGCAATTAGGGGGCTATGTTATTCAAGTTGTCAACCTCAAAATTGGCTAGGATAGGCCCAAAGATAGAGTCAATATGATGGAAGAGACATAAAATTCCATTACCACATATTACCTCAAGGAGACCTGATTGCTAGAAAAAACCAAGTTAGAGCTTGTAAGAGTAAAAGCTATGGTTGAATGCCTCAATGTTGAGGCTAAGGCCAAAGATGTAAAGCTCAATAATTTAGGGTCTAAAATACTATCCACATATTTAATGAGAGCTTCCAAGTAGAATTTAACCTATGAATGGCCATAAAAAATGAGCTACAAGAGGAGACAACATTGGCTTGAGCTCACAAGGAGCTCTCCCATTTTTATCAATCATATCAATAATTATAGCAAAAGTCATAGTAGGAATCCTTGGTCAAGTACCAATAAATTTAGAAGCTAAAAAATTACCTTTCCACATATTAATAGGCCTTGTAAATCCTCTCTATGGTACAACAAATGTATAAATCCTATTGGGAAAGGATCAAGGTCACGATGGCAAACCTGAAGGTAGTGCTAAATTTCATTATAGATGCATAAAAGTTGGCCTCATAAGTGAGCACATATATTGATTAGGTGATCACCTTCATATTCCCTAAGGTCCTAGAGTTAGATATCCTCATCCAAAATCTCTATAGCACTTCTCATGAGACACTACAAGCAGTAGGGGTGACTAAATGGATGTAGGTGGTGGCTAAGGTCAATGAGTTTCTTAGCTATAGAAAGGTAGCCAACAAGTACAAGGCATTTTTTAATGCCTTAGAGCATATGGTCCAAGATAGGTGGGGATGCATCAAGTAGTTAGTCTAGCTAGGACTTCTCTCCCCATTTTTGGTAGATAAAAACATCCTCCCTGAGGTCCAAATCAAGGCACTACTTGAGTAAAATAAAAATGACCAGACCATCTTCATGACTCAGTCAAGTGCCTAATGTCTCTGAGGTGGAGAAAATTTTGCATCCACTCATGCAATTAGAGTTCCAGATGTTGGTAATGGTCAAAGGTTTGGTGAACATCTCCTTTAAGGAGATAATATATTTGGATAGAGCCTTTAAGGTTCTAAAAAAGGAGATGCCCCTTCCTCCCATTTTTTAAATTTTTCTTCAACTAGTCTAAGTACCAAAGTTTTGTCTTTTCCCATCCATAGGTAGATGCCCCTATGAGTCACCAAGAACTATGGATCAGAAATCCATGTTTGTGAGTTTTAGATAAACTCATCTTTGGCTTTAGGCTCACTCGGTAGTTAGCCATTCCTTGGCACCTTTCAATAGTTCCCCTTTCATTCCCTTCCTTCTTTAAGGGCCCTTTTCAAATTTTTTCCTAAGTACCATCCTTTATCTACTTATGACACATGGTTTCCCCACACTCAATCTCATTGAATAAGTCCCTAGCCCCTCTAAAGAAGCACCATCTTGATGTGTGTCATCTCCACACTTGTGTGGGAGTGGTGTCAGTTTGCTAGAACTTAAAAGAGTGCCATTGGAAGAGAGTGTGGGTCCCTCTTTTTGAGAAAAACTTTTGAAATAATTTAATCCCATCTTAAATTGTAATTTAATGAATCCAAGGGGGACCAAGGTCATTAAGCATAGCATAGTAAAGATAACTTTGGAAGTATATAATCGGTGCTAACTCACTTCTCCTAAGCATAGTGGCTGTAACAAAATAACATAGTTACACCATATCCAGGATCTAGAGGATAACTACACTCATGAGGTCAAGACCCTCTTTTAATTTTCATGGCACCATCATGGGCAAGAGTGTTATAATATCTAGGTTTCATTTCCCTAGGGTGCCACCTTGGTTATATATTCTAGGCTCTTCCCTTATAGAGGGGGATGGTTATTATTTTTTTCTAGTTATCATATTTGGTATTCTTGATTTTTCATTCATTGTATTATACTAAGATAGTAGCTATTCACATTTTTCTATTCTATAACCTTAACAAGTTCACTTCATGGATGTGATTGGATGCTTTATATATGCCTTTCATGGCCTTATATATTATATTCTCCATCTGCAATGAAGAGCATGTGATGTTATATGTTATTTGAAGTATATAATTATCTTTGTCTACTATTTCTTTTCTTCTGCTTCTATAGCTTGGGTCTTTTCTTGCATAATAGATTGTAGCTCATGATGTATTCTCCTTCATGGTCTATAATGCTTAAGGATCTAATCTATTTTATGTAATTATATATTAATGTTTCAAATATCTCGATGCATCACCTTATGTTAAATTTACTCTACATGTTATTTATTTTTCTTTCTTCAAACTTAAATGAAAATCTAGCTTTTAAAATCCTTAAGGTTACTTTATAGACTACAATTCGATCCCACACCTGCAAAGCTTCTACCTTCTATGTAAATAAAAATTGCACTTGTTCTTTGAAGGATAAATCCACTCTTGCCCTTATTTGAAATGTATCTTCTAGGAGATACCTTAAAGGGGAAATATGATCTTGTGTAAATTTGAAAGGTATCTCCTAAGATATACATTGAAGGTATTACAGGGTCCTTCAAAATATCACCCAGTAGTGCCTTCCATGTAAAGGAAAATTTCACTTGTTCCTTGAAGGAAAAATCTGCTCTTGTGTCTACTTGAAAGGTATCTCTTAGGAGATACCTTGAAGGGGAAATCCACTCGTTTGCATGTTTGAAAGGTATCTCATAGGAGATACCTTGAAGGTATTATAAGGGCCTTCAAAAAATCACCCAATAGTGACAAAATAGGAGATTCCACTTGTTCACCACTTATTTATACACTACTAGTAGTGATTTTTGTGTAAAGGAAAATTCCACTTATTCCTTGAAGGAAAAATCCACTCTTGTGACTATTTGAAAGGTATCTACTAGGAGATATCTTCAAAGGGAAATCCACTATTGCGCATGTATGACCTTGAAAGTATTACAAGGGCCTTCAAAATGTCACCTAGTAGTGCCTTCCATGTAAATAAAAATTGCACTTGTTCCTTGAAGGATAAATCCACTCTTATCCCTGTTTGAAATGTATCTCCCAGGAGATACCTTGAAGGGGAAATCCATTCTTGTGCATGTCTGAAAGGTATCTCCTAAGAGACACATTGAAGGTATTATAGGGGACTTCAAAATATAACATAGTGGTGCCTTTCATGTAAAAGAAAATTCCACTTGTACCTTGAAGGAGAAATTCACAAAATGAACTTTAGGAAACACAAGAAACAATTCATAACAACATTGGAAGGGATAAAACCATGGTCATCTAAAAGCATGTCCATTAATTTTAATGAGACTCAATAATAATGTACAACCAAAAAAATACCTTAAGAATGTCCATTTACAAATAAAATTCCATTAAACTTGAAATATAGAAACACAAGCAATAATTCAAAGCAACATTGGAAGGGGTAAAACCATGATTATCTAAAAACATGTCCATTAATTTAAATGAGATTTGGGAATAATCTACCAACAAAAAAAGCATGGATGATCTCTAAATTTGAAAATCTCATAGGGAAATTAGCAAGATTGGTTCCTATAAACAATAGGAGATATTGAAGTTAGGGCTTAGAAACATATAAAAGCTTAAACCAAATGACATAGATTAAAGTTTTCAACATGATAAAATGACTGTGGCTCAAATAAAGTTTAAGGAAATCAATGTCTTAGGAAATTGTCTTAGGTATATTATTTTGTATGCCAAAGTGGCGATGACAAAAAACTGGATGGGTCTTTGCAAAAAAGACCAAAGGGAACATTCAAAAGGTCTGAAGGGCACTTCTCATCAGGGAAAGATCTAGGAATAAATTCCTAAAGAGTAAGTTTGGAGGGAAAAGGACCATTAAAAAAAGGTTGAAGGGTAATTTCAAAAATCCTAAAGGGTACTTTTAGAAAGCCTGAAGGGTACTTTCAAAAGGCCTAAAGGGCACTTATCATTAGGGAAAGGGACCAAGAAAAAAGTCCTGAAAGGTAAGTCTAAATGGCAAAGGGCCATTCTAAAAATGTTGAAGGGTAATCATGAAGGGCAAAGGGCCATTTTGAAAAAAAGATGAAAGGAAATTTTGTAGGGCAATTATCCTTTCCAAAACTCTCGAAGGGTAAGTTGTACAATGCCCGAAGGGTATGTACCCTTTTGGTCATTATTTTATCAAAATTATTGTAGGGAATTGTTTTAGAATTTTTGAGTTAGATAAAATGTTTGTAAAAAAAAGTCTAAAGGGTCATTTTGAAAGGGCAAAGTGGTAAAAATATGAAGGGTATTTACAAAAAATCCCTTAGGATCTATAATTTTGATTGTTTCACATTGAATCTTGGAATCAAGACACCTTCACCCCTCAATAAGATAGATAAGAACTTATACATAATAATAAATGTATTGTTAACTACATTCTTTACTTGAAACACCTATTTACTCATTGAATCCTTTCTTCACTACAATAATAATTGGTAAGTTCCAACTTGAGGTATTTTACTACGAGACTCCTTGTAATACCTTAATGGGTGAGTTGAAATTATCTCCTTAAGGGTAACATGAAGGTATCTTAATGGGTGACTTAAAATTATCTCCTTCAAAAATTTTCACTTTAGGAAGCTTCCAAAATAGGGGGAAGGGTAGAGTAGAAAAGAAAGTCCCTCTACTCACATAGAAAAACATAGTCAAATAGTCTCAAAAAGTTTGATATAGGAAAACTCAGAGATCTATGCTAGAGGTTAATCCTAGAAGATAACTTGAAGGAGAAATACAATATTGTGCCTATTTGAAAGGTATCTCATTGAATCTCTTATACACCTTTATAAGACTGGGCAAGTTTGACCTTGAGGTATCTATGGAATGTATTCCATGTTTTGAAGTTTTGAGTCAGTTCCCATTTTCATTGTCAACATGATCGATGAATTTTGATGGGTGGTGTATCAATCTCCTCTTTTTCAATTTCCTATTAATTTTTTGGCTACGTCTTAGTCCTTTCAGCTAATGACATGTGTCATCAAAACACTCCTTAGGAAAGAAGGGAGTTCTTATTTAAAGTAAAGGCACACCATTATATAAGGGAAGTGAGCCCCATTTCTAACAATAATTTTAGAGGTATTATAGAGATAGAAATGTGTCACCACAATGCTTCTTCTAAACATCATGAAAATATTAGAGGTTACTTCATAGATCACAACTACATCTCACATCTGTAAATCTTTCCATGGGAAACTATTTGTCAAGAGTGAGAGTTTTAGGCATCAATAGTATCCACTAGGAGATTATTTCATTCGTAAATTGAAGGTATCTCCTAAGAGATACCTTGAAGATATTATAAACCTCAATAACATGGGGCAAGTTGCATTTTCAAGGTATCTAATAGGATATTCCTTCTAGGGCCTTGTAATACCTTCATGGGTAACTTGAAGGTATCTCCTAAGAGATACCTTGAATATATTAAAAGGAACATCAAGGTAAAGGAAAACTTTAGAGGTATAATAGGGTAATTATTTGGATCTAAAACTATTAACGTAACAGGGAAATTTGTTAAACTAGATTGAGGTGGAAAGAACATGTGCATAGGAAGACCTAAAATGTGGGCTCTCCCAAGTATTAGAAGGCCCTTTAAGTTATCAAGTTATCAACCAATAGTGATTTCAAGGTGAAGGAAAGTTCTACCAGGAGATACATTCAAGGCAAAGGAAAGTGCTTTCGAGGTGTCCACTAGGAGATTCCTTCAAAGGCCTTGAAGTACACTTGTAATACCATCATGGTTAACTTAAAAGTATCTCCTATGAGATGTCTTGTAATAAAAATTCACTCTTGTGCATGATTGAAAGGTGTCTCATAGGAGATACCTTGAAGGTACATGTTGATGAGCATTTTGACACATATTAGAAACATACTTCTGCTCATATTTCTCCTTTGAAATAAATGTTTTTGGATTCCTTTGCCCATTAGATTATATTGGCTGGTGCACATAATTTATTTTTGGTTTGGTCATACCTTATTAGTTTAAGTGTGAGTTAATGTATACATTACAAAGATTTAATATGTATTTTGTAATGTACTTTAGAATTAACATTTATTGATATATATTTAATTATTGTTTAAACACAAAAACATTTCATGAACTGATGCAATATGTAACATGCATTTTACAAAATTTCAATATTTAAATCATTTTAATTTCTTTTTAGAATGTCTTCAAATGAAAAAGGAATTCCCACACTTAAAAAATAGAAGAAGGCCTCACTCAAAGATAATTTGGATTAAAGGTAGAAGAAGGCCTCACTCCAAAAGAATTTGGATAGAGTATCATTTAAAATACCAACAATCAAATTGAATCCACATCAACATCTTCCATTCTATGGTGGTGAAAAAATTCCTCCTACTGATTGGTATTTTGAATTGTTTAGTCCGTCAAACATGCATGTTGATATATACTTGTTTAGCACTACATCAAGAAAAGAATCCTCTCCAATTGGAATAATCCTTGCTTATGATAAGGATAAACTTGAATATGCCCTTCAATTCTAATTAGAAGTATGGAATGGATAAGAGGGAATTATCCATTGAGATGCAACTAATTTCAATAAATTTACACCCAGTAAAATGGAGTTGAAAAAAATTAATTTTCTCCTTATTGTGAAACATTTGGGTTTTATTTGAATATATATGACAACCTTAAAATGTTGGGGTTAATAGATAGAGATAATTTGGTCATTAGAATACAAAATATGTTGAAATAAATACATGAAAAAGGGGCAAAAAATTCTTCTACTTGCCACCATGCAAACATGTATTTAATATACCCTACAATCATTACATAAAAAATATTGAAGAAAACAAGACAAGTAAGGGTAACATATTTGTATGCAGATTTGAAAGATGCCATACAAGTACTCACACCAGTGGAGAAAAATAAGATCAAACAAAAGTTTGGAACACTTTTGTTGACACAAACTTCTAATGAGACACAATGAATTATCTGCATGGTATATTTCCTCTATCAATTACACCTTCAACATTCTTGTAGGGCTCTGTGAATTGGGGGATGCTAATATCAAAATAAGAAATCTGAATGAAAGAGGGGTGAATGATGTAATTTATTCATTTGTAAACATAATGAGGTTACAATAAAGGATTCTTTGTTAATTCCTTTTGATCTAAGAAACCTTGAATGTATTATTGAATCAAAGGAAGTCCTAGAAGATATGATGGAGTAAAAACCCACAAGGTTCAAAATTGTAGATGGCCAACACACAATTACAACACAATAGAGAATTCTTTTAGAGGAGCAACACAACCCACAATTATTGAGAAATAAATGTTCTATTAAAAGGGAAAGATTTATAAAAATTTGTACTCAATTTCATATTGTGGACAAAATATGTAACCAATATAATGAAGCCAATGAAACAATTTAAAAAGCTTAATTTTTAGGAAGAGTTTGATCTTGACATGACCTTATCAAACTGAGAGGTTGAAACAATCTTGAAATAAGGAAGAAAAATATGGAAGAAACACATGAACAAGATAGACACTTGTTCACACAAATGAACTACTCATCATAATATTTGTAGGAGATAAAATGCCTTCTTTTCACAGAATAAACCATTTGGGATTGTTTTAACAAGGCATTTGATTTGTTTGAAAGTGGTACTTTACCTAGTTCATATAAACAAGATTTAAATGTGATTGGTATAATAGTACTTCAAATATTCAAGGGATTTTATATAAACAAAAAATAAAACATCAGATTTATTGAAAAATGGGTCTATTTCCTTCTTGAAAACCCCTAGGTACAACAACATGGATAATTGATGCAAAAAGGTAAAGCTAGAAAGTAACATATTATCAAAAATTATATATTATTTTAGCAACCATGATACGACACTACCACCTGACCAAATAATTACACTTGAAGAGGTAATGGAGTATTATAAAATTTATATGAAAAGGTTTGACGATTTGTGTGTTTTGAATGAAGGTATTTCAAAAAATAAAAAAAGGTTGGGTATCATTATCTCAAGAGTCATTAATCATATTGAAAAATTATCTACATAATGATGGACGTCATCTTCCTAGAATAGATACAAAAATATTTAACTACCATTACAGGCTCCCATGTCTTTGGCCATCTATTTTAGAAGATTTTAGTGAAACGTTCATTCTTGGTCTAAATGTTGATTTGATAATTAGTTATCTTTTGAATCTCACTGAAGTTTTAAAGGAAGAACATATTTTCCTATTTAGATAGCCATTGATTGAAAATTTTATTGTCAAGTCCTTCAATGTATTCATCATCCACAAACTAGAACATTATTCCTACCATTCAAACCTCTCTCAAGAATCTACGTGTTGATGATTTCTATTCCATGAAAGATACGGGTGTCATACTATGGGGTCTAGATAGTTATAGATTTAATTGGACACATATTACGCATATCAATTTTTGTTAGTATCCCACTCATATATAGTTGTAAGGTTTTAGCCTCCACTCACAACAAAGTAAATTAGAGGAAGGTTTTGACATTTACAAAGTTGTACCAACATTTCAAATTATTGGTTCACATAAAACAAGAAAGCCATTCATAAATGAACTAGATAACATATTTTGGGAGAAACTTATCTCTACTTTCAATGATTTGGATGCATGTGACATGCTAGGAGTATATACAAGAGATGGATTGGTGCATGCTTGTACAAAATTGGAAATAAATTTATCTTGCATTACAGAAAATGAAGAATAAACAATTTTTAATGTTTAATTTCAAAATTTATTGAAAAATTTAGAGCAACCAATACAAGAATAACCACTTCAATCAATACCACTAGGTGCATAACATTTTAAATTTATTTTATAATCATGCTTCATTTTCTAAATATAATATCTTAACAATATTTTGGTGTGTATGCTTTATTTTTCAAAACTAACAACTTAGCAATATTTCAGTGTGTAGCACTATTGGCATTACATTCAAGTGAAGAAACAATAATAATGGAAGATCATATCAATGAACATGACGCATCGTAAGTTGTAGAAGGTAACATAAGATCATGCATATTTTATCAATTATATATATTTTTATTTATCAATGATTCATAATACTGATAAAAAATTTATTCATTTGTTTATGTCTCAATTAAAATAGTTCAAAACATAGCTCTAGAACTTTGTGTCTCCAACACAACCATCCATGATGCAGCTTTGCAAGTTGGTGCCTCCACAAAAACAATATAAGGTAAAACTCTACAAAAATACATATTTTTAAAATACAAATATCAAATCAAGTGATGATGAGAATTTTTAGTTACTAAATTATGTAATACCTTATAGAGAATAAAGAACCAAAGTTTCAACAAAAGAGAGCACCCATACAAACTATAAAAAGGCAAAAAAAAAGGTGAAAACCCCTTTCAATAAATGTATAATTATAAAATTTCATACAATTATAGAATATATTAATTACCTTTATTTATTTAAACACATTAAAATTGAATTTTTCTTCATGGATAGGATATTGTAGAAGACAATAAAATATAGACTTGCATCAGCTTGGGATTTGGAAGTGTAGGTTCATTTTATTATTGTGTAAACTTGAATGTGGTTGTATTTACCCATTAAAATGTTGTTTATATGTTTAATTTACCAACATTTTTTATTTTATGTGTCTTATTGGAAGTTTATGAAGGGGTTTCAACTATTAAAGTGTATATTCATTTGAATTTAGTGATAGTGAACTATGGATTAGAAGAGTATATCCTATTTTATTTGTTATGATGGGCTGCATAAACATATACATATGTATTGATATGCATAAGAACAGTTGATACTTTCATTAATTGAAGAATATATATATATATATATATATATATATATATATATATATATATATATATATATATATATATATATATTGGTTGATCAATTTTAAATTCCTAGCAACGTCTATGAGAAAAGATTTATGGAAAAATGACTCTATTTCAGAATATGATAAAGTTATGGTCAAGTTATAAGGATTCAATATGAACTTTTATATGCATATGTAAGTTACAAAACTGGTAATAGAAATGGACAGTACATCTGTGTATAATGAGTATTATAGTTACAATGTTCCTGAACATGTATTTATTTTTATATGTGTTTTAAATATGAATCTTTATAAGATTTAAAGAAATACAAAAAAATGAATCGAATGAAATGCATTATGATTTTATCTTAGAATAAGAAATGCAAATCAAAATCACATCAATGACCAGTTTAGTAACATATAAAACATTTTCTTAGAAAATTTTCATGTTATATTTCTTATAATATAATATTTTTAATAAATGATTCATTTCTTTTTTAACAAATTGTAGATATTTCAAAGGAGCAACTAAAACTAAATTTTAACAAACTATTGATTTTGGGGTTGGATGACTTAATATTATTTGTTGTGCATAAAATAAAAGATATGAAAATGCATGATACGAGAAAAAAATAAGACCATAAAATAAAAAATATGTCATACTACATTCGAGATGATTCCGAATAGATTTTGAATGTGACACTACAGTGTTTTTCTCATGTTGGCATTTGGTCAATGATAGAGGATAATCATTTGATGATACTTATTCAACCATGGATTACACAAATTCAAATTTCATGCTTCTTTGGGGGAAAATATATTCTAATCCATTCAATATAAACATAAATTTTTTGGATGAAGTTATTTTTAAAGGGACCTTTGGAGATGATTTTTCAATTGCCAACACATTGTTCATTGATTGTAATACTGAAAATTGTGTTACAAATCAAAAATTGAAAATGAGTTATGTTATGTCAAGTAGATATATTGGAAATGGAAGTTGGAAAGATGAAAAGGATTGGATAATCAAAATGATGTCAATCATCACATTCTTGGGAGAAAGCAAGAAATTCATGTCAGTAGTTGTGAACTAATGTTTAGAAAGATGTAAGTTAGCCTAATTTTTTCAAGTGTATTTATTGATTATATACTATAATTATAATTTAGAATTACTTTGATCTGGTTAAGTGCAATTTGATTTATAGTTAGAGATTCTTTGAAATTATTAAACTAGTATATTGACACTTGCTCATGAAGATATTCCCAATGAAAAATAAATAATTATCAAGATATTGTATTATGTAGATGAACTAGATTGCTTAATATATTTTCATCCATAATTTGGCTAGTCAAATGGTGCCACATGTCTAAGAAATGGAAGGTACTTCAAAGGTCAATGATTGGTATGAAGGCCCAAAAGGGTGCCATGAGTTTGAAACAGTCCAATCCATTCACAATGATCTACTCCCAAATGGTTTGAAATGAATATAATTTATTTGGAATATAAAAAACATATTTATGGAAAAAATATTATCCATCCATTTTAGTGGGTATAATCTTTAATTATTTAAAATAGCCCAATTTAATTAAAATGATCTAATATTGCTCAAATGGTTTGAAATAGTCTAATTTATTTGGAATAAGCAAAATTTATTCTGGAGAAAATATTCTTCACTATAGGTATAAGTCTAAATTATTCAAAATAGCTCTATTTATTCAAAATAATCTATGCCCAAATGCTTTGAAATAGTCCAATTTATTTCGAATATAACAAATTTATTTTTGGAGAAAATTCTCTTCATTGCACTTTAGTGGGTACAAGTCTATTTTATTTAAAATCACCCAATTTATTCAGAATGATCTATGCTCAAATGGTTTTAAACACTCCAATTTATTTGGAATATAGAAAAATTACTTTTTGAAAAAAAAATTCTCCACTCCACTTTAATGGGTATAAGTCCAAATTATTCAAAATAGTCTAATTCATTCAAAATGATATATATCCAAATGGTTTGAAATAGACCAATTTATTTAGAACATAAGAAAATTGTTTTGGAGAAAAATTTCTCCACTCCACTTTAGTGGGTACAAGTCTAAATTATTTGAATAGTCCAATTCATTCAAAATAATCTATGCCCAAATGGTTTGAAATATTCCATTTTATTTGAAACATAAGAAAATTATTTTTGGAGAAGATTTTCTCCACTCCACTTTAGTGGGTATAAGTCCAAATTATTTGAAATAGTCTAATTCATTCAAAATGATCTATGCCCAAATGGTTTGAAATAGTCCATTTTAATTAGAACATAAGTAAATTATTTTTAGAGAAAATTTTCTCCACTTTAGTGGGTGTAAGTCCAAATTATTTGAAATAGTCTTTATAGAGGCATTTTCACTGATTATATGAGAATTTTCACTAATTAGTAGGTCAATCATCAAAATATAAGTCAATTTTACTAAAATAATGTTAGATTCATGAATTAGTAGAAAAATAACTTATGTTATTACTTGTGAGTGATTTCAATGATTACAATATTATTTCACCAATTTTGAGATAATTTCATTGATTATGAAACCTACACATAATACATAACATACAATCAAATATAGCACAGAGGTAAATTTATTGATTATGGGGCATTTTCATTGATTGACATAAAACCAATTGCATTTTCACCATTTTTGTAAATCAATTTTGTCGATACATAGAGGCAAAAAAAAAAAAGGAAAATTGAATGTAAATGAGACAGACTAATCATATTTTCAGCAAAGAAATATTTTTATAAAGGCTCAAAAGAAGGGTGTGGGTGTCACAGTCCCACTAGGCATGCCATATATATCCATAAGATTGTTCACGAGTGTTAGTTTCACAATGTTAAATAAATCAATCAAATAAAGTAAATAAAATAGAAAAAAATGAGCCTAAGACCTCGATTAGAATAAAACAAAGCTAACATAGAATAAAATCAAGTAAAAATACAAACTATGATTACCTTCCATTTGGGATTGTTCAATTTATTATAGGTGGATGTGGCTCAGATGTAGTCTTAATAGGTCTTTATCAATTCCATTTCATGATGAAACAATTCTTTTGAAACCTTAGGTTAGTTGAATTGATGCAGAGTGGAATGTGATAAATAAGATGGCTTAAGAATCTGACAACACTTCATTATCAAACTTGAGCATGCCCCATAGTTTCAAAGAGAAGGGGACTATTTATAAATTTTTTGAATCAATGAGAACCCTTCATCATACTTCCAAAATAGATGGTTGTAAATGCATCCTAAACAAGGTACATGTACTGATAACATGAGCCCTTCATCTTATCTAAGATGCAGGGTGGAGAATACTTCTAAGAATATCCCAAGAGGGATTAATGTGAGAATTTCATCTTGTTTCTAATATGGAGGGTGGAGAATTATTCCCAAAATATCTTTATAAGAGTCAATGTGGGCCCTTCATCTTGTTTCTAATATGGACGGTGGATAACTATTCCTAAGAAAGCACATAGATAACCACATGGATCATTAATATGGGCTATTCATCTTGTTTTCCAAATGAAGAGTTTAGAATACTCCTTAAAATATCTCATAAGATCTATTATAGGCCTTCTATCTTGTCTTCAAGATGAAGGGTGGAGAATAATCCTTCATATTATTTCATTTATTAATTGGTGAACTCACAAAAGAATGTTTCATAAGATCTTAATATTCTTTTTCAAATGAAGATGTCCTTTGGAAGGAAAAGGAAAAAGAATAATTAATAATTGAAATGAAATTATAATTCCATTTTATTATAATTACAATTTAAATAAAAATTTATTCAATTAATCAAAGATCAATTTAATTAATACATTATGGAGAAGTTGATTGGAAGAATGATTTAGAGAAGGGGATTAATTGCATTAATTGATCAACAAAGGAGAATTAATGAATTGATCAAAGTAGAAGAATTGACCAGAGAAAATGACTAGAATGATAATTAAATAGACTTAATACACTGAATTATTCAACCTATAGATTCTCCAAGGTGAATTCAAAATCATACGTTGAATTAACAGATGATTTTTGATCAATTTATGTGCAATTGTAGGGAGTCATTCCATTTTGTAATTTTAACATGAAAATGATAAAAATGGTGTGTATACACTGCCACTTTGAAATTTCAATTTAGAGGCATACTTACACTATTTCACATTGAGAAAAGCTTCCATATTCTTCCCAATTCATATTCTAATTAGTTCAAGTAGTTCTTAGCCAATTCAAAGCCATGTTTTATCTATCTCAAATAAAAGTGTGATCAAGTGTTACAACCATCCTTAGATACATTCATATAGTCAAATAAACACAATCACATAAATCACTCTATGTGGGATAACAAAGTGGGATTGAATTCCCTCTTTATACTATTAGATACATAAACAACATTTTATCATCATGGGGGTTATTGGGGTCAACTTAGCCCACTTACACTCCACATTTTGTTTATATTTTTAGGTTTTCAATCATTGCAAGAACTTCTTAAAATTTCAAAATTAGATAAACTATCAACGGACCTATATTTTACACACTTCTAAAGGTCAAATCTATGTATGCAGATGTAATTCAAGTTGTCACAAGTGATTGTGACCTAATTTATTGATTTACAAGAAAAGACATGATCATCCAATTTGGAAAAATAATGGATGTCAATCTTGTTGTAAGTTGGCTAATTTTGATCTACAATTTTAATGCCCACTTCTTAGCACTTGTAGTTATAGATCATTTTTTTTTGTTTCAGTTATCAATCAATCAACACAATCAAACTTGGGATAAACAAGCTAAGTTTGTCATTTCATTTCATATTTATTCTTCTTTCAATCACTTGCACCTTATCAAATTTAGTCTTCTACTTTCATTTTGCTTGTTGAAATTACATTTACAATAGTTTGCTTTATTTCATTCTATTTATCTTAATCAAGGTAGTTCACTTATTAATCCAAATTTAGATCAAATAAATACGAGAACGTGTCCAAGTTTTTTTTAAAATAATAATTACACTTTATTTCAAAGTCCTTATTATAATGGTGAAATAATCGATCCAGTTTGATTGGTGTGTGTGTGTGTGTGTGTGTGTGTGTGTGTGTGTGTGTGTGTGTGTGTGTGTGTGTGTGTGTGTGTGTGTGTGTGTGTGCATCCATGCATACATACAATGAGGGGGAGATCAAAGTGTCAATATTTCATGATTCAATCATTAAAAACTTAAATATTTACCAAATAATCATAAAAACATAAACACTAAGTATTTATGCATTCAAAAATCTATTGGTTAATTTTTTAATATGTACATTTATGTATTTATGTATTTATGTATGTATGTATATGTATATGTATATGTATGTATGTATGTATGTATGTATGTATGTATATGTGTGTGTGTGTGTGTGTGTGTGTGTGTGTGTGTGTAATAATGATGATGATGATGATGATGATGATGTAAAATTTCATTAGTTTACATATTTTTTATGATTTAGTCACGATTACCTATGAAATTTGATAGATGTGTATATTTTTATTTTTTCTTGTATTCCCTTTGTAATAAAAAGTGGGACACATTATTATACTTTAATAAAATTAAAAGTATACTACTATGATTTTGATTTGACAAGAAATATACAATTACTTTTTTGGTCCTCTTCTTTGTGTGGGCCCTTTGACCCTTGTTTTGGGTCTCTCAAGGTTTTTCTCCATTTTTATAATCTTTTCTTGTCCACTATGTGTTGACTTGCATGTTAATAGAATCATAATTTGAATTAGTGTCTAGATATATAAGTACATTATTGTATTTAGGGATAACACACTCACACAAGAGCTATCAATTGTAGTTGTAAAAGCAAGGATATTGTTTATTACCACAACATCCCAATACTAAAAGCAAAAGTCAAGATTTTATAGAAATAAAATATATCATTTATTACTTGTTGAATTCATTGAAAGGAGATTCGTTAGGACACTTGCATTGTACATATGACTTATTATTGAACTTCATATTACTTCAAAGTTTATTAAACTGTCAAATTCCTAAAGCCCTGATAATAATGGAGGGGTAAAAAACGTTGTCGTAATCTCCCTCAAGCTTTTATGGTTTTGCAAGGTGGTGTGAATTAGTATTTCAATAAAGGACTTTAGTTTCTTAGATATCTTTGGATAATTCTTGGAAAGTAAGTAATTTGTTTTGGAGCCTATGAGCACATGATCAATGTCGTCAAATCAATTTTGCATAATTTACATTTTCTGATAATGTAGTGGTAGGATTTGGGAAGTGTTAATACATGAGTGATATGTTTTTAAGATTATTCGATAAAAGTTCTTACTTTGCTCCTTTTTCCAAGTTTTGTTCACCTTTCTACTTGACTCTATTTTCTATTATTTTTTCCTTTCATCTTCATATTTGCAACAATTCTTCTTCTTTTAAAAACTCTCTTTTTGTACTTTTCAATTATTATAAAATATTAATTTATATAATTAGATTTAATTTCGTTGTTGATAAAAATAAATTTAGTGACATTTAATTTCATTGTTAATAAAACCATTTTCCTTTATAAATAATTTTAAATTAAAATTAAAAAATATATAAAACATTAATAAATATAATAAAAATATAGAAAAAATATTTAATTAATTTATATATAAATGACAAACTCTCAAAATAATTTGAATGCTTGTCTATTTTATTCTTCCTTTACCCCTTTATCTGTATTTTGTGACGCTATATATGTCATAATAAGTAAAATAAATATGAATTTTTAAATTTGTTTTGTTGGGCATAAGTCCTATTTACTTCGTCAAAAGATTGTTTGCAAGGTATATTTTGCATGATTTTATGAATTTAAATTGATTATGATTCTGTACTAAATTATATTGAAAAAAATAATCCTTAATACGTAATGAGTATAGACATGTTTAACCAAGACAATTACCGGGCTAACGTCATGTGGTTTGTCATTGTAATATTAATTTACATTTGTATAATATCCAATGGACCGTGTTTTTATAAGTGCTTATCCAACTTCCTTTCTTTCTGTGCCACTATTTCCTAATCCACAATTATGGATTGTGCATCATAACTTTATAATCTTGTTAAAAATAAACACCCATGTTTGCAAACAGACCAGGATTTTCAAAGGAAATATATGCAACGAGAAAGGAAATTGATTTTTTTTTTTTTTTTAAACATTTCTGAAACATCAGATACATCTTACACCGGTTTGGTTCACCCAGCTGAGAGTGAAAAAGCTTCATATGCAATCAGTGAAAAGAAATCATTGTGCAGATGCAGGAGCTACATTTGGTTTATTCTCATGAGCTTTTTAAGAGATTTCTATGGGAGTTAAAGATCTGAAGCTAATGGGCTTTGAAAAATGTACATGGCTATAAACAGAGAAATCATCCATTTGGTGCTTATTCACCCCATTTAATGGAGTTCCACTAGTGTTTGGAGGCCAATAAAAAGGATCGTAAAAAACTTTTCCACCTCCACCTCCACCTCCACCTCCACTTCCATTGCCTGAAATTCGCGCAGCAGCCATGAAAACTCTTTATGAATGAGTATGTGATACTCCGAGTCCCTATAGTGTATATATAATAACTTATGATATTGCTTGATTAAAATTTTTGGATGAATAAGAATATAAATACATTCCACCCAATCTGTCCGTGTCAAGATTCCATTCTCCAGGAAATAATGAAAACAAGAAAGATATTTAGCCAAAGTGGGTATTAAGAATAGGGTTACGTTTATGGAAAGCAGCTGCATATTTGGACAAGATTAGTTGCTTTAAAGGAGCGAGCAGGAGATTTGTATGGGCGTGAGAGATTGCGCGTCGCGTCCATAATTGAAATCCCTCTTGGCACCACCCGCATATGCATCGGAAAGCCGACAGCCTTAGTTGTCAAAGCATATTTGATGGACCTACCTCTTTCAAAATGGTTGCATTACTTAACTCGAGTTATGGATAAGACATTCTGAATGGATATTAGAGTTTTTTTATAAATAAAATAAAAAAATTCTAATATCCATTCAGAATGTCTTATCCATAATTCGAGTTAAGTAATGCAATCATATATATATATATATAATTGATGGTTTAAAAGTGGATGTTAGTATTCATGATTAGAAAGTAAGAGTTTCAAAACACTAGAAGTTAAGTTATATTATGGGTGAAAAACAGGGGTAGATTATCTTTTAAATGGAGAGAATCCAAAAGAGAAGGTTCATCGATTGGGGAATAAAATACCACCTAGCTACTTTGCTCATCATGTATATTGATAGAAAGAGGAACCAAAACCCTCCCTCCGAGCGAAGCAAGAGCCAACACACTAGTACTTACCACCTCGAGCCTTAGACAAGCTTGTTGAGAAGATCCAATAGTAATTTATTCACAATTTGATAGAATCCAACCACCTCACCAAGCAATGGGAGGGGACAAGAAGTGATTGCATGAGAAACTCCACCATTGTCAAGACGTCAAAGGAAGAGACCCTTACATCAACATATAAGGTGTGATCATGCTCATGGTGCATGGTGCACTCCCCCGATGGTTGAGAATATCTTTCAAGTGTTGAAACCCAAGTAACTTTCTATGCTAGAGCTTGGATTTGAAGACACAAAAAGACGAGCACATGAAGTTTCTCATTGATCAGAAAATTCTAAGATACAAGCTCCATCCTGAAAATAGAATAATTTATAGACTTTAAGAGATGAAAAATATTAGTAGCTTTGAATAAATTCCAAAAAAAATCTTTGTAACTTCAAGGCTACTATATAAAATCCCCAAATAGAGTAATCCTCTACAAGATGCTTTTTAGGATGGAAGGAAGAAGAGATACTATAAATCCAATTATAATCACTTTAGGTGCATGGGCAAGTTCAAAAAAATGCTTGAAGTTCTTTGTAGATACCCATATTTGGTATATGCTTCTTTTCATGTCATTTTTTTGGCATATCTTTGCCTGTATAGAACTTTGACAGAGAGTTGAGTACTAAGTGCATATTCTTACATGGGCCTCTTGGGCTTCGTGTGTCTTATTTTCTTTCATTGATCTTTTGGCTATGTTTTTTCACTCCTCCATGTTCCATCCAATGTGTTACAATGATCCTTGAGTGTTTGTGCCCTTGATTTTGTCTTCTGAGCTCTTGGACACTCCCATCAAATTTAGGACACTAACATCCACACTTCTATCCTAAATCTGATGGTAATATCTTGCCTTATCCTCATTTCTATTTCCATACTTTTTGCTTTGTGGTGATTGTAGATGGTTTTATATTTAATTTATAGTTGGATTTTAGCATGCCACTAAGTTTTAATTTAAATTTGAAAGGATCACTATATATACAAAGCTAGGGCATAATATTTATTATCAAGTATTTCAATTATCATACACATTATTGTATTCAAAATCTATTGAATCATACCTTATACTTAGTTATTAGAGCTAAAGTTTGAAGTATTAAAAAAGGCTAATTTACACTTGCATTGTTTGTACTAAGGGTTGGAATATGATAAAGAGCATATAGTTGTAAAATAACCATTACATACATGCCTAGGAGGGAGAACTACTTGTGACTCTAAATCCCTCTTTAGAGTATATCGATATGTAAGTAAGATTTAACAACAATATGGTTGCTAAGGTTAGTTCAAATCACATGCTAACCCATTTTTATTGAGTCACATGAGTGAAAAAAACAAGGAGATAGAGTTCAACTATTTTAGGTGCATGACGAGTGATTTAGCCACATATTTAGATAGAAAAAATAAATACAAGTACAAGCATAGATCTAAAAATAAATTGAGTGGGCTATAGTCAAAGTAAAAAACCATCGAAATCAAGACACTAGCATCTACACTAGTGTCACAAATCCATCATTAGTGTCTAGGTTAGAAAAGGTAATAAAAATCTAGAATGAATGAAAATACTAAGCTAAGTTATAGGATTGAGATGGAGTTTGGTGTTAGTGATAGTCCAAAATAGGACAATGAATACGATATGCTCTCTTCTAACCCTTAGTCCCCATATTATTGGTTATATCTATTCCACATGTTTTAATGAGTTTATTGTCAAATTTATATTGTATTTCTTAGATCTTAATTATTTACATTATTATTGTGATCACACAATTATGAGAGAGTTAGTTTCTTATTAGTATGAAATTGAAATGAAATGCATACAACCTAAAACCCAAGCACATGTCTTCGGATTGGTCAAGATCAAGAAAGAGCATAATAGAAGACAAATAACACAATTTTATTTTCTCATTTGGATGTCTCTCTCTTGACAAAATACAAGTTTGATTGGCCCTCATATAGATGTTGAGGTCTTCGTCAATGGTGTTGAGATATTCCAACAACATCTCCCCTTGCCTTATGAGTGATTTGATTGAGAAATTAAGAACTTGGTAAATATTTTCTTTGATTTTCGGCAAAGTAAATCTAGTATAGAAAGCTTGTTGAAGAAGGAGCTCTCCTTAACTATAGAGTTATCTATCAAATGTGAGTCATTGATTCAAGATGAAGATCAATGGTTGAGGATCAATCATCATCCTCATAAATGTTGGAGCATGAATTTTTAAGAAACTCCATTAATGAAAGCATGGAGTATGTAAGAGTTTCAACTATGAAGATATTGTGGGTAAGAAGTATGTAATAACATGTTGAGTGTGTAAGAGCATTCCATACATTTTGCTCACACACTTGCCTTAGTGATGGTCATATTTGGTGAGGCAATAATTCATTTTTTTAGAAGATAATAAATTCTAAAAAAAAAAATGGAATTTTCCATTAAAGGAGAATCAAGCTTAATTAACAATGGTTAATTAACTATGGAAATTAATATGATTTTTACATTGTCGTCTGTCAATCAAACATTCCATTTAATTGACTTGTGCTAACATTTGAAAAGTGTCGACTTGATTTAGAATGTTTTTGATAATTTTGATGTTGTGTTATAGTATTTTACCCCAATTAGGGATGTGTCATCATGATTCAAGATTCAATCGATGATTCTATGGATGATTTGAAGTAATTGACATGTTTTGGTTAAATTCATGTGTTATTGTGGAAAGTCACTTTGATTGAAATTTGCACATGAAAGTGATGAAATTAGAGTGTCTACAATTGTGATCAAGGTTTGATTTCTATAAGAATGTTTTTGTAAAGGCCCATTTTAGATAAAACATTTTCATCAACTTGACCTTTGAGTCTAATTGAAGAAAACCCTAGCTTTCCCTATGGTTCCAAGCCTTCTCAATCTTTAGATTGCTACATTTATTTTCTAGATCTGATTTAAATGCATGGGCATAATATAGGTAATATTTATTCTCCTTGTTTACCTAGCCTTTGTGTTCTTTATTTTTTGTGTGTGTAGGTTTATAATGAGCTCAAAATGAATATACCATAATGAGAAACCTAAAAATCCTCATCCTTTGGATTTTATATTCAAACTTCTTGATGATCAATACATTATTTATGAAGATTGAATGTGCCATTATGACAAATTATCTCTTCTAGTTGTCACATGGTTTTGGGCTAAATTAACCTCAGGAGTTGATATCAATACTAAATGTGCATAGGCTTTATTTTTGGTATCCTAGCCTAATAAATTGAGCTTGTCATTCATATCTTTCATTTTTCCATATTCCTATGTCACGCTTCCCCATTCTAGATGGGATTCAACTCTTGTATGTTTGATTGAACTAATGATATTATTAAGTGTTTTGGCTGATCCTTGAACATTATCCATAATATCTTAGGGAGACTATATAACATATCTCTCTTATAGCCTTTTCCTTATTTGGTCAAATTTTCTAAACATTTGCTTGAATACTCCACCATTTGCATCAACAAAACTATAGGGATATTCTTTATATTCATCAAGATCTATAGGGTGGACCTTTCACTATTTTTTTAAAGAAGATATGTATTCTCTCTATTCTAAATGAACAATCTCACCCTCTACCAACACAATCTTTCTCTTGACCTTTATTAATGTGTTAGTTTGTCTATCAAAGTGAAACCCCACCTTTGGATACTTAGTAATTATTAAATATTACATGTTTTCATCCTTTTCCTGCAATCTATAGATCCATGAAGGAATTATCACTATAGCTTGTTATTCTATATGTTTATTACATATAGAAGTGGAAGGATTTGATTGACCTGGTGGGCATATTGATGTTGAATTAGGCTAGGTTATAAGAAAAGATGTAGCCAACTTAGGAAAAGAAAAAATGGCCTATCTCCATGTAGTGACTCACTTAAATAGAGGTATATCAATGATATATTTGATTTCCCATAGTTATTTTATACTAAGACCATGTAATAATATATTTGGGTATCCTAAGGAATAGACATACCTATCTATATGCATGTCCTAGGAGGTGTAGCTTGTGTATCCAAAATGGAGGTAGACATTGGATCTTCAAAATGCACCTACTTATTTAGTATAGGAGGTTATGGATTAGCTTCACTATAGATGCATAAGAAACCTTAGCAAGAATAATAGTAGTAGAATCCTTAATGGGTTAGTTAATAGTAGGAAAATGAATTCATTAATACTTGTACTATGGTTTGCAAAATTGGGATTGCAAATAAATGAGGCTTTTTTAGTGGACTAGGAGAGTGAAAAATGAAAGAATGCAAAGAATGGGTGGATTATATTATGAGAAATATAGTAGTGATAACTGTAGAAGACACAAAATAATCAATAATTTTTGTAATTACATTGGATGGCTGGTGATTTAACCTTTTAGGGTCTAACTATGTAAATCTTATGTTTAGATTGAAGGGTCGAGATGTCTAAATCAATTAAATAATATGCAATAATTAAGCACTAATTTTTTATGGATTTTGACCTTATTTGAATTTATAAAAATATTAATAAATATAGACTTATATATAAGTTGATTGTTGTGGATGATCTGGGTTCTAAAAACTGGGTTCTAGATAGTTCTAAGTGTCATCAATAGGGTCCTGGGATCTGTTTGCTCACTAGATAGTAGAGCCCCAACTAGATATTAGTACCATACTATTATAGTGTTCTCAAATTGGCACTAATTTCCCATTTATAGGAATTTTCCTAATTTTTAGGAGCACCCATGCCTTTATTTTTGGGTCATATTCCTACCTGCACATAATCTGAAACTCTATGTTGTGCCTAAAAGCATAATTTAGTCTGCAAACCTTAATCCTAATTGTAAGTATGGCATGATCTAAAAATGTGTGTTCATTAGTAGGATATGATAAACATCCTCAAAACCCCACTATGAAAATATTTTCTTACGTAATAATACTCTAAGGAGGGATCAAGCCCAATGTAGTTCTCCCACATAATGCTTGGTGCAAGTGCAATTGAATGCTAGAATGAGAGTGAACTTGGATGCCTTGAATGTGGTTGAGCTTTTAAATATAGGCTTAGGGTAGATGTATATGGTAGTATGTAGAATTATGATAAAATAGGGATCAAATACCTTAATTTTACTTAGCTTTTCTTTTGTTTGAATATGATTTTACATATATTTTCCATCTAGTAAATAAAGGTAAAATATTCTTGTATTTATAGAAATATTTAATTTGTGTAGATAAGAAAATATGATTAGGACAAACTTAGGAGGGGAAATGTTTATAAAATTATCTATTCAAGAGAGTTATTTCAAAGGGAAATAGTGCCTAGTTGGGGACACTAGCACCAAATGGTTGTAGTGTCCGATATGTGATACTAATGTCCTCCTAGTAGACTATCAGGCAAATTGGATTGGGATCTAGGAGAGCTATATTAATAATGTGTTTGATTTGATGTTAGTTGTCTATGTTATACATAATTAATGCAAAAGTGTGGCAAAGGCTCTAGGATAGGCCTAGGGCTAAGCTAGGTGATTTAACCTTTTAGGTTTTTACATGTGTAATTTACCTATGTTTGGTTAAAGGCTGAGATGCCTAAATTAATGAAATAAAATACAATAATTAACCTAATAATTTATGAATCAATCTGACCTTGATTGGATTTATAATAATATAAATAAATAGGTTGAAATATATATTTAGTTGAAAATAGACTATCATGGATAATTTGGGTTCTGAAATTAGAGATTTGAGCAGCTCTGAGTATTGCAAGTAGGTTTCTGATATTCGTCTATTCACTAGATAGTAATGCCCATTTTAGATAGTATCATCATCCATGCACAATTTCCAAGATCGGGCACTGATGTCCTCTTTCTAGGGCTATTCCTATTTTTTGGGATCACCTGTGCTTATGTCTGTGTAATATTTTCCTTGAGATTGAAGCCTCTAGCTGTATATTGTACCTATAAAGTTTGATTTTGTGTGCCAACCCTAGTTCTCTTTGCAAGTGTGACATGAGAAATATTTGATTGTGTTATTAGGATGAAATAGGCATCCTTAACACCCTACTACATAGAAAGTTTCTTAAATACCAATACTATAAAGAGGGATCAAGTCTAATGTAGTTTTCCCACCTAGTGTTTGATGTATGTGCAAGTGAATGATAAAAAGAGAGTGGCATTGGATGCCTTGAATATGCTTGAGCATTTGAATTCTTGAAAATTTTATTTAGGGTTATTTTAGATGGTATTATGCAAAAATTAGGGTAAAATTTGGATAATGTACCTTAATTTTGCATAACTTTATCTTAGGTTTGAATAACTTTTGCATCTATTTCCCATCTAGTGAATAGAGGTTAATTAGAATTATATATATAGGGTTCTGTTGCTTGTTGAGATATTAAAATGAGCTTAGTTTTACCTTAGGATGGGAAAACATTTCAAATAATATCCATTGGGAAGAGTTAGGGATAAGGACAATAGTGCCCAATTGGGGACACTAGCACCATATGGCTATAGTGTCCCAAATGTGGTGCTAATGTCCTTTTGGTAGAATCTTGTGAAAGTTGGATTGGGATTAGAGGTGATAGTTCAAGGATTGTGTTTTGACTAGATTTAAGTGAGAAAAATCCATTTAATGGATATAAATATAAGTATAAGGCTATATAATAGGTCTATGTCAAGATTTGGGATAGGGTGACTCAAGAAACACTCTTAGTATATAATTAGCACTTTTAGGTTATTACATTTGCCCCCCATTTATGCTAGTAATGTAGAAAAGAAAAATGACTAGTATAAATGAAAAAGAAGCATACCTATACTTAACTTAGAAGTGAAGCTTATGTAGCTAAGTTTGATTGTGTGAATCTAGGTTTGTGTATGTGAAATATGATCCAAATCAATGTCCTATAATGAAACATGAAAAAATTAGTCCTCACTAATGAAATAATCAAAAGTAAAAGACTATGCTAAAATGAAATAACTAAGTAAAGAGATAGGAAAGGAATGAATACACCTGGTTGGGTATGTGAACTAATGCATATATATGTTTGTGTCTCTATGTATGTAGGAATGCATCTCTCTCTCTTTCTCTCTCTCTCTCTCTCTCTCTCTCTCTCTCTATATATATATATATATATATATATATATATATATATATATATATATATATATATATATATATATATATATATATATATATATATATATATATATATATATATAGATATGACAAAAATAGAGTTGAGAATTGAGTCTCATTTATAATAAAAGGCATGCAAAGATATATATTATCAAAGTGCTAATGTGTCACCACTATATGATGGAGCTTGCATGGTCATACTATTGATCACTACAACTATAATTATAACTATGGTTGTGACTAAAGTGGTCACTATAGTATATGGATTCAATGGTGGAACTATTACTAGAAGTTTCCAAAAAGTGGGTCCCTTTGATGTTGACACTACTGTATGGCCCATAAATTTAAGATGTGTATTTGGAGGTGGTTGAGGTACATAACATGTACCTACCAAAGCATTTTATTGTTTGAGTGATTGTAATTTATAGTATAAATAATATCTTGCCTCAAAATTAGTCTTGATTTTTTCATAGTTAATAAATATTTTAAACAAATATGGTAGCTTGGACATCAATTTATTACGAGTAATCATTGAAGCCTTGAATGTCATGTTTAACATGTCTGTATTGGCCACCTTATCTTTCAAAAAAATTATCAACTAGATAATATGATCATTAATATTATAATTAGTGCTTTCAATGTCTAGATAGAAACTATTAGTGGTTATTGGGAATAAAATCTCAAAAATGGGCTTTGTGATTAATTTCCCCAAAATTGTATATATACCTACAACCCTCATATTATTCAAAATTGAAACTGATCATTTCTCATGACCTATTAATTATTACACCAAGACATGCATTTCATTATGCCATTATGAAAAAGTATCTCTTCTAGTTGCCACATGTTTTTGGGATAAATTAGCAGTGGGAGTTGATATCAAAAATAAATGTGCAAAGGCTTCATTTTTAGTAGCCTAGCCCAAGAAGTTGAGTTTGTCATTCAAATCTTTAATTTTTCCATATTCTTGGGTCACACTTCCCCATTCTAGATGGGATTTAAATCTTGCATGTTTGATAAAACCAATGATATTATAAAGTGTTTTGGCTAATTCTTGCACATTGTCTACAATATCTCAGGGAGCTTGTATAACATATCTCTCTTATAGCCTTTGTCTTGTTTGGTCAATTTTTTTGAACATCTACTTGATTACTCCACCAGTTTCATCAAAAAATTATAGGGATATTCTTCATATTCATTATGATCTATAAGGTGGACATTCTTCTTCCTTTTTAAATAAAATATGTATTCTCTCTATTCTAACTGAACACTTTCACCATGTACCAACACAGTCTTTCTTTGGACCTTTCTTATTGTGGTAGTTTGTCTATCAAAATGAAACCCCACCTTTGGATACTCACTAATGATTAAATATTATATGGTTTCCTCCTTTTCCTACAATATATGGATCCATGGAAGAATTATCACTATAGCTTGTTATTTTTTATGTTTTGTATGTTTAGAAGTGGAAGGATGGGATTGACCTAGTAGGTGTATTGATGTTGAATTGGGTTGGGTGGTAGGAAAAGAAGGAATGACCTTTCTCCATGTAGTGACTCCCTTAAATAGAGGTGTAAAAATGATATATTTAGTTTCCCTTGGATCTTATATAATACAACCATAGAAGAATTTATTTGGGTATCCTAAGGAATAGGCACACTTATCTATGTAAATGTCCTAAGAGGTGTAACTTGTGTAGCCAAAATGGAGGTAAACACTAGATATTCAAAATGCACCTACTTATTTGGTCTAGAAGGTTATGGATTAGCTTCACTAATGGATGCATAAGTAACCTTAGTAAGAAACAATAGTGGTAAAATCCTTAATGGGTTGGTTGATAGTAGAAACAAAAATCATTATGCCTTAGGCTATGGTTTGCAAAACTGGCATTCCAAATAAGTGAGTCTTCTTGAGTGGACTAGGAGAGTGAAAAATGAAAGAATGCAAAATAATGGGTGGTTTCTATTGTGAGAACTATAATAGTGATAACTGTAAGAGACACAAAATAGTCAAGAATTTTTATAATTACACTATATGGTTGGTGATTTAACCTTTTAGGGTTTAACTATGTAAATCTTATTAATATATTAAAAGGATAAGATGTCTATATTAGTTAAATAATATGCAATAATTAAACATTGATTTGTTATGGATTTTGACCTTATTTGACTTTCCAAAAATAGTGATAAATATTTATAACTATAGAATTATCTATATAACGATTATTTATGATGATATGGATTCTAAAAACTAGGTTCTACATAGTTTTAAGTGTCATCAACAGGGTCCTAAGATTTGTTTGCTCACTGGATAGTAATGCCCCACCTAGACAGTAACACCATAATACTGTAGTGTTCTCAAAGTGTCACTATTTTCCATTTTATAGGACTATTCCTATTTTTTGGAGTACTTACACCTATGTTTTTGGGTCCTATTCCTATGTGCACATAATCTATTACTCTGTGTTGTGCCTAAAAAACATGATTTAGCGTGCAAACCCTAATCCTCCTTGTAGGTATGGCATGAGTTAAAACTATGTGTTTGTTAGTAGGATAGGCTAGACATCCTCAAAACCCCAATATGAAAAGAGTTTCCTACATACCAATAATCCAAAGAGGGATCAATCCTGATGTAGTTCTCCCACCTAGTGCTTGGTGAAAGTGTAAGTGAATGCTAGAATGAGAGTGGAATTAGATGCCTTGAATGTGTTTAAGCCTTGAAATCTTTAAAATATGGGTTTAAGGATGTTTTAGATTGTAGTATTTAGAATTATTTTAATATAGGTATCAAATACCTTAATTTTACTCAACTTGTCTTTCATTTGAATAGGCTTTTGCATCTATTTTCCATCTAGTGAATTGAGGTCAAATAGTCTTCTATTTATAGAGTTATCTAGTTTGTGTAGTTAATAAAATGTACTTAGGCCAACCTTAGAAGGGTCCCACATAGGAAAATTATCTTTTTGGGAGATTATGGAAAAAGATAGTAGTTTACAATTAGAGACACTAGCACCATGTGGCTGTAGTGTCCCAAATGTAGCACTATTGTCCACCTAGTAGACTATTAGCCAAACTAGGTCAAGATTTAGGAGAGTTGTCCTAAGACTATGTTTGAGATGACTGTAAGTGTTTATAGTCTACATAATAAATTAAAAAGAGTGAAAAATGCTATAGGATAAGTCTAGGGTTAAGGTATGTTATTTAACCTTTTATGGTTTTACATGTTTAATTTACTTATGTTTGGTTAAAGGCTGAGATGTCTAAATTAATGAAATAAATATAAATAATTAACCTACCTATTTTTAAATGAATTTAACCTTGATTTAATTTATAATAATATAAATAAATAAGGAAAAATATAAGCTTAGCTAAAAATAGATTATCATGAATAATCTAGGTTTTGAAATTGGAGATCTAAGTAGCTCTGAGTACAAAAAGTAGGTTTCTAATATTCATGTGTTCACTAGAGAGTAGTGCCTAGTTTAGATGGTAGCACCATCCATGTGTAGTGTCCAAGATGGGGAACTAATGTACTCTTTGTATGACTATTCCTATTTTCAGAGATCACTTGCAGTTGTGTTTGTGTAATATGTTCCTTTGAGACTAAAGGTTATAGTTTTGTATTGTTCCTATAAAAATTGATTTCATGTGTAAACCCTAGTTCTATTTTCAAGTGTGATATGAATAAGATTGAGTGTGTTATTAGGATTTAATGGACATCCTCAACACCCCACTACATAGAGAGTTGCCTACATACCAATAATTTGAAGAGGGATCAAGTATGATGTAGTTTTCCCACCTAGTGTTTGATGTATGTGCAAGTGAATGCTAGAATGAGAGTGGCATTGGATGCCTTGAATGTGGTTGATCATTTGAGTGATTTATAACTAGACTAAGGTTTTTTATAGATGGTATTACCTATAAATTAGGGGAAAATGGGGATAATTTTCCTTAATTTTGCACAACTTTGTCTTAGGTTTGAATAGTTTTTGTATCTATTTCCCATTTAGTGAATAGAGGTGGATTAGACTTGTATATATAGGGTTATGTTTCATGTGTGGATAATAAAATAATCCTAGGTTGACCTTAGGAGGGGAACACATTTGAAAAATTATTTATTGGGAAGATTTTAGGGATAAAGATAGTAGTGCCTAGTTGGGGACACTATCACCATGTGATTATAGTGTCCCAAATGTGGCATTAATGTCCTTTTGGAAAAATTTTGGGAAATTTGGATTAGGGTTAGAGGTGATAGTTTAGGGAATATGTATTTATTGGATAAAAGTGAGCAAGGCCTATTGAATGGTTGTAAATGCAAGTTTAAATCTCTAAAATAGGTCTATGTAAAGCTTAGGGATAGGGTGACTCAAGCGACACTCTTAGCATACAATTACCACTTTAAGGTGATTACATTTGTCCCCCATATATGCTAGTAATGTAGAAGAGAGAAATGATTAGTATAAATGAAAAAGAAGTGTACCTAGACTTACCTTGTAAGTTAAGCCTATATAACTTAGTTTGATTGTGCAAATTTGGGTCTATGTATGTGAAATATGATCCAAATATATGTCTTGAAATGAAATATTCAAAAATAAGTCCTCACTAATGAGATAATAAAAAATAAAAGACTATGATAAAATGAAATAACTAATTAAAGAGAGGAAATGAATGAATATACCTCATTGGGTATGTGAACCAATACATAAACCTAATGACAACTTGTGTGTGTGAAAGTGCATAGTGATCATATCATCGAATAACTTGAACTAAGATGATGGCTTACTCAATACTCATATGGGTGGCTCAAGAACTCAATCCATTTTTTGACTCCATCATTTCCCACCCCTGCTTAGTGGATACTGATCTCTATAAATATTTTGGATAAGACTATATGTGTATTTAACCCTCTCATGTAGGTGGATCAAGATATCAAGTAGGCCATGACTCCATAATTTCCCCCTATGTGAATTAAATGTATTTATAAATGTACTACACAAATTTATAAAAGTATCTAACAGAGTAATCTAACTTTGTATTTAGCTCAGTGGCCACTCAAGTATATTAGGCAATTATGGGCCACTTGGGAATGCCAACCACCATAAATGGAGTAAGGCATGAATCTAGTGATGACTTGTAATGTGATAGAAAGTGTATACAACATATAAAATGACATGGATTTTACCATTCCATCTAATCAACCTATTTAAATCTAAGTATATGGAAAATATGTGTCATGCACATGCCCCCAATCTAGTATCTAAGTATACTAAATATGAATCAAGTATGTAATAGCTGAATCTATGTACTAATCTACATGTATGAGTGATCATGCCATGCATGATGACCCCAAAATAAATAAATAGTATGAATATGGATTAAAATGACTAAATCTAAGCATAATCTGAACATAATTACCAAACTTATGACTATATCTATACAAATCTACATTGTACCTAGTGTATTGGTTTGAATGAACTAGATTATCCTAAAGCTAGGCTACTAGAAAATAGTTCCCTATAGTGGACAGTAGCACCCTATGACACTAGTGTCCTAATCTAGGTGATAATGTCTGTTTGGTATGATCTTTATGTGGTATGTACTTACTACTAAACCTCTATTTTATTTTGTGTTTACCCTGAGTCTGATCTTTGTAATTGAGCCTATGTGCTGAAATGTATTTATGAAAATAAAAATAGGAGCCTGATTTCTATGACAACCCCTTTAAATTCCCCCTCTTTTGAGGTTATTTATGAAATCTATGGAATAAATACCCTATAAATAAGTATCTCTAAAAACATTGTTATCTAAGGCATGATATTCCAATATAATGTACAAACATAAAATTAGATTGTAAATGTATCTGAGCAATAGTAGGAAACATAAGATATATGTTGTAATCTAGCATTAGACAAGGGTGTCAAAATAGATGTAAGTAATGTATAACAACATTAAAATTTGATTAACTACCTAGGGGTGTGGTTAATGATGTCCATCAATGCTCCCAATTAGGATAGGTAGATGCATGAGAGGTCTCATGGCATCAAAAACTAGTATGTGTGTGTAACAAGAAAATACAATGGTCATGGCATAAAAGCATACAAAGAAGCAAACATACAAGCACATGAGGCACACACTAATTAGGCCAAGGGAACACAATATAAGGGAAATGGGCACATATCACTAATTTTGAGAATGAAAACATACAAGGACATGTTCAAATTTCCACATATACAAACAACAAGCTTTTGGTGTAGAGACACAAAAAAGGACATGTTCAAATTTTCGCATATATAAGCATGAAAAAACACACAAAAGGGACATGGACACATGTCCAAGGCATACAAATAGAGAAGTGGAATAGAAGCCAAGGAATAATGGCATATTTTAATGCCCTCGAAGATGTAAGAAGCATAGTAACAAAATCAAGTCTCATAGAGGAACTAGAAATGAAATCATGTATAACTATGTAATAAAAATCTATGTAAATGCCAAGGTGCATATATACTGAAGCTAACTAGTGATAGATGGTAAAAAATGAAAAATGAATAACAATGACCAATGTCAAGATAAATCAATGTGTAACTAGAATGTATAGTATGTAAAGATAAAACTTGGTTGTAGTAACTGTGTAGAGGATGCCCCTAAGTGGGTAGGTGTAGCAATGTATAAAATTGGATCAATGTAAGTACCCCTAATGGGTAGATGATAGTTGGTCTAGATCAGTGTAGTGGACTAGAGTCCTATCTAGAATCTACAAACACTCGACAAGAACAAGTAAAGCATATGTGTATGATAAAACCAACTACATTAGGATAGTTATAAATATGTAATATCTGGTAAGTAGTAAAAATGTAAACAAAATAATGCATACAATCTATAATTTTTTTATTTTTGAAATATTTGAATTTTTTGGGATTTTTAGATATTATATTATTTTTTTGTTTTCTAAGATAATCTATGTACAAGCATTTGAAAATTAGCTATGTACAAGGAGTGAGAGAGAGAAGGAAGTATGTACAATATTATAAACCATACTAACCAATGAATCTCATAAGAGACTCAACATCACCATGACCTACTGAAGAGTGGAATAGTGACCATACATTTAGTGTGAAAGGGTGGCTATAAGCCCATGATCTAGTGTGTTGTAGAATCTGAACTTAAAGCTACATGAGTAGTGATGATATGATATTGTGGCACTAAATGAGATGCCTAATGCATTTTAGGGGTCTTATGGACCCATAAGGTAGATGTATATGATATAGGTGCTATAGGTACCCTATTCTAAGAATTCCTAGAACCTAATATAACTAATCTCTATGTGAAATGCATAGAGGGAGGTCCTCTAGAGTCTATAACATATCTCTGATGCAATGGTTTTTCTAGTAATGGTCTCTATGGGAGAGTATGCATGCATGTAGAAACTATAGGAGTAGACCTATCCTACTCTAAGGAATCTATTAAACACTATGATATATGCATAATATTTGTGCTCTCTACTAGAATACATAGTCGTGCAATATATGGTAGTGGAACTAGAATTATAACTGGTATTGATGTTGAAAGTGTGACTAGAATCTATGCTAGAACTACCTATGGGATGGAAGAGGATACTCATATGGGATACCCTCAATCTTAACCATGTGGTTAGCATGTGTTTACTTGAGACATAAATGTAATTTAGATGGGATGGATGTAAGTTAATATAACCATAACCTACATAATAATATGTTGAATACACCCACACTAGGTACTACTAGAAATTGAGTGGATATGTATGCTAGTCCCACATATAATAAGTACTATCTCCCTAATGGAACTCTGAACATGGACACTAAAACCACTAATAATTATATATGTAGGGAATATCCCACTTTATGTAACCCAAGTATTGTATGAGTGTTATGGTGTACATGTTTATGATTGACCCATTATAAACCATGACACTATAAATAGGATGATGGTCTATTTATGATCATATGAAGAGATCATGTAAATATATTTCATTGTCCACAATCTCCTTCTCTAAAAATGTAATAAGTGGTCTAGGTGACATTGTAGTGTGATACATACCAATAATATTTTTCATGGGATGTGTCTCCTATGTAGCTATGTGATAGGAAGTTGGTGGTGGATGAGCCTGGTATGTATAATGAATACCTGATGTGCTCCCTACCTCATTAGTTATATGGTTAAGAAAAGGATCTAAAAATATCTTAAGTGACTTTGCCTCAATTTTTTGTTTTCATGCCTTAATGGTTGTGCCCACATGAGTAATGTTTGCCTAAATAATGTCTTGTATATTATGCTTCACGATAATGCATTTATTTTTGGTGTGATTGGGTGCCCTATGATACTCACATAATGCATTTGAATCATAACTCTTTTTAAGAGGCCATGTAGTATCAACATCTTTAATGGGAGGGAGAGATAAGACATTGCAATCCATTAGTTTTTGGATAACTTATGTCAGTGATTTTGGTATATTAGTGAATACTCTATGCTAAAGAGATGATAAAACCAATCTTAGTGAAGGATCTGAAGTTACATTGACTATTTCCTTTTGATCCATTTTGTTCTCTATGGTTCTAACCTTATATTTAGGTTTGCTTGAATACTTAATAGTTGAGTCTAATCTATTTATATATTTGAGTTTTCCAATTGCTAAGAACTTAACCTACCTTTCCTTAAATATGTGGCACATATCTATAAATGTGGGAAATTTATTGAATAAGATTGATTCATCAAGTGCTAGTAATAGACTCCATTTGAATATATCTTGAAGCTCTTTATCTACCATGGGTATAGTCAATTTTGATAAGATTATCTTGTACCATAAGAAATAATCTGCTATGCACTCATTTGAAATTTTATTTAGTTGTGCCACTTGTGCATATGATATCTTGTCACTCATGTTGATATAAAAATGTGCTAGGAACAAATTTTCTAAAAGATTAGATGCCATAATAGATTGGTTAGACAAATCATAAAACCACTATAAGGTATAATACTTGGGATTACATGGAAGTAGCTTTATAAGAATCCAATCATTAGACACATATTCCAAACATTCTACATGAAAGTCTTAAAGGTGATGCTCTAGGTCACCCTTACCATCATATAATGTGAACTTGGGTACTACGAAACTAGATGGTGAAGGAGTTGCAACAATGTGATGTGATAATGGTGTATGTAATAAAATGTTGGAATCCAATGTGTGAGAATGCTTAATTTCTCATTGCTCAATATGTAACACCTTATATTATAGAGAAAGAACTTTTTTCACAAGTGATTGTACATTAGGAGGAAAATAACTATCGAAGAGTGGAGTAGTTGTCATTGATGGTCAAGTAACAAGTTTTTCTTTTACTAACTGAGTTAGTTGAGTAGGCCCTACTAAAGGTGTAATAAATAATTAAGTAGAGGGGTATAATATTGATCATTTTTGTTCTTATTCTTGATTTCTAATATGAAATGTAAAATCTATGCATGATCATGGGGTTGATCCTAAATTCTACCTCTAAAGCCCTGTAATACCTCATCTTTGTTCACAACTATATCATTGTCATTAAGTGGAGGTAGTGTGTCTTTATCCTTAACATGGAACTAATCTTGTTATTAGTTATATTGATCATCATTGGAGGCATTGTCATTGAATTATACATAATCAAGATGTGAAAGATTCATATCTAGAGTTGTAATAGATTTGTGTCCTTATTATAGGGTTAAATAGTTAGAATCTGGATGTGATCTATAGGATTACCATCTATTCTAACACTTGTTCTTAAGGGAAGAGAGAGATTTTTTAGATGACATATATCAAATAAATTGAAATAGAGCTACTAAAATAGAATAAATGAATTTTGAATAATTAATAACAACTAATGAAAATAGGAGAAAAAAGGATTCAAACCCTAAAAACATCTAGGGTTAGGGTTTTTAGAAGCTAGGGTTTCATTGCAACAATTTAAATTAAATGTAAAATAAATTGAAACCCTAATGTAAAATAGATTTTATTTAGCTAGGTTGTCTAAATAAAATTAGAAAATCAAAAGTATGTAACCCTAAATTTATTTCACAAGAATAGGAATCAAATGCAATCTAGGGTTTTATGTAATTCTCAAATTAAAATGGGTTTACCAAATGATATAAAATTTTATGGCTTTACATGTGTAAGTTACCTATGTTTGGTTAAAGGTTGAAATGTATAAATAAGTGAAATAAATTACAACAATTAACCTACTGATTTGTGAATTAATTTGACCTTGATTGACTTTCTAATAATAACAATAAATAGGAAGAAATATAGACTTAGCTAAAAATAGAATGTTGTGGATAATTTTGGCTCTAAAGTTGGATATCTAAATAACTATAAGTATCGTAAGCAGGTTTTTGTTATTCATCTATTCACTAGACAATAATGCCCAGTTTGGATAATAACACCCAATTTGGTTATATTTCTCATCCTTAGAGATATTGTCATTGAATTTCACATAATTAGGATGTGAAATATTCATATATGGAGTTTTAATAGGTTCCTTGTTCTTGTTATAGGGTTGGATAATTGGAATCTAGATGTGATCTATAGGATCACCACCTAGTCTAACACATCTTAATGGAAGAGATAGATTTTTTAGATGGGATATATCAAATAAATTGAAATAGAGCTAATACATTAGAATAAATGATTTTGGAATAATTAATAACAACTAATGAAAATATGATAAAAAAGGACACAAACCCTAATAGCATCTAGGGTTAGGGTTTTTAGAAGCTAAGGTTTATTTGCAACAATTTAAATTAAATGTAAAATAAATTGAAACCTTAATGTAAAATATATTTTATTTAGCTAGGTTGTCTAAATAAAATTAGAAGTATACAACCCTAAATTTATTGAAAAAAATAGGAATAAAATGCAAGCTAGGGTTTTATGTAGTGCTCAAAGTAAAATGGGTTTACCAAATGATATAACCTTTTAGGGATTTACATGTGCAATTTACCTATGTTTGGTTAAAGGTTGAGATGTATAAATAAGTGAAATAAATTACAACAATTAACCTATTGATTTGTCAATTAATTTGACCTTGATTGAATTTATAATAATAACAATAAATATGAAGAAATATAGACTTAGCTAAAAAAAGACTATTGTGGATAATTTGGGTTCTAAAGTTGGAGATCCGAATAAATTTGAGTATCTTAAGTAGGTTTTTGATATTCATCTATTCACTGGATAATAGCTCCTAGTTGGACAGTAGTGCCATCCATGTGTAGTGTCCAAGATGGAGTGATAATGTCCTCTTTGTAGGATTGTTCTTATTTTGGGGATCACCTACCCCTGTGCTTTTGTATTTTAATCCTCTAAGACTAAATCTTGTAGTTATATATTTTACATGTAAATCTCAATATTTTGTGTAAACCCTAGTGCTCTTTACAAGTGTGATATGATAAAGATTTGAGTGTGTTAGTAGGATGGACTATGTATGCAATCATAAATGCATCATGTATATAAATCAATCCTAACTCATATAAGATAGATCATAACATACACTTCCAATTTGATGATTGCATCATGTATATAAATCAATCCTAACTCATATAAGATAGATCATACCATACACTTCTGATTTGGGACACATTAGATAATCAAGAACTTGACTACTATGGGGATCTCTTAGACCTAATTAGGGGATCTCTTACCATAATACACTATTTTAGGGAGGGTTCAAAATCCTCCAATCAATCATAATAATTCAATAACCATAAGGTAATCCTATGTTTTATATTCACTTAACTAATAACAAGTAAATTAAAAGTCTAATCTAGTGCTCACCAAAGCTTGTGTCACAAAGTGGGGGTTAGAAACAAATAAAAGTAAACATGCATAGAAGACATATAATCACATCAATGTCTATAGAATATTAATGCATGGAAGAAAATTATAAATGAATATCTATCTACTCTTACAAATGAAGAACAAAGTTAGGAATACTTACCTTTGAAGATGAACTCACCAAGCCTCAATCTCTCCCTTGGTCAAGGTGCTTCATAAGAGGTTATCATGGTATGTACGGATGACAAGGATAAATAATATCTATAATACACAAATTATCAATGCATCTAAAGACTTATCTATAAGACAAGATCCATATCTCCAAATAAATTATGAAACCCTAAGCTTGCTCCTCAAGTAGAATGGTGAATAAACAAATGCATAATAGCTCTTACTTCTTATTCTCTTCTCTAAATAATGGAGAAATGAACTTGTATATATAGGTGGATTTAACCCTAAGCCCTTCCAAAATTTTCACTGACAAGGTCAACCTTCAACCTAGCATAATTTTAAATAAGAATTCACTAAGTCACAGACTAGGTCAGCTAATAACCAACCTAGAACCTAAGTGAATTTCACCCAAAACTATAAAGGGTTGACTTAGTTGACCTAGTAAAGTAAAGAATCAAAAAGGGGTTAAGGTTAAGAAAAGGGGGATTAGAGGTATAAAATGGTTGGAGAGTGTGCAATAGAGAATAATAAGTTTAGGGATAGGGTTTTTGGGAGACAAGTGTGTAGATAACAAGTGGAAAAAGGGACAAAAATCCTATGAATAACCAATGGTAGACCCACCCCTTTCCTAGTGCACCCCTTAAGGCACCCACTCAGAAATATTGAGACTCGATGGGTTCTTATAAGATAAAGAGAATTATTAAGTTATTAAAGTTTGAAAATATTGTGCATACATATTCTCCACTTGAAGCTCATCACGTGTCATATGAATGCAATGCAAGATGGTGCTTCGAGAATAGAACATGATAACACATAACGTTGATGCTAAGTAAAATGTAGTAAGGATAAAATAAGATAAATGAAAGTATAAAATTGAATAACACATACCTTTACTTACCTTAGTGTTGTAGATAAATAATGAGATGATGAGAGGAGTGAAGGTGTCCAATGTGAATAACATTAGGCCAACCTATAGAGGTTAGTGCAAACAATAGCCAAAAATCAAAAATTTATAATATAGACATATAGTAGTGGAAAATATTTTCTATGATGTCAAGATTCTAGAATATTTTATAGTTTAGAAAAAGAGTTAGTAGAGACAAAGATATGAAGGACTTAGGATATTTGGAAAATTGGGATTGTTAATGCAAGATTAAAACCAAAAGATTGAGGGTAAATGAATGACAAAAGGATGTCAAATAAATGAAAAAATGATTGTAGAACATATTAAATAATGTTGGAAAGCATGTAAAACATAAATGGAAAAAAGGAATGTAGAACATACTAAATCACATTGGGAAACATGTAAAACATAAATGGAAAAAAGGAATGTCAATGAAAGAAAACATGAACAAAGATATGTAAGCAAGTGAAAAGTAACCCCCTGTAAGATAAGTATGTCAAATCAAAAATAAATAAAAACATGAATGACTAAAAATAAAATGTAATTCAAGATGTGAGATAAATATGAATAAGTCATACATATAGAGAAACATGTAAGAATTACAAATGTTATATGTAAGATAAGTGAAGTCCACAAAAACCAAATAAGAACACAATGGATAAATGAAAATCAAAATCTCTAAAGGATGAAATCTCAAAATTAGTGCATGTTCTAAGATACAATGTAAAAAAAACACAACCACCTAATGACATTACTAGGATGATAATGAAATGGTGCAGTAAATAAATGGTGTAAGGGTATTTGTGAGGAAGGCTTGGTCCTATCCAAGATCTTACAATGTAACTCACAAAATATAAACCAATAAGTGTAATAAGGTAGATGTGATCAAGGATGTGATCATCTAAAAGTAATATCCAACAAGGGGAATATAAAGAAAATATGTGATGCGAATAAGGAATGTGAGGAACCACATGGGTGATGTGAATATCCTTAGCAAAAATGAGAGACAATAGGCAACTGAGAAAGGATAAGAACTATCAACACCAAGGACTTAGGAAATTTTGACTAATGAACACAAATCTTGGGCTAACAAGTGAAGTATATAGATCATCCCATAAAGGCTATATGCATGAAAATTAAAATGGACCTACCTTCCTACAATGTGTTCCCCATTATTTAGGACCCCTTATAGAGTTGTCAGTCTACTACAAATATTGGGTAATTGCATGAGAAATAGGTATCACTATAGAGTTTTTTTGAATTCCCTTATACCAATCATCTAGCCTACCACACCCTAATAGACCTTAGATCTATGTGAGTCGAAATGTGGAGTTTGAGATTTGATTAGAGATAGGAGATGTGATTGTAATCATGTATTTTAGTGTGATATTGAATTTTGAGATTTGTATGTTTCCTTTTGTATATCATTTTCTTTTGATTCAAATGATTTGGCTTTTAAATTTATTGATGGATTTTTCTATTCCTCCTCACGAATTTATAAAACCAAACGTGGGTGATAAAGATGACAAACATAAGAGAGATTACACTTGATCACTATAGAAAATGACCTAAAGACCAAAGTGTTTAAATACTCCTAGACTTTCCCACAAGTAAATGTGCAATCTCAAAATTGACTAATGTGAGCCTCAAATAAAAGGAAATAAGGGAAATATGGGGATCATAAGAGATATATCAATGTAATAAGTGATAAAATGATGAATATGCTTATATCTAGTCATAAGGAGGTAAAATAGTGCTATGAAAGTGGTGGGTATATACTTATGATAGTCATGTCACTAGAGAATCCGTACTAACCTACAATGGATCATGCACAAACACTAATGAAAAGAGTAGTCATCTCAAAAAAGTGATTTAAAGATGTTTTAATGTGGTAATTTGTGAGGAAAGCTAGTTCCTATCCATGGTCTTACACTACAACTCATAAGGTGAACATCAATGAGGTGAATGGTAAATAAGGGGAAAAATAATCATAAAGCTACTAAGGCAAAAAATGACATAAACAGATAAAAAATGAGAGAGATATATGATAACCAAAATGAAAAAAAGGCCAAATGTAATGTGTAATAAAATCAAAGAAGCTAAATGAAAAAAAATATTTTAGTAAAGTGAAAGTAAAAGACGTAAATTGTATAAAGAAACATGAGACAGAAAATAACAAGTAAGACATATGCTAAAATTTGTATTAAAATATGATCATGTGAAATACAATACTATAAGTCTTAGAAGGTTTCTTGAAGCTGAATATGTTTGTTATTATGTATGTTAGAATAAGAGTGAGAATCATAATGTTCCCCAATGGGTAAGTGGATGTAGGTATAGGCATCACAAGATTCCCCAAAGTCTGAAGGGACATGTCAATGGGCATATCAAGATGACCCAAAATGTGAGTTGGAATGAGGTAAAAATGAACTATTAAAATGATTTGCATTGGGTTGGTAGGTGCATTTGGAGATAGGTAAATGTGTTGGTTTGTTAGATTTTAGGGATGTTAAATGTGACATAAGATTTTTAGGATAGGTATGAAGAGGTAAAGGAGGTAAAGGAGGAACATGTATGATATACTTTAGAGTAGGCATTTGAATTAGGTACTCCTTTGGTTCATGTGACTTAAGAGGTTGAGGTTAAATCGATGCAATCATATTTTTAAAGCTGTTCATGTTAGCTATCATTTCCTTATTGGTGTAGGAAGAAGAATCAACTATGGTTTGAACAAAATTAGAAGATGAGGTATAAGTATAAGATAATTTTTGTTGATCATTAGGTAATTGATGTTGGTGTGATTCTAGTTCTTGATATTTAATTTGAGAAGATTGGAGATAGTCTTGATAATATTGTTTTGTGAGAATATCAAGATTGAAATGAAGACCAAGCAAGGAAGAAATAAGAAATTAGTGAATATCATGAAAAGACTCATAAGAATGACCTATAGTAACATGTCATCAACAAAATCTATCAGGATTGTACCATTTTGGAGGAGGTTTGGAAGGATCAAAGCTCATGGGTTTAGAGGGTGGAAATTTCCTCTTAAGTTGTTCTAGACTCAAGAAAGGGTGAGTTGTGTTAAAATTGGTTGAATTGGATGCTCTATTTTGAATTTGGGGAGGCTTGGATGAATCAGTGTTATGAAAAATTTATTGGAAATGTTCTTGAATAGTTTTTTTAGGTGTTTCAAATTGAGTCACAACAAATTCTTGACTTTTTGCTTTTTCTAAGGCATCTTCTAAAGTTTTAGGTGAAAAGAGTCAAACTTTGTATTGAAGGGGATATTTAAGAGTAGTAACAAATAGTTTTAAGAGAGTATCATCATTCATGTTATGGTCCACTTTATGAGTGGGATACTTCCATAGTTTGATGAAAGTGTGAGTGGATTCATTAGTAAGTTTCATGGCATTGATGAAATGACTAAGGTAATTTTTAGGAAAGTCATAATGATGGAGTTCCTTCGCTAGATCACTGACTAAATTATCTAGTTGTGAGATGTAATGTATAGGAATTTTTTTGTACAATTCAAGTGGATCACCAACAAAAGTTTTAGCTAAGATCCTGGTGGTAGCAAAGGTGTTACTTTGGAATCATTCCTTATAGATATTACCAAAAGGCTTAATGAAGATAGTAGGGTCTTTTGTCCCATTATATTTGATAGTTGGAGAAATGTTTCCAATATCTATGGATGTAATACATGAGGCTAAAGGTTTGTTTTGAAGATGTTGAAATATTTTGTTATTCATTAGAGGTTGAGGGATGATATTTCCATTGGCATCTCTAAGAGGAGGGGATAAAAATTTAATTTGGTTGAGATGATGACTTGAGGTGGTTAACTATTCATGTTTAATAAATGTTGTTACATGTTCATCATTTGAGAGGTGTTAGAAGTTTTCATTATGTTCATTTGTTGTATGACTTGTGCAAGAAGTTTAGTTCTATCAATAGTTGGTTTGGTGTTTATAGGAGGTGGATTGTTTGGTGGATGATTCCTAACATTGGTATTGGGAGGAGGATTATGGTGAAGGACTTTAACTACATTACATTGTGTAGTGATTGGTTGTGTATTAGGATAAAATGAAGGAAGAAAGTGAATAGTTTCATCCAAAGTAATAAACTAAGCAAAATTATGATATAAATCCTTGATTATGCAATGTTATTGACTAAAGGAAGGCTAAAAAGATGTCATCATTATGAAATAAAACTAGATAACAACACAAAGAATAGGTGCAAAAGCAAAGAGATAATAAGTAACATAAAACTATACAGAGTTAAAAGTGTCAACCTAGTAATGAAAACTAAATCTAAAAACTATAGAGAGTTGACAATGTCAACCTAGTACAATAAATAGAGGCTAAAATTGTACAGAGTCAACAGTATCAACCTAGTATTATAAGCAGGGGTTGAAAAAGTGTAAAGAGTCAATAGGGTCAACCTAGTACTATAAACAGGGACTAGAAAAGTGTACAAATTTGACAAAGTTGGCCTAATACAGTAGTTAGGGGGAAATAGATAGTTTTTAAGAGACTATGTCAATAAAAATGATTGTGTACTGAAATAGGAAATATTTTTCAAGTAATTTTGAAAGCAAGTAATGAAATGAAACACATAATCAATTGGGTCAATGAGGTTGATCCAATTAAGGCACACAACAGAAAATCTTGCACCAATGCTAGCTAATGCAATTATTTTCAATATAAAACACAATTGAGCAAAGAGAAAGCAATCAACTTAGAAATTAGAAGCTAACTAAGTGGTCAACCTGAATGTTATATTATTATAATATGATTTTTAGATGTGATAGGAAGTTGGTTGTGAGTAAAGAACTAGAAAATAATCTATGGATGGTTTCAAGATGTTTAGGTTGAAAGGGATTTGTATTGGTAATGGTATTGGCTTGGTATTGGGGCCTAACCCCTTAATTAACACACCACAATGATAAGGTTGTCAACTTCTTAACCAATATATACCATTCACCATGTGTTTATACTTGGCCAAAAAACCAAGTTGGTTTTCCCTTTGGTGATGAAATCCAAGTAGGTAAGGCTTGGGTAGATAATTGTTTAAATGTGTTTTTAAGATTATGTGATTTGGTAGTGTGTGCATAAAAGAGAAAATAGTGAAATTGAATGATATATTAAAAAATACCTAATTAGACTATGTGATCTATTCTAAACATGCAAGTAACAAGAAATGAGAGTGTGAGATAAATACTAGCATATAAGTGCTAATTATAACTTTGAAACATAGTATAATGTCATTTTAGATGATAGTGTATGCAAATATTTTAGAATAGAGTCGACAATGTCACTTTTTAATGTGGAAGTAAGGGTCTAAAAATTAACTATGTCAATAGTGTCAACCTAGTTTTCTAGATAGAATACAAAATACAAAACTACATCGACAAGGTCAACCTAGTTGACTATAAAAGGGCAATTTTAAAGACTAAAAACTATGAAAAATAGAATTTTAATGAATAAAATAAATGATAGAGAAGGGTAGAAAGGAACCTTGGTGGGTTAGAGGATGCATAGGAAAATGAGATTACTGTTAAAGTACCCTGATTTATACTTACAAATTATGCCAACTATGTCAACTAGGTCGACTTAGCTTTCTAGTTTCATATTTGTTAAAAACTTATAAAATGTACTATGTTAATAAGGTCAACCTAGTATGTTTTATGAAAGTCTAAAAATATACAGAGTCAATAGGGTTGACCTAGTAGTCTGATCTAGAAGTCTAAAAGTGTAATGTATTGATAGATTTGACTTAGTATCCTAATTTGGAAGTTTAAAAGTATACTTGTCGATAGATTCGACCTAGTATCCAGTACCTAATGAAAAACCTACATAAATATAATAGATTCATACTAATGTGACTGTGTGTTAAATCTATACAAAAAAGTTAGAGCTATATCGACATTGTCGACCCACTATCACAAATGTAAAGAAATAAAATGATGAAATAATGAAAAAACATGAAATAAAACTTGTAAGGGTTAGATTCACATTAGGTTCACCATAATGTATTCAATTAAAAATGCATCATGTTTATAAATCAAGCCTAACTTGAAGAAAATAGATCATACCATACACTTCTGATTGGGGACTTATTAGATAATTAGGAACATGACCAATATAGGGATCCACTAGACCCAATTAGGGGATCTCTTACCATAATACACTATGATAAGGAGGGTTCCAAAGCCTCCAGTCAATCACAATCACACAATAACCCTAAGGGAGTCGTATGTTTTATATTCACTAAATGAATAACAAGTAAAGTAAAAGTCTAATCTAGTGCTCACCAAAGATTGTGGCCTAAAGTGGGGGTTAGAAATAAATAAAATTAAACATGCATATAATACATATACTCATGTAAATTTATATGAAATCATAATTCATGGAATATAATTACAAATGCTTATCTATCTACTCTTACAAATGAGGGATAGAGTTAGGAATACATACCTTTGAAGATGAACCCACTGAGCCTCAATCTCTCCCTTGGATAAGGTGTTTTCCAAGAGGTTATTGTGGTATGTAAAGATGACAAGGAGAAATTAGATCTAGGATACATAACCTATCAATGCATCCAAAACAATTCTCCACAAGACAAGATTTATATCTATAAATAAAGTATGAAATCCTAAGCTTGCTCCTCAAGTATAATGGTGGATAAACAAATATGTAATAGTTACTACTTATTCTCTTCTATAAATAATGGTAAAATGAACTTGTATATATAGGTAGATTTAACCCTAAGCCATTCCAAAAGTTTTGATTGATAGGGTCGACCCAGTTGACCTAGCATAATTTTGGATAAAAATTCACTAGGTCATGGGCTAGGTTAGCCGAGAGCCAACCTAGACTATAATTTAATTTCACCCAAAATTGTATAGGGTTGACCTAGTTGACCTAGTACACTAAATAGTCAAAAAGGGGCTAAGGTTAGGAAAACGGGGATAAAAGGTAGAAAATGGCTAGAGAGTATGCAATAAAAAATAAAAATCTTAGGGATAAGGTTTTCAAGAGCTAAGAGTGTAGATAACATGTGGAAAAAGGGAAAATAATCCTATGAAGCACCAATGGTCTACCCACCCCTTTCTTGATGCACCCCTTAAGGTGTGCACTTAGAGAGATTGAGAATTGATGGGTTTCTACAAGATAAAGAGCATTAGTAAGTGATAAAAGTTTAAAAATATTATGTGTATATAGACTGGATATCCTCAAGACCCTATTGTGTAGAGATTTGCCTACATACCAATACTCCAAAGAGGGATCAAGTTTGGTGTAGTTCTACCACCTAGTGTTTGACGTATGTGAAAGTGAATGCCAGAATGAGATTTGCGTTGGATGCCTTGAATGTACTTAAGCCTTTGAATTATTTAAAATTATACTTAGGGTTGTTGTAGATGGTAGTATGCAAAAATTAAGGTAGAATAGGGATAATGTACCTTAATTTTGCACAACTTTGTCTTAGATCTGAATATCTTTTTCATCTATTTCCAATATAGTGAGTAGAGGTAGATTATACTTGTATATAAAGGGTTATGTTGATTTTTTAGATAATAAAATGAGCTTAGGCCAACCTTAGGAGGGGCACATATTTGAAAAAGTATTTATTGGGAGGAGTTAGGGATAAGAACAGTAGTTCCATGTGTTTGTAGTGTTCCAAATGTGGTACTATTTTCCTTTTGGTAGAATTTTGGGAAATTTGGATTGGGGTCAGAGATGATAGTTCAAGGGCTATGTATTGACTAGCTGTAACTAAGCAAGGTTTGCTAAATGGATAGAAATGCAAGTCTAAGGCTATAGAATAGGTCTATGGCAAGCCTAGGGATAAGGTGACTCAAGTGACTCTCTTAGTGACTAATTACCACTTTTAGGTGATTAAACTAGGAATAGGGTAACTCAAGCAACAATCTTAGCATCTAGATACCACTTTTGGGTGATTACATTCACCCCATTTATGATAGAAATGTAGAAAATTAAAATGAATAGTATAATGGAAAAAGAAGCATACCTAGAATTACCTTAGAAGTGAATCCCATGTAATTGACTTTGAATATGTGAACCTAGGTCTACATATATGGAACATGATCCAAACCAATGACCTATAATGAAGCATACAAAACTTATTCCTTACATAAGAGATGATCAAAAGTAAAATACTATGTTGAAATAAAGTAATTGAGTAAAGATGAGTAAAGAGAGAGGAAATGAATGAATACACTTCACTAGGTATGTAAACTAATGCATGAATCTGGTGACAAATTGTGTATGAGTGTACATAGTGATCATATAATTGAATGGATTAGACTAAGATGATGGCTTGATCAATCCTCATATAGGTCGATAAAGAACTCAATTAGATTTTGAATTCATTTCCCACTCATGTTCAATGGATCCTGATCTATGAATAACTTAGATGAAATTGTAAGTGTTTCTAAACCTCTCATGTAGGTGGATCTAGAACTTAAGTAGGCCATGACTCCATCATTTTCCACTTGTGTGAAATATATGCATCTATAAACAAATTGTGTAAAGTGATAAAAGTATCTAATTAAGTATATCTAAATGTGTATGTTGTCTTTGCAATTAGGAATCTCTACGCCACTTGGGAATACCAACCACTATAGATGGATAAAGTAATGAATCTAGTGATAACCTGTAATGTGATAGCAAGTGTATATAGTGTAGATAATTACATGGAATTTCCCATTCAATATGATCAACCTATGGGTAGTTGAGTATATAGAAACTACATGCTACACACATGCCCATAATTTGATATATAAGTATACTAATTCTAAATTGAGTATGTAATAACTAAATCTATGTAACTAAACTAAATGTTAGAGTAATCATGTCACACATTATGCCCCCAAATTTGAATAACTGGTATAAATATAAGATCAAATTAATGTATCTAAGAAAAATTTGAACATAACTATCAAACCTATGATTGTATCTATGCAAATCTATACTATACCTAGTGTATTGGTATGAATAATCTAGAATATCCTAAAGCTAGGGATAATATCACCCTATGGTGTTAGTATCAAACTCTAAGTGCTAATGTCTATTTGGTCTAAAATTTGGGTGATCTAAACTACTTTCTAAGTCTTTAGTTTTACCTATGTCTACCCTATGTTTGATTTTTAAAAATGATCTTGAGTGCTAAAATTTATTTGTGAATAGCAATATAGGAGCCTAATCTTTATGACAAACCCATGTGAATTCCACCCCATTTTGAGGGTAATTATGGAACCTATGTAAGAATTTTCCTCAAAAAAAGTAGCTTAACAAAATGTGTTAGCTAGAGAATGTATATGATATTCCAATACAATGTACAAATATAACATCAGAATGTAAAAGTATCCAAGCATGAGTAGGTAATTTAAGATGTATGTTCTAATACATAATTTCACAAAGATGTCAATATATATGTAACCAATGTGTATAGTAGAAAATTTAAGTAACTACCTAGGGTGATGTGGCATGATGTCCATCACAACACCCAAGTAGGAATGGTAGATGCATGAGGTATCTCATGGATTTGAAAACTTGTGTGTGTGTGTGTGTGTGTGTGTGTGTGGGTGCACATGTGCACATGCATGTGTGTGTAACAATAAAACATAAGTGTCATGGTGAAGAAGAATACAAGGAATCATACATAAAAAACACACAAGGCATGAAAAATACAAGGGATGTGGGCACATGTCACTAAATCTAAGAATTAAGACATACACAAACATGTTCAAATGTCCACATACATAAACAATAAGAAATTTGTCTTAGATCTACATAGACATGTTTAAATATACACATATACAAGAATGAAATCACATAAAATGGACATGGGCACATGTCTAAGGCATATAAATAGAGAAGTGGCATATATCCAAAGAGTAATGGCATATTCAAATGTCCTCAAAATGGAAGAAGCATAGGACACATAAGTAGGTCTAAACTAGGAAATCTAGAAATGAAAGTATGTATAACTATGTAATACATATATATGTAAATGTTAGGAAACACATATACTGAGTATAACTAGTGACAGTTATTAAAAATTTTGAGCAATGAGTAGCAATGATCAACATCAAGATATATCAATGCATAAACTAGAATGTATAGTATGTAAAGATAAAACCTGGTAGTAGTAATTATGTATGAGATGCCCCTGAGTGGGTAGATGTAGAAAATGTATAACTGTATATTGGTGTATATTCCCATAGTGGGTAGATGATAACAAGTGTTGATTAGTGTAGTGGACTAGAGTCATGTATGTAATTTGGAAGCACTCAACAAGAACAAGGGAAGCATATTTGTATGATAAAATTGATTAGACTAAGATAGCTATCAATATGCAATATATGGAAAGTAGGAGAAATGCAAATATAGAAATGCATATAATTTTTAAATTTGGTAGTTTTTAAAGCAATATTTGAATGTTTTCCTATTTTTACATGTTATATTGTTTTTGTGTTTTCTAGATATAATCTATGTACAAGCAAATGAAAAAAAAATTGTGTATAATTAGTGAGGGACAGAATGAAGTATGTACAAGATTAGGAACCATACTAACCAGTGAGTCTCATGGGATACTCACTATCACCATGACCTATGTTGAATATGGGAACTGTGATCATCCATGTAGTGTAAAATGGAAACTATTATCCCATTATCTATTGTGCTATATAATGTGTCTAAAACTACCTATGTAGTGATGCTATGATGTTGTGGCACTAACTGTGATGCCCTGTGAACTATAGAGGTCTTAGGAACCCATCTGGTAAAATAAGTTATGGGTGATGTAGGTGCCCTGTGTTAAGAACCCTTATAACCCAATAAAACTAATATTGGCATGAAATGAGTAGAGGAAGATCCACTAGAATATATGATGTCTATATGATGTAGGGGTCTCTATAGTAATGGTCTCCATGGGATAATATGTGTATGTGTATAAACTATAGGAGTAGACCTAGCTTGCAATGATGACTATATTGAACACTATGATGTATACATAGTATCTATACTCTCTATGTAACTACTAACTATGTAATATCTAGTAATGGTGTTAGAACTATAGATGAAAATTGTGTTGGAGATGCCTATGGGATGGGAAGAGGATACTCATATGGGACACCCTTAATCTTAACCACTGAATTATCATGTATATACTTTAGCAATCAATATACTATAGATGAGATGGCTAAGAGATATTTTAACCATGGCTTTCCCAATAATATATTGAATATACTTATGATAAGTACTATTAGGAATTGAGTAGCTATATGTGCTAGTCCAAACTATAATGGAAGCACAATCTCCATGATGGAGCTTTGAACATGGCCATTGAAACCACTAATGATTCTATCTATGGGAAATATATCTTACTATGTGTAGCCCAAGTGTTGTAAGAGTGTCATGGTGCACATGCTTATGCTTGATATATTATTGATCATAATAATTTGAATAGGATGGTGGTCTATGTATGATCATATGAAGATAACATGTAAACTTGTGTCATCATCCATAATATCTAGCTCTAAAAATGTGATAAGTGGTCTAGGTGGCACTATAGTGTGATACATGCCATCAATTTTATGTACTAGATATATCTCCTCTATAACTATGTGATAGGAATCTAGTGGTGGATGTGATTGGTATGTATAGTGAACACCTAATGTGCCTCCTACCTCATTCATTATATGCTTTGGTAAAGGATCTAAAAATATTTGTAGTACCCTAACCTCTATTTGTTGTTATTTCAATGCCTATGTGGGTGTGCCCACATAAATAATGTTACCCTCAATGAGATCTTGTATCTTGTGCTTTAGGCTAATGCATCTATTTGTTGTGTGGCCTAGTGCCTTGTGATACTTGGAAAATGCACTTGAATCATAACTCTTTAGAAGAGTCCATGTTGTATCAACATATATAATGGGAGAGAGAGATATGATATTGCATTCCAATAGTTGTTATGAAACCCATGATGGTGACTCTGTAATATTAGCAAATTTTTTTTGCTAAGGAGCAGATAAAACTAATATGGGAGATGGCTCATAAGCTACATTGACTATGGATTTTTTTATCACTTTTATTCTCTATGGCCCTCACCTTATATGGAGGTTTGTTTTTACACTTAATAGTTGATTATTATCTATTTGTGTACTTGATTTTACCCATTGATAAGATTTTAACCTCTTTTTCCATTATTTTGTGGCACACATCAATAAAATGTAGGAAACTTATTGAATAAGATAGATTCATGCAGTACTAGTAGGATAATTTTCTTTAATATATCCTAAAGCTCTGTATCTTCCATGGGGATAGTCATTTTGGATAATATTATCTTGTATTGTAAGACATAATCTATGATAGGCTCATTCAACTTTTGCTTTAGCTATGCTAGTTGTGCATATGATATATTATCACTAATTTTGATAAATAAGTGTGATAAAAACATGTTAGATAAATGATTGAATGTAATTATAGATTGATTTGGTAAATCATAGAAACACTTTAGGGAATAATCCTTGAGACTACGTGTAAATAGCTTTATAAGAATCCAATTGGGACATATTGTCCAAACATGATGCATGGAAAGATCTGAGGTGATGCTTTGGGTCACCCTTGCCATCATATAATGTGAGATTGGGTTCCATGAAACTATATGGAAAATTATTTTTCTCTATGTGATGTGTCAAAGGTGTATGCAATATAATGTTGGAATCCAAGGCATGTGATGGCCTAGTTTCTCCCTTCTTGAGATGTAACATCTTAGACTATAGAATATGGATCTCATACATAAGGGATTATAATATGGAGTGGAGTAACTAGCCAAAAGTGGTGTATCTATCACTGATGGTTGAATAAAAATCTTAGGTTGTGCTATGTGAGTTAGTTGAGTTGGTCCCATTGAGGTGTAACACCATTATTATTTGGGGGAGTTAAAGATTGACCATTATTTGTTTTATTATTGATTTCTAATATGGCCCATAATATATGTGCATGATCAAATGGTTTTTCCTAAATTTTATCTATGAAGCCTTGTAATACCTCATATTTTTTCATAATTATGTCATTATTGTTAAGTGGAGGGATTGTGTCCTAATTCTCAATATGTACCTCAACTTGCTCTTGGTTGTCTTTTTAATCTTCTGATGTATTGAAATTGAATTACACATAGTCAAAGTGTGAAGGATTCTTATCTAGAGTTTTAATAGGTTCCTTATCCATGTTATAGGTTTGAATAATAAGAATCTTAATATTCTCTATAGGATTACCACCCAGTCTATCACTTCTTTTTAATAGAAGAGAGATATCTTTTTTATATGGGATATAGTAAATAAATTAGAATAGATGTACTAAAATAGAATATGTGAATTTTGAAAAATTAATAGAAACTAATGAAAATAGAAAGAAATATATAAAAACCCTAAGAGCATCTAGGGTTATGATTTTTAAACCTAGGGTTTCTTTTCACCAATTTAAATTATATGTAAAATAAATTGAAACCCTAATAAGAAAATTGATTTAATTTATCTAGGTTGTCTAGAAAAAAAGTATGCATCCCTAAATTATTATGGAAAAATTAGGATTAATGCAAATTAAGGTTTAAAGCAATATTAAAAGTAAGTCAGGTTCACAAAATGATTTAACCTTTTAGGGTTTAACTATGTAAATCCTATGTTTAGATTGAAGGGATGATATGTTTAAACCAATCAAATAATATGTAATAATTAGGCACTAATTTTTTACTTTTATGGATTTTGACCTTCTTTGAATTTATAAAAATAGTAATAAATATTCATAAATATAAACTTATATGGAAAATTACTATCATGGATGATCTAGGTTCTAAAAACTAGGTTCTAGATAGTTCTGAGTGTTGTCAATAGGGTCCCAAGATTTGTTTGATGACTAAACAATATCACCCCACCTAGATAGTAACACCATACTATTGTAGTGTCCTTAAACTAGTTTCAGTGTCCCCTTTGTAAGACTATTCCTATTTTTTGGGAGCACCTATTCATATTTTTATAGGTCCTCTTCTTACATGCACAAAATCTAGAACTCTATGTTCCCAAAAAAATCACTTTAATGTGTAAACCCCAATCCTCCTTAAAAGTATGGCATGAGATGAAAATGTTTGTTCATTATTAGGATAGGCTAGACATCTTCAACACCCCACTATGAAGAGATTTTCCTACATATCAATATTTTGAGGAGGGATAAAGCCTAATTTAGTTCTTCCACATAGCTCTTAGTGCAAGTGCAAGTGATTACTAGATTAAGAGTGGACTTAGATGCCTTGAATGTGCTTGAGATTTGAAATATTTGAAATATGGGATAAGGGATAATGTATATGGTAGTATGAAAAATTAAGTAATAATAAGGATCAAATAATTTAATTTTTATCAACTTGTCTTTTGTTTGAATAGGCTTTTGCATATATTTTCCATGTAATGAATAGAGGTCAAATAGACTTGTATTTATAGAGATCTATAGCTTGTGAAAATAAGAAAATGTGCTTCAGCCAACCTTAGGAGGGTCACATATTTAAAAAATTATCCATTCAAGATATTTAGGGTAAATTATAATATATCCTAATTGGGGACACTATCACCATGTGGTTGTAGTGTCCCAAATGTGGTGCTAATGTCCACTTGGTAGACTGCTAGGCAAACTAGGTTGGGATCTAGGAGAGCTATCCTAGGAATATGTTTGAGTTGATTTTAAGTGTATGTGGTCTTCAAAATGACTATAAAAGTGTGGAAAAGTATCTAAGATAGGTTTATGGATAATCTAGGAATAAACTAACTCAAGCAACACTTTTAACACCCAAATACCACTTTTAGGTTATTATAGTTTGTTATCATTGTAAGTAACATTGGCAATGAAAGTTGTTACTGTAAAGTTTGTTACTATATATTTTTAAATATCTACCTTTTGTGCCATCAAAACCTTTATATTAAGTCCACATGTGGGACTTGTATTAACCTTTATAGAAACATTACCAATAACTAGGGTCTCCTTGGGACTTATCTCCCTAGTTTTCTCTTGAATAGAGACTAGTATGGTTTTTATCACACACTCTTTTTGATGTTCTAAAATCTAAGATGGATAGATTGGAGGTGTAGTTGATGATGCAAGTTATTGAGTTGAAACCTATTTTTTATACTCTACCTTTGACTTCATTACCTCTTCTTCTTTATTATATTCTTATGATAATGATTATGCTTCAATTAAGTGAACTTTCTCTTATAATTTTAACTCTTCATATATTTGTCTTCCCCTAACTCAATTTCATCTTACTCTTCTTATTAATTAATATTTATTTCTTCCTTTAATTCCTCATAAATGGGACCTATTTTGGTAAATATACCTTTATTATTCCTTGATTCTTCTTGTACAACTTTGGGGAGATAAAAGAGAAGTCTTAGGCTTCCTTTTATATGTCACTAGTTATGTCCTAGTGGAAATAGGAATTGGTCCTAAAGTGTCTAGAGTGGAAAATGAAAGGGCTAAATTAGTGGAAGGTGGAGTGGGAAATGAATACATAGATGATAATGGAGGAGGTGAAGTGGTAATGATAGTGATTATTTGGGGTGTCATGGAAAGTGTGGATGGTTTCCCAATAGACTAAGAAACTACCATTGGTGGTGCAAGGGGATGAAATAGTGACAAGGGAGTATAAACAATAAGAACTTGTGAAAGGAAATAATGAATACTTATTTGTTTTACTATTATCAATGGAATTAGGGGTGAAAAATAAAGTGGTCCCTCTTATTTATTTTTAATTATAGATTCTTTTACGCCAGTTTTTGGTTGAGAAACAACATCACTTAAATATGTGGAACGACTTCTAAAGATATTAGATTTTACTTGTGGGTATATCTCCCCAATCACTCTTACTTCCTCAGTTATTTATATTTACATTTTTATTTCTGGTTGAGTAGGATGCCCATGAATCGGTGTTGAGGTCTATTCATTAATGTATATTCTCTTAACATATTATTCTATAGTGGTAGGATAATATTGGATCCTTTGGGATACTATCATTGACATGCCAAATTTTTGCATCCATATATCAACCTCATTATCATATTCATCATTTAGAATTATAGAATCATGACAATACTATTGGTGTCCATAGGATATTTTAACTTTCTTTTCATATTTATTAAGGTCCTCCCTAACATTATTTTTGGGATCTTAATAACTAAATATTTCCCTTTTGAAGTTATAATGCATTATAATTTTACCAATAGAGTTGAGGTGCTCCCATTTGGTATATTTCATGTGGCCAATGTTGAGAGGGGTTGGATACAGACTTCCTTGTTTAGCATCCCTATGTTGGATGTGCACACTATCATATAAATGTGAAAAAATCTCTTGTTTAACCACTTTGTCTAGAAAAATACTATAAATTCTATGTTTTAGTACCTTCAAGTATGATTATAATGAAATCAAGGTAATACCAATAATAACCCATTTTTACAATGCTTCTCCTAATTTAGTTTGATAACCTATGAATGTTATGCCCATATATGGCCTTATACACCATATGATAAAATGTTTATGTTATTCTTTGAATTTGCTTCTTAAATTTGTATATGGGAATAATATTGAAGAAATCACAAACCCTATTTTTAGGATACTTTAAAGATGGATCCAATGGTTTTCATAAGAAATATGTATTACAATAGTTATAGAATCCAAAAAATAAGACATCATATATAAGTTACCATCTAGTTGTTCAGTTATTGATTTGATATATCAAATTAGAACTAATGATTTCTCCAAGGACAATAATTTTTTTAGGAATTCAAAATGATGTCCAATAATGGGACCCATATCTCATGAACATAAAACAATATTTGGGAAACCATATAATTGATTTATCAAATCCATAGAAATTCTTATCCCTATCTTGAAAATGACTATGGGAATAGAGGAAATTGGGCCTCTAATCAAAAAATTAATTAGGTTAGTAACTCATTAGTCTAATTTGTATTTGATTATGTTTACAAAATTAATATGAATATACATAACTTGGCCATAGTTTATCTCAAGAATAGGGAGCCTATAGTATCTCTCAATGCATTTCCACCAATGTAGGCCATAAGGATATTATTACACCATAAGTGCAATGTTTTCCCATAAATTTGTCCATTTGAAAAAAAATCATAAAGTAAGTCGATGAAAAGCATTACTCTAGTTTTAATAAAACCTTATGAAATATACTATCTTAATATCCATAACATCATCCTTGTATTAGTGTGTGAATATATATAATCGATCCTCTACTTTGTGTGGATATATTGCATCCACTTCTATCCATATGGCCAAATAGTGTTTAAATTGGTGCTCCAATACTACTAAATCAAATACTATGTCCATGAATTCAATCATGCTATATATGATGAAGTAATTATCACTATGAAATTTTTCTAAGTTATTTGAAAAGATTTAAGTCTTTTAGTCATTAGGGAGCTTAAATTCATAGATTACACATGATAACAAGAGGGAAATGTAATCAAATCATGCTTTAAAAACTAAATATAATGCTTAAATTTGTTGTATTTAAGAATTAAATGCATTGAGTTTTAAATTAATGTGAATTAATTACAAATAATAGCTTTTACTTTGTTACATTCTTATTGATTTCTTATTTGTATTTCACTTTTACATTGTTAACTTTAGCATATTTTATTTTCATGTGGCATTTTTTCACTATTTCTACATGCCTCATCATATTAACATGACATGTCTTATTTTTGTGTTGTAAGAGCTTATTTTTATGCTTTTAAAATTATTTGACTCTATCAAAGACACATGTCCACATATCACTTATTATTTGTGTGTCATAGTCTATCTTTTATACTTTGATTTTTTGGTTGTAGGTTCTTAGGATGATGACACTTGGTAAGATATCATATAATTACTTACTTGAATTATAAAACTCTATTGTTTTTATTATGTAGACTATGGGTTAACTTGATTGTGACACATGGAGAAATATTAATCCACTGGAGAGTTGTTGAATTTTGACAGTGTACCTTAATGTGTCATACTATGGGTTCCTAGGATGGTGCCATATGAATGGCCCATGCTACTCCAGATGGTATTTAGGTTTTGACTATGTTATTTTATCTTGAAGTATTTGGGTCACCAATATTGTGACACATGAATCAATATCAATCATAAGAAGGTAAGTGAATCTTTCAAAACTATGTAAGGACCTATCAGTTACATATAAGTGGGATTGTGCCATGTGGATGGTCCATGCTACTCTAGATAACTAACATGACTTAGAAAATATATGATTTATAAGGCATATGTAGGTGAATGAGATCAAAGCATGTGGATATATATTTCTATATTGGGTGCTCATATGATTGCATAGACTACTTTTTAGACCTTTAGACCCCATATATGTGGAATTGTGATGCATGGCATAATCTTGCTTGATCAGGTGAATAGTAGACTTAGAAATTAGAAATTTGTGAGTGAAGAAGATGGATGATTATGCGTGTCAATATATCATGATTTCGGGGCTAGAATGCACACTTAGTCATAAGAAACATACTTTGAGAAAGACATTACATTAGTCAATTATTCAAATAAATCCTAATCATATCCCATTCCACTTGAATATTGACACTAAAAGGAATAAAATATTCATAAACTATTTTGATTATAAACACATTTAAACATTTCAATGGTTGCATTTTGTAATTTTAAAAGTTGGGGTTTAAGGTATCAATACAAAACATCTTCTAGCCCAAATTCAACATGATACAAAGACAAATTGACCTTAAAAACCTTAATGTGATAAGAAAGACTTTCTTATAGCTATTACTACAAAACCTGAATAACCATTGAGAAAGCAAAGCCATTCTCATGCAAGCTACACTTGAACATACAATATATAAGACATGATCACAAAAAATTTAGATTAAAATTGGTTCCCATTTGAATATTCTGAAGGTTTATTGTGTTGATCACAATAAATGATGCCTTAGTAAGGACATACTCTAGAATTTTTGAGAACCCATAATCTTTTTTTGATCATACAAAAATTTCAAACTTTACGAGAAAGAATTAAATAAACAAGAAAATTGTAATAGAATTATAACATAATCATGTAATATACTAACCTTTTTCAATATTTATAATATGTATGCTTTTATGAAGATTCATTCCTCCTTGTTATTAGAGTTTTAGTAAAGATTTGGTAAATTTGAATATTTTATTGATCTTATTTTCCCAAAGTATTTATATTCTAAGTACTAAGATACAATAATTTGGGCATTACTTTGGTACCAACCAGACATCCATAGCCATGATAGACATACCTTTAATTTAATTATAAGTGTTGATCTACTACCAGTTAGGCATCCATAGGGAAAATATAGATTAATTGAATCACCTTTCTTTCATGATTTGTTTTGTTTACTTATTTCTCTTTTTTTGAACCTTTCTTAGCAGAAGGGTTGGGAACCCCCATTGGTTGGGTATATAGGATAAAAATTTATCTTAAATCAGATATTTTATTCACTCTTTAACCTTAATCAATGTGTATTAACTCTTAAACAAGTCTTAAATATGTAAATGTGTAGTTAATCTTTTATACTAAGAAGTTTTTCTAAAATTTTCACAAAATAGTCATAGCAAATGTTAATAGTATGATAAACATATTCAATTCAAATAAAACTTTCTACTTGAATATGATACATATATTTATAAAAGAACTCCAAATTAACTAAGAATATTATAAAAATACACCTTTTGAATGTGATATTCCCCCTATTAGGAGAAACTTGATGAAATCATAAATGCATTGGATTATTTTGAATTTAAACAAACTATTTTATGAAATCAAAATAACTACTATAGAAAGTAAGAAATGTTAAAAATGGTAGACTAATCCTATGAAATAAAGAACCTAATATAGAAAAAAAGAAATCTAATATAAAAAAACCTAAAATCTAATCTAGGGAAGTTAGAAATCTAATCTAGTCCTATCACTAAGGTAGAACTCACAGTCATTTTAAAATGGCTCTAGTTGGAGTAGCCACAAAATATGTTTCAAAAAATACCAATTAAATGGAAAAGTAAAATCATTATCTTCTATATCCTTTAAGTGAAAAGCATTTCTATCCATAATTTTACAAATACGATAGGTTTAAATTCACAATGGAGTGATTTTATCATGTTTTCCTTTCTTTTCATGTGCTTTATCCCATAGAAGTACTAGATCTAAAATTCAAAAAACATTGATTTTATATCTTTTGTTGAACCATATCTTAACAATATCTTGGTGTTTAATAAAAATTTTTAGAGCTTAATTTCTTGTGTCCTCCATCTATAAAATTCCTAGTAACATTGATTTATCTCTTTTATCTTCTCCCATATACTCTTGTATAAACTAATATACTGGTAATTTGAGAGTAATATGAAAACCTATTTGTTTTCCATAAACTAGAAGGAAAGGTGAATCCTTGAGGGCTTGTTTATGCCTTTTTATATCTACCCATAGTGAATAATTTAACATTAGGTCACATTCTCTTAGTCTTTATTATATTGATTTCTTGATGGCATACATAAAATTCTTGCTAATGGATTCAATGACTTCATTCCCTTGTGGATAGTAATTCAAGGAAAACTTGATGGTAATCTAATTTTTGTAGTCCCACTTAATAAATTTTATATATTGAAAGGCTAGACCATTATCAAAAATTTAAAAAGTTAGAGCTCCAAATCTACTCAGTCTGTTCTCTTATCAAAATTTAATTACATCTTAAACTCTAGAATTATTCATAGCCAGATCTTTTGTCCACTTGGTAAAATAATTAGTAGTTGTTAAAGTAGATTTGTGTCTTTTTGAATAATTTGGATTGATTAGTCTAATGAATTCAAGACCCCATTGATAAAAAGGGCATCTTTGTATCACATGATGTAGGGTCATAACTATGTGTACTTTTTTCATTCTAAATAATTGACATTCATAACATGTTTTGACTTAGTTATGAGCAAATAGTAGACCAATATTATCCTATCCTTAGGATCTTATGAGCCATAGAATTTATATAATGATGTCCACTACCTATATTATGATTTAAATCATCTAGGTTATTTGTAGCTTCTTATCTTGAGACACACCTAAAATGGATGCCCTCATAATTCTTCATATATAAAACTCCATTTTTAATCATGTAATTGGATGATTTGAGTTTGAAGGCTCTTATTTTCTCTTTTTTCAGCTTAAGGGGACATGTACCTATAAGTAGGTAATGGATAATATAGGCATACTAGTCACCTCCAACCACCTATGTTTCATTGATCTTCTCGATGTAAATACATGGATATATTTCAGTTATGAGATGGATGATTATTTTTCCTCATACCATCTTGGTGGGTCTAATTTCAAGATAAAAGTCTTATAATTTCTCCATTAATTTACCTCTTATTTTACCTAATTAATTATGGTAAAGTGTGAGATTGATAGTCATGTCTAGAATGATGGTATATGACTTATTTAAGAGAATATAATGCCTAAATTTCTTCACTTATTTGATCAAGGAACATATTTGATTATATATCATTGAATATTTTAGTTGTACATATTTTATATTAATACTCATGAAGGAAATTGGATGTTTATTGTCATCCACCTTATGTGTGAGTACTGTTACTATAGTGTGTTCTAAAGAAAATTAATATAAAAAGAAATATTTAGTAAAATTAGGGTTAATAAAACTAGATATTGAGAAATGGAAGTATTAATACCTTGAAAATATTTCATATCTTCAATTTTCCATTCTATTTTAGCATGCCTTTTAATGGCTTGACAATCTCTACAAATCTAGAAATGAATTCTCATACAAATTTTATCTTGTTGAAGAAATAATTTAGTTTTTTTATATTATTAGGGGAAGTTATCTTTGAAATGGCTTGGATTCATTCTAGGTCAATGGAAATATAATCTTTGGTAATGAAATGGCCTTGCAATTTTCCTTCTATAACTTCAAATATGTTCTTCTTTGGATTTAGTGACACTCCATATGTTTTGAACTTGTCAAATACTTTATGTATGTTAGTCACATGGTCAAATATATTCTTCAAAAACATGGTAATATCATCCATATAAATGATGATAATTTTAAAATGAGCCCTTGAAAGGTGAAGTCCATGGTAGGATTAAAATTTTCTTAGGAATTAATTATGCCCAAAGTCATCCTTTCATATGCAAAATTTCCCCACTTGGTGGTAAAAGTAGTCTTCATTTAATCCTCTTATTCTATTAATAATTGATTTTATCCTTAAAAACCATAAAAAAGGACATAGTTTATGACCCATTGACCATTTTAATTAATTCATCTAATGAGGGTAAATTTTTTATTTGATTGGTAAAACATGGGTTGAAGGGGCCCATACCCATTACAAAAGAAAACTAAAAGATAAGAAAGAAAAATAAAAATAACCTAGCAAGATAAAAGGGATAACCCAATAGATTATCCAAAATACCACTAGACATCAACCAATAGTTAGCCAAAATTCCAAAAATAAACCTAAAGTAGTGGGGAGAAATAGAGTTAGTCTGATTCAGAATAAGTGACTAGTTGCTTGGTCACTATATTGGATTTTTTGTTGCATTTCCTCTGGTCTAGATTCCAATGAATTAATCCTCATTCTTATCTAGTTTCTTCCTTTTGGATTCCAAGTGAATGTATCCTCTTTTATCTTCCTTATAAACCTAAAGGTCCTCCTCCTCTTTATCGTTCTATGTAGATTCATCTCAAGGGGTGTGGGTCTCAGGGATCTTACCATCATTAAAAACAATTTTTTTAACATAGAGAAAATTACTAAGCCTCTCAAATTCCTCTAAGATTTATGTATATATAATATTATAGATTGAAATTTTAGTGTGGTGTTTCTAGATCAAATCCTCAACACCCTTATTATCATCAGTCCCCAAGATGAATTTTCTTCTAGAGGTGTAGGAAGGGCTTCCCAAATCAATTTTGTGTTTTTTATGTGCACAAGTAATTGAATACCACAATATTTCCCTTGATTTTCCTCTTCAAGTTATAATTGAGAGGGATTAACTCCCACCTCATCCAACTCCTCTTCTCACTATTGATATCAATAGCCTTAGATATGATCATAGACTAGACTGATTCCACCCATTTGATCAGAAGAAAGATGAGGCCCTAGTTAATTAAATATATAGTTGGATTCTTCTTAAAGTAAAATACAAGCACCTACAATAATTTCAACAAAAAAATGGGATAATAATAAGATGGCTCTTGAAATGATTCCCCTTTGCTACCCCATCAAAGTTTAATTTAAACCACTGGGGGATATGGGGTGACCACTTGACAAGGGATATATCTACAACTTTAGCCAAGAATTTTCTATGAATGACTAGATTAAGTTGATTCATAATATTATAAATGAGTAGAGAGCTTGTTTGGTCAAATAAAGAGGCTAAGATTGACCAATTTTCCTACATTATAGCCCTAATCCTTTTGAAGGTGGAATCAAGATGAGGCTGATGACTATCAAAGATATACGAATTCATGGATTTCCAAATGCCCCAAAAATGTGGGGTAGGGACAAGTTCCACCATCAAGTTAGTGGAGGTTCCTCCTAAGGGGGTTTCCATTAGGTGATTAAGTCTAGGATGGATCCTGGAAAAACCCATGAAATGTTGTAATCATTGAAGAAGCACTAAAATATAGCTAATACAAAAGGACAAAAAAATAAATGTTCCACAGACTCTGCATCTTATTTATAGAGTGAGCATCTATTGGGGATGGTTAATCCTCTTTTAATCAGAGTGTCCATTGTTAAGATCTTATTTTATGCTTCCATCCAAAATAAAACATTGATTTTGGGTATGAGGTTCTTAATCCAAAGAAATTTCCAATTGAAATCCTCCTCTTCCAAGTTTTAAAGAGATAGGAATCCTAATTTCACTAAGTAAATCCTATTGGGATCATGTTTCCAAACAAGTTTGTCATCCTTAAAAAAGAGACTAATGTGATAGTTATAGTTATCCTTTTTTGATGAGGGTAAATGATAGTTATCCTTTTCTAATGTTATTTTTAGGTTCCTAAAATCAACACATATCCTGATTTTACCATTATTTTTATGACCAATTCTAAGTTGGAAACCCAAGTGGAATGCATAATTGGGAATACAATATTAGCATCCAATATGTTCTAAACTTCTATCTGAATGAGGGTTCACTAGCCTTTGACACTACCTAAAGGGATTACATTATTGATTTAAAGGAAGGGTATGTGTAATTACTCTAAAATCAAATATTTTCATATCTTCATAGGTCCAAGAAATCAAATATTTATATTATGTCAATAATTTTTTCAATCTCTATTTATCATTCTTAGAAAAACTTAATCCAATGTTTAGATATTGAGTATGTTCATCATTTTCAATATTTTATTTGATAAAATTAGATTCAATTATTGTTGGTTATTTCTATTTTTTAGTCTATGGTTCCATGTCAAAAGCCCTTTCCAATGATACCATTCCCATAGGTATTAAATTATGTTTGAGTTGTAATATGTCATCATCTCCCAAGTCTTTTATGTTCATATTCAAAAAATCCCTTTCATCTATTATTTGGGATTCAAAGGCTCTAGAAGTATTCATAAATTATATAATCTATTGATGATCATCAAACACCTAAAATCTCTACATGTTATCTAGGATTGAGGGGAAAGAAACTAAATCTATAGAAACTTCTACATTTTTAATTCTTGGAGTGGTTTTAAAATGAAAGTTGAATTGGTTAGTAAATCTATTGTCTGATTTTATTCCCTTAGAATAGCCTTAATGTTGAATGTTTCAAATGACTCAATAATATCCCAATCCATGTGCTTATACTTTTTTAATTATGAAAATTTTCACTGATATTTAATTATAATATGGTTGACAACTAGCATTGAATCAAAAAATATCAATATTTGATTAACATTGTGTTTTAACACAAATTATAAGCCTAAAATTATAGTTTTATACTCAATATGATTATTGGTTAAAAGGAATTGTAACTTGTATCTAGTGAGATATTTTTACCATATAATTTGATCAAGGTTATGCCAACACTAGATCCTTTCTTAGATCTAACACCATCAAAATGTCAAATCCATAATTATGAAGGAAATTTAGATTATGATTCATGAGATTCATGTTTCATAATAAATGTGTTAACACCTACATGTGAAGACATAAAGTCAACCCTCAATTTTTGGCATTATATTATGTAACTAGGTACTTCATATTTAGTTCTCAATTAACTCTAATATGATTGGCTATTCCTTTCTAAGGTAGCCACATGTATGAGAAATCTATCACCATGTATCCATTCAATGTCTTTGACCAACAACATCTTATAAGTAAGTCATAAGCCTCAAAAATGTTAACTATGAAAATGTCTATGTAATTTTTTATAGATGGATTAGAAGATAGTCACATGTTAACATTCAATAACATAGGACTACAATCTTGTCTAAATGTAAGACTATTATTTTAGACTTACTGGATTCAAACATAACTTTGTGAAAAAATATGTAGGAATTACATTTGCTAAGGCACTTGAGTCTACCAAACAATTATTCACATTCTTGACAAATATTCTGACAATCAACGTAAAATTTGGAACCTCAAGTTTGTCTCGATGAACAACCACATTAGTATGTGTAACTTTGTATTTATAAATATATGGCTTACTAGTCAACACTTCTAATAATAATTCTCTTTGCTCAGTAATCTGAGCCATCTCATGAAGATTAGTATTTTCCTTAATTTTCTTCATATCCTCAACTATATTATATCCACTTTTATGATGTAAATCAACAACCTATTGTTGATCATTTCCATTTAGAGGGGGTGGATATTATTAGCTTCTAAATATGTAAGAATAATTGTATTATTGTTTAGAGGTATGGAATTCATGTGATTTTGATATCCTTTGCTTATCAGGTTATAATTATTTCTTGAGTTTTTTTGGAAATCATGGATCTCATTTTTATTATCTTCTAGCTCATTCTCATCCTAGACTAGGAATGGGAATTCATAAGCCTTAAACATCAGTGCAATACTTTAAGGATTTGGATAAGTGGAGGAAGATGTATCTAACTTATTTTGAAATATTTCATACCTTTCAATTTCATTATGAAATATTTAAAAAGAAGTACAAAACTCTAAATAGTCCCACTCACCATGATGTGTTGTATTATGAACTCGGCACTAATTAGGCAATGTTGTTTCCAAGATATTTATTTTAAGAATCCTATTATGTGGTTATTATTTTTTATTATTTGTAAATAAATTGAAAGTCATATTGTACCTTTAGAATGTGAAATTCTAGTTGACATTTTATCCCATAGTGTTTTCCATACATTTTTACATGCTCAAAAATTCATTGCTTAGCTTATGTACCATCTATTGGATAACATCTAATTTTAATTTTGTAGAATCAAAAGAAATACCTTGTGTGGTATTAACATTAAGTGGTACCAAGGCTTGGTTCTATTTTTTTATTAGGTGTCGGTATAATATTATTTAGAAAACTAAAGTTCTTTTTGTGTGGGTCATGGGACAAAGGTAGATGTGTATATACCTAGTTTTAATTATGAGCCACAACATTCTGATTAGTATTTAAAATAGGATTGAGGGATGGGAAGCTACAACTAATACTAGTCATGGCTAAAGCTTGTAATTTAGGTTTCCTTTGTCTATCAATATTGATATATTTAACATAGGCTAGTGGTAGTGAGTTAATATTCATTACTCTACTTAATAAGATCACCTTCATAGAATATTCTTATCCATCTTAATGGCTAATACATCATTAGGCATTTAGTTAATATCTACTCAGATATACATATTTTGAAATCTTGTGTTAAAGGATATAATTAGATCATTAGGATATCTTATCATGCTTTAAACATGTTGGTATATGATACTTAAGATAGCGAATTATCCAAATTGTGCCAAAAAGGTAGTTTGACACTAGTCTTAGGAAATAATTCAATCATTTGGGATATTTATAAACCATTCATAAGAATATTATAATGAAAAAGGAAAAAATATACATGTCATATATTTATGGACTATGTTTAATATACATATAGTAATATTTAAATCCATTATATGTTCCTTTACAGTCCCTCCTACGAAGGGAGAAAAGGAAGATACTTTTTTGGGTTTCTAGGCAAATCATGGACAACTCTAGGTACATCAATATTAGAACTAGATAACTAGGATAGGGCCATCATACATAGAGGAAGTTGACCTCCTATGATTGGGGAATAATATTGAGTCTTGGTTCCCATTAATATGCCTCTATCTAACCCAAGTATTCTATGGATTTGGATGGGTTGGATGAGTAAACCATTGTCAAAATTAGACTTTATTAATCTCCTTGGTGTATCCAATACAACTCAAGTGATCTTATTAATAAATGAAAGGGTTCCCTCCTTATATTACCAATATAATGAATTACTAATGATGTAATTTTTATTCACACTATAGAATCTTATGAGTTAGATTATAACATTTTAGGATCATTGAAGAAACTTTACACCAAGGAATGAGTTGTGGGGTATTATATTTTTTAAATAACTTGTTGGTGGAATATTAGTGAGAAGTGGGTTATTTAATTCAGATGGTTCAGATGTATCTAGTCTAAAATAAACTAAATTCTACTTGAGATGGATGGATAAATTATAACGTAAGGTAGACTGGATCAAAATTATAAAAAGAGAGAGGGAAAGGTAGAGAAAAAGATGGTTTTAAAACAAAGATAGATTAAACCCTTCCAAAACTGGACCTTATACTATGGGTTGGATAAGTGATTATGAACTAATGCTTGTTACATGTTGTTATTGGCACATAAAACACCCAAACATAGTTAAAAGACCAAATAATTAAATACAATAAAATTAAATGTCATAATGAAAAGTTGTTTCCAATGTATTATTTCAAGTTGCACACATTAAAAGGGAGATTATGAGTAATGATAAAAATAACATTCAAATTTTTAACAACATAATATAAATAATCATATTGAAAACACTTATACATAACCCAAATACTAGAATTACCAATATGATGGAACTTCTTCAATGAATCACAAGGTTTAGATAAGAAACACACATCAAGACAAACTTATAGAAGAATTATTAAAATTTCTTATTCATCTCAATTGAAAATTTATCCTCCCTTTGGAATGGAAAGGACACAAGTATATGGATCTTGGGAGGGGGATGCCTCATCCTCCACATAAATTCCAAATTTAAATCTTCTAATTTAGAAATTGAATGTATAAACTAATGCATATCCTATATGTATATATAAATATTATCCCTTAGCCAGAACTATTAAATTATATATATATATATATATATATATATATATATATATATATATATATATATATACAAAACATAGAGTTGAGACTTCAGTATCAATAAAAATCAAAGACATGTAAAAATATATATTATCAAAGTGATGATGTGGCATTACTAGATGATGGATCCTACATGATTGTAATATTTGTAAATTTTACTATAATTACAAATAGGGTTTCAACGAAAGTGGTCACTATAGCAAATGGGGGCATGGTGGAAACTATACTAGAAGTGTCAAAAAAATTGGACCCTTTGATGTTTTCACTATTGTATAGCCTATAAACTAAGGGTGTGTATTTGAAAGTGGTTGAGGCATAAAATATGTCTAAAGTCTTACCCTATTTGAGTGTTTTTGATTGATTTGATAAATCAAGACTTGCCTCAAAATAAATATTAACTCTTTCATAGTTAAGGATAGATAATTTAAAAAAATATGACATCTTGTCCATCATTTTTTCATGAGTAATCATTGAAGCCTTGAATTTCACATTTAATGTGTCTATATTGGCCACCTTATATTTCACAAAAGTTATCTATTAGATTATCTTCTCATTAGTCTTATAAATAGTGCCTTCAACTTTTACTTGAAAATTTTTAGTGGCCACCTAGAGTAAGCTCTCAAAAATGAGCTTTGTGACTAATTTCCCTAAAGGTGTATATATACATGTTGTGGAAAACACAACCCCCTTATTTGAATAAGTTTTGGACCCTATAAAAATTATTGACTCAAAGCTTTCCCAAAGTTTCAATCCCTTTATAGTCAGCCTTATACCTTAAGAATCCTCAAATATCTATTTTATTATAGTCTACAAAACATTTAACAATGTGTGTAATGATGAGTTGGTAATTTTTAAATATCCCCATAGTCTTCTAAGTATAAACACAATGTGGCCCTCTTTGCATTCTCAATTAACAACAATGTTTTCATATTTATAATATTTTATTATGCTAACTATGTTTTTCATGTATTTGGACTTATGTTGGTTTTCCTAGAGCATCAATATCTTAGAGTCCTACTCAACATTTGATAAATATTTGATGATATATATGTGAGATTTTAATTGACTATGTGGATTGTTTTTAACTTGATCATTTTTCATGAAATCTTGTAGGAGAGCTCAACAACCATGTGGAACCTATTAGGTGTATTAGTCTCTCAGACCTGTCAGAGATGTCAAAACCTAGGAGAGCCTAAAAAATGAATAAACACTATGTGAAACTCTTAGGTGTGTAAGTATCCTTAAACATTAAATATTTTAGAGCTTGAGAGATCTTAATAAATGAGGAATTTCCATGTGTAGCCTGTCGAGTGTGTCAGTCTCCTAGACCTATTAGAGATGTGAGACCCTAAGAGGCTTGATAAAATGAATAAATGCCATGTGGAACCTATTAGACATGTTAGAGCTTGGTAGAGCTTGACTAGGTGAGGAAGTTACATGTGGAACTTGTTAGATATGTCAGTCTCTTGGACCTATTAGATAGGCTAGATCTTCAAAGACCCTGATGAATGAGAAGTGACATGTGGAACTTGTTAGATGTTTTTGTCTCCCAAACCTATTAGAGATGTTAGATCCTAGGAGAGCCCAACTAAATAAAGAAGCACCACATAGAACTTGTTAGATGCATCAATCTCCTAGACTTGTTAGAGATGTCAAATCTAGGAGAGCCTGATATATGAGACCATACAACATGGCACTTCCTTAAAATTTGAAAAAAAGAACATGATTCCATGATATAATTAAAATGAAGTACAATTAAACTCAAATTCTAATCAAATAATGCCACACATCACCTCACTAATCTATGTGGCCAAATATAGCATTCAAAATAATAATAATGTGATGCCCAACTATGCTTAGGTGGTTTCCAATACAAATAAGACCAACTAGTGACATACATGTGGCACAACCTAGATCTACCAAAGATTCACTAGAGGTAAGGTGTTCATGTGCATACCACCCTTCTGACATTAAATAATTAGGAAACTAGGCCCTAATTATATAATAAAAAACATCTCATCATAGACTCCAAATTAATGTGAGGAGCATATATTTTAAATTCCAAAGTTAATAATTAATTGGGAAATGGATGAGTGGATTTAGACACCAACTAAAATTTAAACTCATGATGGGTAAGACATGGAAGGAAATTAATTTATAATATCTCCATGAATCCCTAAAAGTCCTCAAATTTATCGAACATACCATTACCACTCTTAATTCCATGAAATACTTCTATGAAGTGCTTCTTCATGCTTTCTATGTTTCTACTCACCCCTAAACTCAATAATCCATAGCTCATAGAAATGGTTGCTTTATCTTCCATTCCCAATACTAATATTGAATACCATGACATGACCTTCTCACCTAACTTGGTTCCATTAGACCATTATAACAAGGTATTCAAAGAAATTAAAGATGTGAAAATACCCACTTTACTATCTGGCTTTCTATGATGAAATAGAATACCCTAGTGATATTACTATGTTAGGAAATCTAGGATTGTATAGGGATATGACTAAGCCTAAGGTATTCCCTTGTGTTGACCTATTTTTTATCTTATTACAAACTTCCAAGTATGTTCTCTAATATAGGTGTGACCTAGTTTACTCTATTAATTTAACTAACATGTTTGAAGACATATCAAGGGATGACTTTAAGTAGTATTATAAACTCTTGGATTATACCTATAATTAAAAAGATATTAAAATTTATGCATGGGCCAATGACATAATATATATGGTCCTTAAGGATTGGGCCATCAATTAGGAATAATGGGTTGAAAAAAGGACATCAATGCCAAACCTATTCACCTCTTTAGAAAGGGGGTTCATATTGGGATGATCCTACTAAATGACCTATTTATATCTAGTGATACCACATATGTGAACCTATTATGGGTTAATTTAATGATAATAATCCTCAAGGTAGATGAGGTCTCAGACTTAGGGAGCATGATCAATTTCAACATCATTAGGGTCATATCAAAGGCCTAGCTTGGAGGTAATTTTTATATGATGAGTTACATGGTAGATGTCATATGTGACATAATTATGTTCAAATATTCCATACTTACACCATGAAATCCCATGGGTGATTTGGTTTAAGTATATTTATACAAAGTATATGTCCACCAATATAAAAATCAAAATTGGGAGATATGTGAGTCATTCTAATTGGTGGTCTATATGGACATCAATGAGGAAGCTATGCCTCAAATCTCAAACAAAATTAGATAATACCTCACCCCCATTATTCATTAATTATAATATAGGGGTGACACCATCATCTAGTTAATAGTCATCCATAACATCTCCCTCCACCCACCCTATCAGGTCTTGGACCAACTCACCGAGCAAGAGATAGCCAATCAATCAATGGATGGATTATTTTTCCACTACCTCAACCACCAGCATAAGGTTGAGACCAACATTTCCTATCATCATTCACTATAATTTATACATGAGTCTACCTACATTACATAATATGGTATAGGCATAGACTCTTACACCCTAGATAGAGTGGAACACTAAGAATGATACCCTCATGGTATCATTAGGGCTCATGTAATAAAGTATCAATATTATCTCAACATCACCTATATTAATGTGCCTCACTTTGATTATTAGATCCACCTTAATCCTAATGATTACATTGAGGTGTTAGCTAGGCTCAAGGTGAATAACAAGGGAAAGTAGGCCCAAGCTGAGCCACCCACTCAAAATAACCCTATGACTAGACTTGATCTTTCAAAGGAGATCATATAGGGGGTCCCATATCCATCTCTTACATGATTTTCACCTCCTCTAATCTCTAATCCAACTCATTTCCCTATGATGACTCAATCTAGTCAACCCTTAGTTTCATAGAATTATGATTCAACATTAGTAGAAGACCCAAATTAAGGGCAAAGCATGACCATCAATAGGCATCCATGGAAATTCCTTCCCTTAATTCCTCAATCCCATAATAGCCTAATGGTTCATCAATATTACCTATCTGTATTAGGATCACCTAGGTTATGCCTCCCATGTTTCCCATTCCACCCCTTCCATAATTCACCTAGGCACATCTAGTTTTGGCCATGTGCAACATATTTTCATCCCAATTCCCTCCACTCAAACCATTTCACATGAATGGATCCCTTAAAATCATCTCTAGTCTTTGGGATCTTATGTTATCTAGCCCTTAACACCCCCTTTGGTCTTTACATAGGTTCAATTACATCTAGTCAATCTCACTTTAATAATATCAATGAAAACCCCAATAATGTGTGTACCAATGTGTGTATTTCAATCAGCTTTGGCCACTCAACAACACCTATACTGACTCTAAAAACTCCCTAATTAGATCCTACCACCATCACCACCATGACCCATTTTACTATTGTGGCACAAGATAATCAAGGAAAAATGCTCAAGAATAAGTCAAAGGTAAATCCCTCTCAGCCTCCTACTTATCCCCTACTATTCTCCATCTCCCTCCCAGGTCTTCTTTTTCCATCATCTTGGGTGCTAAAGGAGTTAGATTTAACTAGTTAATTTCCTCATTCCTTTTGAATACCCCTCTCCCTGGTGCCATAAACCTACATGCCAATTTGACCCAAAGTTAATGGAATGCCCAATTATTCCCATATATTTCCCAATTTATTCTTACCTATTTTGACCCCATTTCTCCTCCTCATCTATTGTCTCTTCCTTCCTTCCCCCTAATTCATCCATTCCTCCTCCTCCTCCTAATCTCTCACCTTCCACATCTATTTATACCACCTCACCTTCATCCTCTTCTACCCTAGGAGTTGTTATATGATTATAGGGACCCAAGATGATCTTTTAAGGTGATCTAGAGGTCTAGTGGGAGTTTGATAGGGAGTGAAAGAATATGAGGAGAATTATAACATAGAGAGTCATTCAAGAGAGTGACCCAATGGTGTGGTATAACAAACAAGACCTATTATTCCTCACTAAAGTTAGGAAATCCAACAAATAAGAGAAAGTGGTTGAGGATATGGTATCTATGTTCTTATCCACTTGTGATATATCTATGAAACTCATGGAATAAATGAAGGAGAAAGTTCACATCCTCTAAACATAGGTGAAAATAAATTCTCTTACATAATTAATTGGATGGGTCAAATATGCCCTCATGAAAATCTTCACATCTCTTGGGGAAGTGGTTAAAATACTTACAATGCTAAGGAACACCTCCAAAAAGCACATGCATACATAGAGAGGATAACTCTCATGGATAGAAAATGCAAAAGGGTCATTGTTATTATTCATAATGTCATATTATCAAAGCTCAAACCTAAAATTATATCAAACCTATTCTATGAAAATGGGAATATTTATCAAATAGAGGTTGGCCATGGTGTAGATAGTTGTGGAAACTTTTGAAAAAAGCAAAGAATAGATATTGACTTTCTTAAAAGAAGTCAACATCATGATTTTATTCCATCTAGAAGTCACCTTGATAGATAGAGAATACTTTGAGGTACACTTAGGTCATTTCAACCAAATCATGAAGAAAAAGTTGGTAAAGGATAATAAGGCTATAGATAAGGTCATTTTGGAGCTCTTGAGCCAATCTATGGTGAGTATCAACAAGGTATTAGAGGTGAAAGTTTCCCTTGAGTCCCAAATCTAAGTACACCAATGAATGATAGTCCAGTCTAAGGTGATCTTTTGGGAACCTCCCAAAAAATTAGCTAAGATGGACATGGAATTCAATTTGGTGGTAATTATGATAGTTATCACTAAGGTTAACCTGAGTAGTTGGGAGGTGGTTCTTCTCTAGCTCCTTAGCATATCACTCGAGTGGGCCCTCGGGTATCTTTTGGGAGAGTGGGGCATCTTATATTTTTTTAATCAATGAAGTTTTAATAAATTTGGGTGGCCATAATGGACAAGGATGGGAATCTTATGCTTCTTATGGGAAATCCCCTTCCTTCTCTATATATTTTAGACTACTTTGTCTTATAATGATCGACATTTTCATGTAATGAAACTCTATCAAAACTATAATAAAATCCTTTTATTATTTTTACCATGTCTTCTAGTAATTTAATGCTGTATAGTGTTTCTAGTTTAGAGTTCATACTTATACAATAGGAGTGATTTTATGATTATTTTATAGAGATGAATATGGTAGTTATATTGTGCATTTTTTAATATAATTCCTTGTGTGTTCTTTTTATTTTATTTTTGAACAATTCTTTCTTTATGTAATTTCAATTATATAGTGTTTCAAAATATTTTTGTGTCATTACTACAAATATTTTGAGTGTTTTCATTTATTGAAGGACTAAAAGTATAATATTCATATTGGTGTCCTTTACAAGCTTTCCCACTGAGTGGATAAAAGTTTAATAGATTATGAAACTAGGAACATAGTGGTATAACTATGACTTGGTAGGTTTTATTTCTCAAGCATTATGTTTTTTTTGGTTTTAAAAAATCCTTTTATACCCTACCTTACTCTCCCCCTTTTATGTTTATTTTAAAATTGAAACACTCTCCTTTTTAAAATAAATTAGCAAGGCTAGGAACACTAGTAAATAAGAACTAAATTAAATCAATTATAATATTTCCAAGAATTCATAAAATTATATTGAGCCTATAATGGTAACAACTTGTGCTCTTTTAGTAGAACATGTTAAACTACTCATTCCTTAGACTAAACTAACATCATTCCCAAAATTAATGAGGGGATATATTTATCCCATGCATTATACCTCTATTTTATCTTTGGAACACTCAACCTCATGAGTGCATTTGGATGTAATATTTTGGGGTGAATAACAACTAGCACTTGAAGGAGGGTTTGAACCTTTGAGTATAAATATGTTTAACTATTTTGAATAGTGGCCCCTCATTTACACTTCCTCCATTTTTTTGTTATTAAAACACACAATAATAATTTATGTTAGAAGGGGGGCCTCTTGGTAAATAAATATTAACTCACTAATATACCCTTAACCAATTTGGAGCCTACTATGTGAATCACCAAATCTAGATCTGGACAAGGTAGATTGATTGTCTCTACCTTTAAATTCAATAAGAGAGCATGATTTGGTAGAAATAGACCCAAATATACATTTTTTTCCACTATCTCATCATTTTAGTCTACCCCAAATAGATCACCCTTAATGGATACCCCCATGGACTAGTTGGTTTGGTCAACTGTTAGTGTACCTAGAGTCATCCATGACCTTCCAAGAAACCTATAAATGTACTTGTTATCACATAGGATTACACCTATCTTAATCATATAGCTTGTTGTGTAATTTCCTAATGATATAATGGAAAAACCTCCAAATTCATGGGATCTTGGCAATTTGAGGTTAATCTCTAGAAAAGTCCATCTTCCTTTCACTAAATATGATGCAACTGATATGATACTAGTTTTGTGGAAATTTACCTCTTTACTGCTTCTGATCCTAACTAGGGTTTTGACTGGAAAAAGGGTTAAAATTTATAAAAACTAAAAATGGTGATTGTACCAAATATTTTAGTGGATTTTAATGCTTGCTTGATGAACATAATAGAGTGGAAAATTAAATTGAATTTATTTAAGCACAGACTTACACAAATGAGAAATCAGAGGCAATATTTAGCTATATTTTGTAAAAGGGAAAATATTTCTTTATTTTTATCAAACAATATTTTTTTAAGTGTAAAAATACCAAAAAAAAATTTATTGTGACTAAAAATAAAATATAAGGCTTCCATTAATACTTAAACAACTTACACAAAAATCTCTCAAAAAACAAGAGAGGAAAATCTTTAATTTATTTTTCTCTAAAGGTTATAAGTTATAGTAAATACATTAAAAATTGCAAAAAAATATAAATAATAGAAAAAATATAGATTGGGCTATGAGTTCTACCCATTTCTATACAAAAATATCTCATAGATGAGATGTAGTTGTCAAAAATTGAACACCTAGTAGGAAAATCATGCATGTCTGGAACCCTCATGTAAAAGAGGTGAGTTATTCTATTTTTGGCATCTTGGATTCATGAAACAATTGAAAAGTGACATGCAAGGGCTGTGCATGATCCTTGAGGTGGAATGGTAGAGCATGGCCTTATATGGCATGGAATATCTCCATACAATGTTTCTTCATCTTCAGTTAGCTACAAAAGGTTCTTCATGAAAAAATAAGCACCCAAAATATAACTTTGATTTTCAAAATAAAAGATAACTCCATGTCACTTTAATGTGAAACCCTAACTTTCAAAATACAAGTAAGACTTTTACAACTTTAAGTCTTGCCACTTGTCAAAATGAAACTTGCAATTTGCACTTCAAGATTTTTCACTTTTAACAAATCATACATGTCAAATTAGAAAGTGTAATGTGAAATTTAACATTATCAAAATATAAAGTGTAAAAATTCATTTTATCTTTCTCAAGAGAGTTAAATAATATAGTTGTACATTTACAATTACAACTTATAATGTTTTTAAAATGAAATTACATATTGCATTTAAAACATTTAAATATAGAAAAGAGTAATCGACATTTATAACTTCTTTAGATTTATTGTCATTCACGGCCTATAATTTCTTAGCATATGCATCAAAGGCCTTGAAAATTTCTTGTATTCATTTTCGATCTGACCCATAGGAGTAGATGTGAGAGTCTATGCAATCTTCTTGTACATCAAATAATTATTTCCTAAAATTCCTTATTCCTTACATTTCTATTCTCATCTTATCAATTTTTATTTCATACCTAAAAAATCAATGGATAGAACTTAGAGTGAAGAATATGTCCTTTGAAGATTCTTTCTCAACTATTTTCTTGAAGTTATTCTAGACTTCTTTCACCTAAAGGAGATTATTTGCATCATCTACTATTTGGCATGAGATTGTGCTCATCATCTCATCAATGTTGTATAATACATTAACTGCTTTACCATGAGCCTCCTTGGCTTGGTGAGAAACTTATATTAATACTCTAATATGAAATTGAGTGGCCCTATGGAGTTCCTAATGCTTAGTTTCATCATTCAATATTTTTTCAACAACAAGGACATCTATGTCAAGTGAACCTATAGCTGTCAATTTGGGATAATAAAAATTTAAATTCTAAATCTCTCTTAAATAATTATTAACATGTTTGTTCATTATATTCCTCTTATCCCTAATTATTTCATAGTTTTACATTAATGATGTAATGATTTTTTGCCTTTAGTAATTAATTCCTCTAACCATTATTTTGTAACACTTCCAATGTGAGCCATCTCTTGGACTAAATCAATAAAAACTTGGTATAAAAACTAATTGATTGGTTATACTACCTATGGTTACTTTGATAATCCACTAGGCTATGTAAATTATTTCAATGCATCTATAAGATATTCCACTTGCCTGTTGAGCTCATCCTTGGTGACCTTGGTCATGATATATTCTATAAAAGAGAGAGTTGATGCCAATCTAAACATCATGTTTGAGTCTTCTTATTTACCATCCAAGGTGGATCTAATAAATTAGATCATCTCCCACCACAAGATTTTATTTTGATTTGTTTGATGGGGGGACTATAATTTCAACAAACATTTCTCCCTTATCATCATTGAATATCCTAGAAAGAGTCCTAGGAGTTGGCTTAGACTTCTTCTTGACCTCTGAGAGACCAAAGTCTAATGTACTGGGGTCTATCATCTACTTTCTCTTCTATCCTAATGACTGATCTAGCCAATTAGGAATAGCCCCTTGTTATTTTTATACTATCACCAAAGAATCAATAGTTGATGTAGCTATACTAGCTAATACTATGACCATAAAAGATTTTGAGGTATATGCTTCTATTGGTTGCTTAGGAGGTTCTTGTGAAGGTTCACTTTTATCAACAACTACAAATCAACATTTACATCAAGTACCTGTGTTGCTCTAATTTCAAATGATGGAGCTATATAAATAATAGGAGTGGATGAAGTGGAGGTAATGGGAACAACTATGTCTATTAGGGGAGTGGAAGGTGAAATAAAAATAGGGGTTGTTAATTTAAAGATAGGTGGAAGGGTGGAATCCAAAGCATTAAATGTATCAATCAAATGGCTAGGACAACTTAAGACCACTTAGGGTTAGCTCACCTATATTTTTTTTGCTTGGCTTACTGTAATGGGTATGGTAGATGGAATGATATGGGAGGTGGAAATTACCACTGTAAGGGGAGAAAAAAAAGGAGGTAGAGGTGTTGAAAATATTGGAACAATGTGAGTAGTAGAAGGGAGGGGGCAATGGAAATTAGAGCCAAAGCTATAGGATCTGAAGTTATAGAACCTTGTGTCATTATTGTGTATTTAGATGAAATATAAATTGGTTGTTCCATAGCTTTTCCCTCTTTGCTCAATTCTCCCTTCTTTACCTTAGTCTTCTTCTTTTTATTCTTCTAGTTAGGCTCCTTTGATGATTCTCCTAGGCTTTCTACTGATGGAATGACCCCTTCTAATTTAATCTTTAGGAGATTTTATCTAACCCCAATCATTCCTCTTATGACCTATACTCCCTTACTCCTTAACCAATTTATAGTTTTATTAATTACATGAGTTGTTATATTGAAAAGAGATAAGGATTTTGGAGTTGACCACTTAACTATTGGTAAAGGTCAAGTGATAACTTGTGTGTAATAAATTAGGACCACTCTGGAGTCATCATCCACTAGGTCATCTAAAATTGGTTCCATATCATAGTCCTTAATTTGTTAAAGAGACATTCTAGAATAATCCCTCATTTTTACTTCTTCATCTCCATAATCTTCCTAGTAATCATCATAGTATGGTACATGATCATATGTTATGAGAGCAAATGCACTGGTAATCTTTCCATACACATCAAAAAATGGTCTAGACTCCAAAGTTTTCAATGTCATTTGGCACATCTTGGCATCAACACATCTGGCCTTGAGGAGGGATTGGCATGTGTATCAGCTAATGAACATTGGAAAATGTATCTATATGCAATAAAAAATACATCATGTTTATAAATCAATATTGGATCAGATAAGATAAAAAACACCTACACTTCTAAATGGGGATATACTTGTTAAGTCAGAGCATGACCAATATGGGGATCTGCTAGACCCAATTAGGGGATTAATTATCAAAAATATCATGCTAAGAAGGGTTCCAAAGCCTACAGTCTAACATAATCACACAAAAACCCTAATGAAGTATTAAGGTTTAAAACATTCACTCTATTCTAATAAAAAGAAAGTAAATATAATCTAGTGCACACCAAAGTTTGTGGTAGAAAGTGGGGGTTAGAAACAATAAACTAAACTAAACTAAACATGTATTAGAAGACATACTCACATCAATGTATATGGAATCCTAATACATGGGATAATAATATAAATGCATTATAAATCTACTCTTACAAAGGAGAAATAATGTTAATAATATTTACCTATGAAGATGAATCTGTCAAGTCTCAATCTCTCCCTTGGCCAAGGTACTTTACAAGATATTTTTGTGGCATGTAAGGATAACCAAGATAAATAAGATCTAAGCTACACAACCTATCTAAGAATATAAAATAATTATACATGTGAAAAGATATGTATCTCTAAAGATAGTATGGAACCCTAATCTTTATTCCTCAAGTAGAATGGTTAATAAGCAGATGTTAGCTCACACTTCTTCACTAATAATTCTTCTCTTATGAAATGATGGGAAATGAAATTATATATATAAACATATCTTGCCCTAAATATTCCCAATAATTTAGTCTGTATAGGTTCAACCTAGTCGACCCAATGTGTTTTCAGGGATAATTCACTGGGTTTGAGAGAGGTCAACCGAAAGGCTAACACGATAAGAAAGTGAAAAATACCCCTAAATTGTATTGGGTTACCCAGTTGAACCAATACAACTAACTATCTAGAAAGGTGTTAAGGAAAGAAAAGGAGGATGGAAAGAGGAAAAATAATGGAAGAGGTGGGATTGAGAAGAATAAGATTAGGGTAAATGGTTTTTAGGAGACAAGTGTGTAGATGGAAAGTGGAAAAAAGAATAATAATATTAAAAATCACTAGTTTCTTGGTGCACCCCTTAAGGCATGCACTCAGAGACATTAGGACTCAAAAGGTTCCTACAAGATACAAAGTGTCAATAATAAATAAAATTTTGAAAATATTGTGTATACATATTCCCCACTCAAAGCTCATCATGTGTTATGTAAGTGCAACATGGGATGGTGCTTCAAGATAAAGCATGATAACACACAATGTTGATGCTAAGTAAAGTGTAATAAGTAGAAAATAAGATAAATTAAATGACTAAATTGAAAAACACATACCTTGAACTTACCTTAGTGTTGTAGATAAATAAATAGAATATAAGAGATGTGAAGATGTCCAATGTACAGAACACTAGGCAAACCTATAGAAGTTAGTAAAAAAAATAGAAAAAAAATCAAAAGAATTGGAAGATAAGCATTTGGTAATGGAAAATAATCTCTACATCATCATGAATCTAATGTATTTTATGGTTTTCAAAATGGATAAGTAAAAACAAAGATAGAAGAAAAATAAAGATATATAGGACAATAATTGAAAGATTTATATTTTGAAAAGTGTTTTAAAATAGGGAAAAGATAAGTCATTTGTTATTTTGATTTGTAAGGAAGAGAAAAGAGGGCTCTAGAGACAAAACAAGCTAGGATAGTGAGGAGATGACATGATAGATAGGGAGAGGCTCCAGAGGTGGAAACAAGTGCACTACAGGTATGAAACTAAGAATCTCAAACCAATTTTTGGAATTTGTATTGAATTAAGTGAATTTTTAGTAATTTTGAATTGTAAGCATTTCTAGATTTCAAAATGAGGAAAAATTACATTTTATGGGTAGATAAATAGGAAGATGGGAAATGGGTTTGGAGGATTTAGGTATAAAGTGTGAAAATAACACTTTTTCATGAAAATACAAGGGGTCGATAGGCAAAAAGCACTAGGTCAATCCAGTCGATCCAATAGGCTAGAAATGAATAGACTCCATAGTGTTAACCCAACAAGTATGGGTTGAACTTATACAATCTACAAGCTGATGGCCTAGATTGGGGTTGTTAGGTAGTCCAAAAGGTTTAGAATGGAAGCTTAACACTAGGGAGGGGAAAATAAGGTGGTTAACTCAGATTTTTGAGTTAACTAGGTAGAAAGATAGGAAAATCTTTGTCAAACTAGTTTGATCAAAGAGCTATAATGATACAAAAAAGCATGTAAAAGGCTGAAAGAGGACTAGAATGGCCTAAAATGAACAAGGTTAAAAAGGACTGAGAAGGATAAAATTAAGCTAAAATGAATAAAATAAATTAATTTTATGGCTTGATTTTGCTTTTAAAATGTGAAAAGAATGTATTATCACTATACATGACATGGAAGAACTAATACATCCTTTGTTGTTTCTTGGGTGTAGGGATGATAGAGATTTTAGAGACTTGTAGACATGGCATGGTTATCAGACTTGTTAGATAGGTTTTCAAATGGAGATAGGGCTAGACTAGGATCCATAGGTCTAGGTAGGATAACAAAGATGTGCCAGATCCCCCTTAGTATTGACTTGTTAGTAATGTTCCTTGATTATTGGAAATGATTGACTAACACCTTTAGATGGGAGGTGGATGGGGATATAGTAGAGGTGTATATCATGCTAGAGGATGCCCATGCCATCTTAAGGCTACCTATAGTAGGAGTACAAGTGATTTTAGGGATACCAGATAGTCTAGAGGAGACGAGATCCTTAACCATGTGGGCTATAGGCTCATATATGATATTAATAGGTAGGAGAGTGAGTATCTTTGATGCATATACATCATAAATTCTAGATATATTAAAGTGTATGATAAGCCTTATGATAGAGTAGGTGTTATGTCACAAGTCAAATGGCAAGGTACCACTGATCATGGGAGCCTTGAGCAGGATAATCTTAAAGGAGTGAGTTATAAATGACCTAGGATATGTCATATAGATTTAGCTAGTATATGATATGAATGAGATGATAGTCAGAGGGTAAAGGACCATGGGATTGATCATATTGCTGACAAATTGGATATATGAGAGGTTTCTTATGTATCAGCCAACTGGTTTGCCCCATGCAGTTGATGATAGGTTACCTTAAGTAAGAGATGGAGGGAGGACTAAGTATCATGAGATATGCCCCACATGTTAGCACTATATTAAGTGAGACATGAAAACATCATGTAATACCCATACAAACACATAACAACTACATAGGTGAGTTGGGACATAGTTATACCAATGACAGAGAGGATAAAGGTTGTTGGACACTATTTTTGGTTGAGAGAGCCACATCTAATGGCATGGGTGCCAAGACAAATGGGAATACCTCATCTATCAACACCTATAGTGATTCTCAAGTAGTGGGCTCAACATGTGAAGGAGTCATGGGGGAGGAGAGGATTGGGGCCACTAGTAGTAAGGTTGATAATGAGGCCACATTGAGAGTAATCATGAACTAGTCAAGCACGATAAGGAGCTAAGTAGGATGATAGGGATGTGGAGGTAGAGATACTAGATGTACCACTATTGGTTACATAATGAGATGAGAAATAACCACTGAGGACATGGCACTAATAGAGGTACGATTCAAGGAGAGAGTGAAGACTATTACCTTCCTAGATGACCCCATATGTGAGCCAGAGGAGATGATAGAGAGACCAATAAGATATAGGCTAAGATTGACATGAGCCATGATAGTCAGGTTTGAGCTAAGAATGTGACCTATAGAGGAGGTGCTAAGAGGTTACATAGATGGGGAGATTGTGTTAGGTGATCACATAGATGGTGAGACCATAGTAGCTGAGACACATATAGGGTTAGAAAAGATGGTTAAATTGTTGCTTATATTTTTTTTAGGAAAGAAAGATATTTTTGAGATATAACAATGATCTAATATCCATCTTGTGTTGTTTATTACGTGTGGGTGAGGATGAGGAGGAGAGATGGGGTCCTAGTGAGGGGATCACTCCATGACATCTTATATGAGACTCTGTAGCCATACAACCCCATGACACTAGAGGATCTGAGTGTACCATCTACCCTAGTTCAGGCAAGCTAGTTTAGATTAGCTAGAGAGTTATTAAATTATATATGATCATAGAGAGAGAGGATTTATCCACTAACAATGATGGGTGTAGGGGATATATAGGCATGACAAGCCTTAACAAATGAGATATCTATGCATCTAATTATAGTAGCATAATTGATAGAGATCTGAACCTAGTTGGCAGAGTCACAAATGTGAGTAGTGTACCTATACGGACAAGTAAATCGTTTGAGATATTATATAGCCTCCTTATAACTTACTATTTAGAGGAGTCAAACTAAGGCCATAGTAGAAAGTGTGGTTAGGCCACAAGATAGACAGGATGGGACCCAGCCATAGAGCTAAAGCATTTTATATGGTTACATTTGTTGTATCAAATTCATGATACATCTTCAACCATAATGAACAACTAGAATCCACCATAATAAAAACATACACATCCAATAAAATATGACAAAATGACACACACACACACACATACACACACACACACACACACACACACACACACACACACACACACACACACACACACACACACACACACACACACACACACACACACACACACACACACACACACACACACACACACACACACACACACACATGCACACACACACACACACGCACACGCATGCATGCACACACGCATGCACACACACACATGCATGCAAGCACCCACACACACACACACACACACATAGAGAGAGAGAGAGAGAGAGAGAGAGAGAGAGAGAGAGAGAGAGAGAGAGAGAGAGAGAGAGAGAGAGAGAGAGAGAGAGAGAGAGAGAGAGAGAGAGAGAGAGAGAGAGAGAGAGAGAGAGAGAGAGAGAGAGAGAGAGAGAGAGAGAGAGAGAGAGAGAGAGAGAGAGAGAGAGAGAGAGAGAGAGAGAGAGATGTGTGTGTGTGTGTGTGTGTGATTTTGTCATATTTTGTTGGATGTGTATGTTGTTATTATGGTGGATTCTAGTTGTTCATTATGGTTGAGGATGTGGATGCTTAAGATATATTTCTCTCTAGCACATGTATTTATATTTTTTGTATATGTTATAGGAAATATATGAGATGTGGTTTCCTTTCTAGTATTATGAAAGACACATGCATGGTTAAAAATAAATAGGTTAAAAGACTTGGAAAAATATAATCAATCAAAAAAATGTACTACACACTATTTCAAGCTAGGAAATGTGTAATAACAAGAAATGCCTAAGTATAAATAACTAAGAAATGGCAAAACAAGATGGTAAAAATAAATTATTTTTAAACCAATATGAAATATATTTGCAACAAATTAAAATAAGTAAAATCATATTAATATCATGTTGGTAAGTATGAAAAACAAAGTAGTAAAATGGAAGGTATGTAAAATAGCACAAATGGTACAAAAACAAATTTAAATTAAGTCAATCAATCATACTAAATCATGTTCGTAAGTATGAAAGAAAAAAATTGCAAAAGATTAGTCTTAAATTGGTCATACTAATTCAAGCTGGGAAGTATGAAAATTTCAAGAAATGGCTAAAATCTTACATGCACTTGAAAAATAATAAGATAAAAGGGTGAAATATAAATGAATTAAGCATAAAACATACTAAATCAATCTGAGAAGCATGTAAAATGATGTGTAACTTCATAATCAATCAAATCTTATCTCAAATTGGACACATGTAATTTGGATGGTGGCCTGGGTCTTGGAAAATTTTGTGAAGAGGATCAAGTCCTATCCATGGTCTTACACTATGACTCAATAAAGATAACACCATTAGGGTGTAATAGATAGGAATAATTAGGTAATCAAAGAGGTAGGTAATAAGAAAGAAGAGATGGTAATTTATGAGGATGGATGGGTCCTATCCGTGGTCTTACAATGCAACTCACAAATGAGATCCCAAGGGGAGTGATCAATAGAAAAAAAATATTTCTCAAGATAAAATATGAGGGATAAAGGAGTGAAAAATGGAATGTAAAAATCAAGACTTAGGCATCTTATGAAAAGACCTTAAGAGGTAAGAGGCATACTAAGGACATGAGAAGACACTTAGTGACTATTGGTCATCTATGTACAAAGGAAACTTGTTCATTATAGACAAAGATTTTTATGAAAATAGGTGTTCTAATAAGATCAACTAATGAAGGTAGATTGGTATAGGAAAAGTAAAATGGACCTACCTTCCCATGATGTGTTCCCCATTCTTCAAGACCCCTTACATAGCTATTGGTCTACTACAAAGATTGGATACTTACATGAGAAAGTAGGTAATACTATAAGCTTTTTTATTCTCCTCTTATAATCTACTGACCTACTACACCCCAAAGGACCTCAACTCTACCATGAGGCCAATTTTGGAGTTTGAGCTTCTACTAGAAGAAGGAGATGTGCTTTGAATCATATCTTTTAGTGTGATTAGACTTTTAAGAATATTTTTTTCCTTTTGATATCATTTCCTTTTATTTAAATTATTTGGAATTTAACATTATTTTTAAGTATTTTTAAGATTCCTCCTCCATATGGATTTGGAATGACCAATCATGAGAGATATAGTGATACACATGAATGAGATATAGGCTGAGGCTAAAGGAAGCCAAGTAACCAAAGATAAAGACTAACTAGGACACTTAGGATTGATAATGAGTTAGCATGTGATATCAAGTCTCAATCATGTATATGCTTAGTTTATATAAAAAGGAAGAAGTGAAAAAGGAGATCCAAAGTGGAAAGGTAATAAGGATATAATAATGAGATAGATTGTTTGCTAACTAATAACATGGTAAATGGAGATAATAACCAAGGGGAACATGGTATGTATAACCAAATCACCATGATAAATTATATGTGAAAAATAAGGATGAGAAAGTAAAATAATCATAAAGATATATGAAAGAGAGTTTTCAAAAAAACTCTAGGGAAAAGGGAAGGGAAAACAATGATAAAGAAAAGACAATCATATAAAAAAGATAAGCAAGATATAGTAAAAGTAAGAAATCGTGATATAAGATAAGCAAAAATTTGACACAGTGTCAAATGAAATAATAGATAGAAATAATATTGGAACACATGTATAATAAAATATAAATGTGAAATCACCATGCATTTTCTCATAAATATTGGTAAATATATCCATACACATTATCCAATACATTGGGTAAGTCTCTATAAAGACGTAGTTGAATTGCTGCTAAAGTTTCATCAATCTTCAATGAATACTAGGTAAATAATTATTTTTTGATCTCCTAAACTAAAAAATTATTAATTCTTAGGGGATCATGATGAGAAGGAAACTTAGACAAAGGCTAGTCAGGAGAATGCATGGGAGTAGGATCTATAGGATGAGAAGGAATCACCAATTGAGAAGGATCTACAGCTGAAGGACTCACAGGTGGAGAAGGATCCACAAGTGAGGGAAGGTCCATAGGTGAAAGAATCATGGGTGGAGGCACAAAAGGTGGTGAAGGGACCGTAAGAGTCTATGGAACCACTATAGGTGTATCTATGGGAGAATAAGGAGGATCCTTCTTGCCAGAATGACTTATGGTAGGAATAGTAGAAGGTCCAAGAATGACTATAGGGTGATCTTTGAGATGTTATTTTAGGATATGAAAATGATTAATGTGAGTGGTGACATATAAATTACATAAATAATATACCATCAATCTCATAGGCTTGTTGACACTTAAGGATAATGGAATCATGATCGAAATTAGGTCCAAGAAGAAAATCCATAGCTAAATTGTGAAGTTATTTACAAGTCTCATGAGAATGATCCCAACTCGCATGAAACCAAAAAAATTTGTTATGGTCATATTAGGATTTCATAGGATGAGTAGGGTAAAGCTCTCATAAAAGAGGCCTAGGTAGATGCTTAAGCAATTCAGCCAAGGATAGAGGTTTTTGAACATTGATGTTATTGGGTGAAGAGAAATGAAGATTAGTATATTGTTTAGAAGAAGGAGCTAGTTTTGAGGAAAGGTTAAGAATGACAACTTAAACATTGTGAGTGGTGTCATAAGAATTAGTAACACCATCATTAGTGATACTATGGTTTTTTTCTCAAGTAATAAATAAGGACCCATAAAATGTTGGGGTTGCTCAAATTGATGCATTAGGAAATCTTGTCTTTTATCTTGGTTAATAGCCTCCTCTAAGGTACGTAGACAAAGAGTGTGGACTCGATATTGTAATTTGGGAAAGAGAGAATTTGTAAAGAGATGAGAAATATTATCATCTACCATGTTATGTTCACATTTGTTTGACAAAGTCTTTCATCTCTTAACAAAGGCTTAGGTAGTTTCATTCACATTTTGTTTAAAATTAATGAAATGGGCTACAATTTTTTTTAGGAAGATCATTAGTTTGGAATTCTTACACTAAAGCATTTAATAAGTCCTCCAAACTAGAAATGGAATGAGCTCTAATTTTATTGTACCAATCTAAGGCATCACCCATGAGAGTTTTGGCTAGGAGCTTGGTAGCAACAAAGGTGTTTAATTTGACTCAATCCTTTTAAAGATTTTTAAATGTTTTGAGGTGAAGGGTAGGATTGGTTGACCCATTATAAACAATTATAGGTGTTATACCTCATATATCAATGTTGGAAATTTGAGTAGTGAGAGGTTCATTTTGTAAATGATTGATGGTTTTATTGAATAAAGGAGGTTGAGGAATGAGAATGCCATGACAATATTGAAGGGGAGGAGGGGGAAAATTCTAGTTATTTGTTCCCCAAGCCATTGGTTTTAGATGATATTTAAGATTAAGAAGGTGGTTTTGCATTCTCATCAATTGATTTATGTTATGAGATTGAAAGGTATTCATTTGAATGAGAGTTTTCAATAAATTTTTATGTGTTTCATTAACATTAAAAGCATTAGAATTGGTATTTGTATTGGTATTAGTGGCTTGGGTACCATTATTAGTGTTTATATGAGCTTGAGAAGAATTTTGAGAATGTAGGGCACTAGTGGAAAAAATTTCTTGTGAAGAAAAAGATGGACTGGCGAATGGTTGAGAGGAAGAAGCACTATAAGCATGATTACCTTGGGTAGAAAATAATGAACTAGTGGAAGGATTAAGGATAGTGTATCTCATGAGAGGCACACTAGATGTAGAACCTACCATGTTAGTTGAGATACTAGGCATGGAGGTAGAAGAGGTTAGAAAATAATATGTCATGGCATAAGGAGTTAAAATTAAAGGAAGAGCTTGAGAACCAAAGAAAGTGGTACCTCCAAATCCCATTGAGAATGTAGGAGTAGGTGAATGAGGCTCTTTAGTTTTAAAACTAATCATGAGGTTATAAATGGTAGAAGGATCCTTTCCTCTATGTTGAGGAAATTTAGAGATAAAGACAAGCATTTCAAGAGTATACTCTAACTTAGGATGGTCTTTTAATGAGAAAAGATAATTATAATACAAAGAGGTATGATGAAGGGTCCCATATTTCATTGTACATGTGGAAATATGAACATTGATAGCATCCAAAAAAGGAGCCCTACTATGTCTATGGGAGACCCTATTAGGATTGGTAAAGTTCATCATGTTTATTGACTGCAACTCAGTGTCATTATCTAATATAAATTCCATGATGAAGGTAAAATAAGAGAGATGAGAAAGAAAAGGACAAAAAGGTGACTAAAATAGTACAAGGTAGATTGGGTTGATCCATTATAGAAACAAGGATTGTAAAACTATAAAAAGTTAATTGGGTTAATCCAATACAATGTACAGAAGGTAAAAAAGCTACTGGGTCAACTGGGTTGATCTAGTACAACAAACATGGAATTTAAGAAGCCTAAAAATAGAGTGAAAATGAAACAAGATAACTTTTCAAGTAATTAAAATTAGTAAATACTAAAAGGAAACAAATATTCAATTGGATTAACACTATCAAATTCAATTAAAAGACACAAAACAAAATCTTACACTAACACTGGTTAATGTAATATTTTTCACACAATTGAATAAAAATCAAGTAAGCAACTTAAATAGTAAAGAGATAACTAATTGGTCAACCTAAATTTTTACTAGATTATTAAAAATTATTGAAAATGTGATTGGAAGTTGGCTACAAGAAAGGTACTAGATAGAAATCTAAGGATGGTTTCAGGTAGTTTGGGTTGAAAGGGACTATAGTGGAAACAATAAAAGCTTAGTATTGGGGCCTACACCCTCAATTCACACATATAATGATAAGTGTGTCAGGTTCTTAGATATAATATACCATTAACCATGCTTCATACTTGACTAGAGTATCAAGTTGACTTCCCCCTTGGTGATGAAATCCAAGTAGGTTGGCCTAGGGTAGATAAAATATTAAAGTGTTTGTTTATGTTTTTTTGATTTGGCCATGTGTGCATAAAATATAAATGGTGAAACTAAGAGATTAATTCAAATACCCTAATTATACTATGTGAAATATTATAAGCATGCAAATAATAATAAAATAAATGTGTGAACTAATTACTAAAAAATATGAGGTTAATTCTAATTTAAAATAAGGTATAGTGTTGACACTATATGCAAAGAAAAATATAAAACAAGGTCGACAGGGTTAAAGTTTTACTACAAAAGAAAGGTTTGAAAATGCACTAGGTTAACAATGTCGATCTAATTATTTTAGACAACACACAAAACATATAACTAGGTTGGCAGGGCTGATCTAGTTGACTATGCAAGTGTAGTTTTGAAGACTACAAACTGTGAATGGAAAGATAGACAAAAAAGAAATATAAAGGTAGAAATTAACCTTGATGGATAAAATATGCAATGAAGGAAGTTTTTTAATGAATAACCTTGAAGTATGCCTGAGAAACCTACAAACTGGGTTGACAAAATCAATCAAGTTATATAGGAACCTGCTACAGAGTGATGAAACTATAAGGGGTTGAGTAGGTCAACCTAGTAGGGTAAATTGGGTGTTTAAAAGTTTAAAAACCTATAATGGGTCAATTGGGTTGATCTAGTTGCTTGTTCTTATAAACCTACACATAGAAAAATAGATGGATTGATAGAATCAATCCAGTATGTCAAAATATATGATCAAAAGAATGAAATAAAGTGAAAGAAATCTTGTAAGGGTTATTTTCATGTTAGGTTCACTAGAGTGTATGTAATCATAAATTCATCATGTTTATAAATCAATCCAATCTATGATAAGATAGAGCATACCTACACTTCTGATTGGGGATACACTTGTTAAGTGAGAGCATGACCAATATTGGGATCCATTAGACCCAATTAGGGGATCACTTATCACAACATATCATTTTATAAAGGGTTCCAAAGCCTATAGTCTAACACAATCACTCAACAAACCTAATGGAGTCCTAAGGTTTAAAAAATTCACTCTATTCTAATAACAATAAAGTAAATCTAATCTAGTGCACACCAAAGCTTATGACACAAAGTGGGGGTTAGAAACAATAAATCAAACTAAACTAAACATGTATTAGAAGACATATAATCATGTCAATGTATATATAATCCTAATACATGGGAGAAGAATATAGATTCATTATCTATCTACTCTTACAAAAGAGATATAAAGTTACAAATACTTACCTTTGAAGATAAACTCGTCAAGACTCAATATCTCCCTTGGCCAAGGTGATTCATAAGAGATTTTTGTGGTATGTAAGGATAACCAAGATAAATTAGATCTAGGATACACAACCTATCTAATCATCTAAAATACTTCTCCACAAGACAAGATCCATATCTCCAAAGAAAGCATGGAACCCTAAATTTTATTCCTCAAGTAGAATGGTCAATAAGTAGATGTTTGCTCATACTTCTTTGCTAATAATTCTTCCTTTATGAAATGGTGGGAAATGAAATTATATATATAGGTGAATATTAACTTAAATACTATTGATAATATCAGCTATACATGGTCGACCCAGTTGACCCAAAGTGTTTTCAAGGATAATTCACTAGGTTTGAGCTAGGTCAGTCAAAAAGCAAAGTCAAGAAAATGAAAAATACCCTTAAACTATACTATGTTGATTCAATAAACCCAATATATCTAAATATCCAAAAGAGTGTTAAGAAAAGAAAAGGAGGATGGAAAGAGGAAAAATATTTGAGGAGGTAGGACTGAGAAGAATAGGCTTAGGGTAAATGGTTTTTAAGAGACAAGTGTGTAGATGGTAAGTGGCAAAAGGAACAATAATATTATAAAGCATTGATGGTCTACCTACCCATTTCCCGATGCATCCTATAAGGCATGCACTTAGAGATATTGAGACTTGATAGGTTTGTACAAGATACAAAGTGTGAATAATCAATAAAAGTTTGAAAATATTATGTATATATAGTATCCCTACCTTATGCCTATCAGAGAGAAGATTGTGTGTCTCCATGAGCTGCCTAACCAATTCCATTGGTGCCCATTTATCACTCACATATTGGGGAATAGTGTAGGGACAACCACTAAACCTGAAAACCCTGATGTAATAAAAGGTGGGGAACTATATGCAGTAATAACCCCATTTACTAATTTCATCTATTATTGCCTTTAATAACCTTATTCTCCCATGTTCTTTATCAAACATGACAATGATTTTGTAGATGAAAGCATCATTCATTCTCCTAAAGTGTTGTCTACTATCCTATAATGTGAGATCAAGGTAGTATTCATATACTCTATTTATCTCTTGAGGAACTATATTGAGGCCTTAGAACAACCTTCTCTTGGCCAATATGTATACAATGTAGGAGGTCATATGGAACTTGCCCATTGTCTACACCTACAACAATTACTGGTGAAGGTAATCACTTATTAACAAGGCCTAATGAATGTTTTTTTTGTTTTATCATATGGTCTAGATATACTGGTACATGCATTCTTGTTAACACTTGGCATCAAAATTGTCAGAGACCCTATGCAATAGTATGATAATGTCCCCTACTTCATCAATAAAATTGGTTCTATACATGATCTTCAATAACCTAGTAGAGGAATGCTTAGGGGACTTGATCCACTATTTGTTGATTATATTCTTACATCCATATTGATTATATTCCAAAAAAACTATGTGGATGTCTATGGATTTATGTCTAGGTAACTCTCAAATTTAGGAATTGTAAATATGAACCTAATAAAATTAGGGTCTATATTAAAAATCTTTTCCCCTTTCTTGTTGTAGATCTCTCTTCTATTAGGATCATAGTTTTAGGCCATTTTGAGGACCAATTTGAGGCTTTCAAATAAAAATGGGAAGGTTATGGATTGTGGAAGGCTAGAGTCATATATACTCTAGATCCAGTCATTGTTAAATTTTGCACCTATCCTAGCCAAAAAATCTCCTAAGTCAATGTGACCTAAATTTATATCTATTATCTCCAAGACATTATACTCCAAGATAGGATTCAGTCTAGGGCCCTTGTATTTGAGCTTCATTTCTTTAGGAGCCATGGAAACTAAAGTTACTACTTGTGAGAAACTAACTATGAAAGCTAGTGGGATTTGCAGGTGTTTGATATAGTTCAAATATTTGATGGAACTGGGAGGTGCTTAAAGTAAGTGAAAGTCCTATAGAGGTATAGGGTGTTGGAATCAAGTGGGAGTTTCATGGAAATGGAAGGTATTTAGTGTAGGTCCACTTATTTCCAAGATGAAATCTTATAGGGTTGAAAGGTTCTTTGATCAAGGGTAAACACCATGGGTTTCTAGGGTGTTTGAGATAGGTCCCAAGCCTGCAGGGACATTAGAATATTTTGATGGTTTGAAAATGGTAAAGGTTATAGGAATATTGCTTTGAATCAATGAAACCATATATTTTAATATGAAAATAGGATGGGAAATTTCAAGGCTTAATGATGATCACTTTGGGAAAATATTCACAATGAAACTTTTGAAATGAAACCCTAGAAACCCTAATTTTATGACTACAACTTCTAGTTTAAATAATAATGCATCGATGCCTGACCACAAAAAAACTTAAAATGATATTTTTTAGGAAGTCATGATAAATCTATGGAATATATTTCTAAAACCTTCCACAAAAATTAGAAAAAATCTCAAAAACATTTTTAAAATGTGAAAAATATGGTGAGAATTTCAAGGGGAATACTATGTATGATGTAGCTTGAGAGTTGTATACTTAGTTAGGTACTTACTTGCACATGGGTCAAGATTTGATGGCATATAATAGGTAGATATAACTCCAAAATTTTCACTTAGAATTTAAAAAATGATAAATAAATCCCTAAGTTTCTTAGATTTATAATAAAATACCCTAAATTAAATATGGCAATGATGGTTGGTGATGAAGCTAGGAGATGCCTGGAGCAGGTCTTATGTCCACATGAGGTGACTAATTTTTGTGGAAGGCTAAACTTTGGGATAAATTCACACATTCGTAAACATGTAAAGTGTTCATGAGGTTTTTCTTCACAAAAAAGGGTATTGGCAGAAAGTAGTTGGTAGAAGGTGGGACCTGATGTGCACTTTGCATGTTCATAAAGCTGAAAATTACTCTATGGGTTATGCATTCCATGGAAGGATGTTGCAATGTTTTGGTGGGACCTAGATCCCATCATGTACTTTTCACATTTTCAAATGTGTAAATTATATGCTAAGTTCTAGATTTTGTCAACTTGGGTGCTTGGTGGGATGTGAATCCTACCATGCATTCTACATGTTTGCAAATGTGCAAAGTGCATGGCAAGTTCTAGGTTCCACTAGTCTTAGGTGTGGGTGATTCACAAGATCTCAAACCCATGTAGTAATTTTCACAAGTGAAAATTGCATATATAGTTTAGAATTCTATAGCTCAAAAAGGAATGATGGGTTTTTAGTGGTTTTAAAGTTTTTCCTAAAAAATAAAGGGTCTTTCTTAGGATATCAAATGTAATGATATTTTTGGGACAAAAATATCAACATTTTTAGTGACCTCTATAGGATGATTGCCTACTAATCATTTCAATATAGTGTCCTTCTAAGATATGGGCATGGATTCAACCTTAATTCAAAAAATAATCTAACCTAGAGAAAAAAAAATTAGGACTTTTTGAGACATGAAGGAAATAGAAAAATAGACAAGCAAAACAAGGAAGAACAACACAACCTAAGGAAAGAAAAAACACCTAATGAGTTGACCTATGTATAAACATTTATTAAATAATACTTCTAACCCTACTATATAAAAAATTTAAATTTTTTGAATGAATTCCTACCTCAAAATTAAGATTTGAGGTATATCCAATTAACTAGGATAGTCAGTTCTTCTCCATCAAGCTTCGAGAGATGGAATGCATTGGATCCTTTGCACTAAGCAATAATGTATGGACCACTCTAGATGACATAAAATTTGGTATGCTTACTTGGATTAGATATTTTTTGTATCCCATTTGAGAACAAATCTCCTTCATTAAATCCCTTTGTAGATGCCTTTTTATCAAAAGTCTTCTTTGTTTGTGCATGATTTTCTTCCAAGACTTGTGTTAATTGATTCTTAAGTTCTTCAAGATCCATCAATTTAGCTATCCTTACAATCATTTCATCATTATCAATTAATTACAATTGGTTTTTGAGATCTAAAGATGGTATCTCAATTGATAGTGGGACTTATGCTTCTCTCCCATATACCAGCATCAAAGGTGAATTAGTGATGGCTCTTTTTGGTGTAATCCTATCAGCTCACAGTGCTAATTTTAGTTTCATATGTCATGTCCTCTGGTTATCCTCCATAATAATTTTGATGATTTTGATAAGTTTATTATTAGTCAACTCAATGATTACATTACCCCGATGATAATAATTAGAGGAAGTGCTCAGATACACATTATGCTTGATGGCCCATTCACTGACCTATGTGACTATAAAAGCTTTAGCATTATCACAGATAATGGTATAGGGTACACCAAACCTTGACACTATGTTTTCCATAAAATCTATAATTGAAACCTCCATAACATATTTTAATACAACTACTTCATTTCATCATGTAAAATAATCAGTTGCAATGAGAGCCCACTTGTGTCATATGCTTGATGGTGGGTTGATCATACCTATGAAATCCAATCCCCATTGAGAGAATGGATGATATGCTTAAATTGGTCTAAGAGAAAGGGTACTTAACCTTTGTTTTACGATGAAGTAAGCACACTTTTCATATTTACTCACCTATTTATGGTCATCTTTGAATAACTCAGGACAATAATAACCTCCTCTCATTATCCTGATGGCCATAGTTCTTGCAGAGAAATGTCCTCTTAATGGGCCATCATAGAATTTTTGGAGCACCTTAGGGACTTGTTTGTGCTCAATACATCTCAACATAACTCCATTTATATCCTTCCAAAATAGTATTCCATCAACTATAATATAGGGGTTAGATTGAAGTAAAAAATACCTTCTATTTGACTGCTATAAGTCATAGGGTTATTCCCTAGTTTGAAAAAAAATAGTCATGTCATGAATCCAGCTATTTAACAAAGGTGGATTGGCTAATTGAGCTATATTTCAGCATACACTATGTTAGATACTACTTCAATAGTCTTGATGTCAGAAACTAGTTCTTCACATAATCCTTTTCCTCTTAAAAGATTGATGATCATGATATCCACATCATATTCAATGATGTTTGTAATCCATCCTGCTCTTTTTTAATTTATATCCCTACTTATTAGGAAATATTTGATGCTTTGGTGACTTACCATTAGATATATTTTATTATTAGAGAGCATATTTATAAAAATTTTGAGAGCTTTGGTTACTACATATACCTACTTCTCCATAAAACTATAATTTTATTTATAATATTTCAATGATTAGCTAAATAAAGATATTGGTTGTTTCAAATTTACGTGATTATGTTGATTTCGAATGGCTGAGATGCTTCCTTTCCCTCCAAATGCATAGAGATTAAAGCCTTTATTATAGTTTGGGTTGACCAACGTAGGATCTTGGGAAATAGCCTATTTTATGGTCTCAAAGCTATCTTTTCCCTCCTAAGTCCAGTTGAAAGGAGTCCCCTTCTTTACCATTGTAGTAAGGGGTTTTTCCATAGAGGTGAAATTAGGTACAAATATTATTACAAATTTGATCTTCCTAAGAAAGATCTATAGCCCTTTCTTGTGGATTAGTAGTGCTAATATAGATATAGCTCTAACTCTTTCATGGTCTATTCAAGACCCTCTTTCAAAACTATATGTCCTAATAGCTTCCCCTCATGTATTATAAACATGCACTTCTTTATGTTAAGGGAAACCCCAAACTTCCTTCACCATTAAAAAAATTTCCCCAAGTGGTCTAGATGTGCATCAATATGCTTTGAATAGACTGTAATATCATCTATATATACTATAATTATTTAATTTATCAAGCCTTTGAATGCCATATCCATGGGTCTCTAAAAAATTGTCCCTGTGTTTGTCAGACCAAATGACATATTCTTGTATGTGTATGTGCCCCATTTGGTGGTGAAGGTAGTTTTAAATTGGTCCAATTCCTGCACTAGGATTTGGTTATAACCTGAATAACCATCTAGGAGGGAGAACCTTTTAGATCTTGATACTATTTACATAATTTATTCCATTGGGGGAAGAGCATAATGATATTTCAATGATGCTTTGTTTAGGTCTCTAAGGTCTACACACATCTGGATTATACCATTTTTCTTTCTAATAGAGACAATATTTTCTACCCAAGATGAGTGTTTGATATGAAATATTATATTAGTCTCTATCAATTTATAGAGCTTTTTTTTCATCAGGGGTTCAATCTTTGGATTGATAGGTCTATATTTTAGTCTAACAAGCTTTATAGTTAGATCCAATTCTATAATGTGTTGAGCTAAGTTTGGATCAAATCTTCTTAGATCATGATAACTATAAGAGAATTTATCATCAAAATCTTGTTATAAATAAAAATTCTTTGAGTCATTACATACCTTACCTATCTTAAGAGACTTACCTTCTAAGATGATGACCAGATCACAATCTTATTCATTCACCATGATATTATTTTTCTCACGCTTCAGTTGATCATCAGAATTGAAGATGTTTTCTAGTGTGATGAGACCCATAAGAAACTTGTTAGTCTTTACCTGAATAATTTGATCTCCATATTAGCCCTGTAGTCTTGGTTGGTTCTTATCTAAAAACTTGACCTCCTCTCTTAAGAAATTGACAATCTGCTCATCACTATCAAAGACTTTCTAATTAGTTGCATTATCATGGATAGATGGTTGTACTATCAGCCTCACATGCTAAATGCTCTTATTCTTTATTTCTAATAGTAGGTTATACTAGGACCCCATCGAGTCCATACATTTAACATATTTATTATGTCCCCTTGGTACTAATTGAATATTTAAGGTGGTGAAGTCTTCTAATAGGTCCCAAACCCTATGTTTATAAGACCTTATCAAATTGTTCTTGGTTACACTTTTTGATCTAACATGGTGAATAATGAGCTCTCTATCACCAAATATATACAAAATATTGATTCGTCTATCTTTGGCCAATTGGAGGCCTCAAATCAAGGCTTTGTATTAAAATATATTATTGGTACAATTGAATTGAAGTTTGAATGAGTAGAAGTAGCTCTCCTTCTACAGGGAGATCAACACAATTCCTATAATTGCACTGTTTTTGCTTATTGAACCATTAAAAAATAATTACCACATCCCTTGAAGATATTCACATAGTTTAACTAAATTGAAGATAATTACATCTTTCTCATGAATAAAATATATCCCTAACCTTGTTTCCTATACATAATCATATGGATAGATTTGTAAGGCCCATCCCAATTCATCTAAATGTGTGTCTAGAATCTCTTCTATGGTTGTTACATCCCTATGATCCATTTACTCCCCTTGGTATTAAAATGTACAATTAATTTTTATGGGGGAATAGGATTGTATGGCTCTATTTGATATTTTAATATTGGCTCAACTCTTATCATTACTCTAGCTCAATATCTCATCTTGGGTAATAGGTGAGACCAATCTATAGATAAATATCCTCCCATATTTTCAATGAAATCTCTTGAAAGACAAATGGAAAAGTAAAGGGGAAGATCTATGACTAGAATATTTTGAGAAATTTATAAGCTTGGGTAACCATGGATAGTGAGGTTCAATCCCTTTATTGTTCCTACTATTTGAAGAGCAGTCCCATCTAATTGAACTACTCCTATATTAATGTGTAGATATTTAATTCCTAGAGCATCAATTATTTCCTTAGGTATTACTAAATTACTAGCCCTAAAATATAATGTATAATTATGAACCAAATGTTTACCTATTATGAATGAAAGATAGAAGGGGGAGGCTTACTATTTTTGCCTATTCTAGTGTCATCTTGTGGTTGACACAAATTAGTTATAGTTATAGGTCCCTTAGCTAAAACTTTATCTGATATCTATAAATTATTTAAAACCTCTTGTAGCAAGTACCTTTACATAGGTATAGATAGGGCTTCCCACATAGTGACATTCAAATTAGTTTTCTTCATTTACTCAACTATACTGAAAGGGTTATTACCAACCTTTGCTTATGATTTTATAGGAAAAACATCCTCTTTTATAAGGTTTGGAGTTGGAAACTTTGCCTTGGGTTGGACATAGGTACACAAGGTGGCTTTTGCATTGCATTATTTTTCTCTAATTCCATTACAACTTTGGAGGTTGAGGCTTGTTATTCTTGAGAGGGTTGGTTAGATTTTATCTCTCTCTTTTCTTGGAATGTGTATTAGCTAATATGGGCCCTTCACCATTGACAAATGCTTCATCATGAGTTACACCACTGAATTCATATCTTTTCCAATTTAGGAGAGTTGATTCACCTCAAGAAAGTTCTTATGTGTCTACTTGTTGGGAAGTAGATTATTTTTTTTGTCTTTGTTACTTGATATGCCTTATACCATCAAGGCTTGAGTGATTACACCATTAGGATAAGTTTTCTAGTTATGTGGTTGATTTCAAGGATAACACCACTCATATTATTGAGCCAAATTGTTTTGAACAAGAACCATAGCTTTAAAATTTCTAGGTACTAGTAGAGCATGGGCATTTGGAAGCCTTAACTATAGATTTTGAGTTTTTTATTATGTGTTTCCTTGATATGGCACCTATTCCCTTAGTATGCAAGGTTAGTCTGCTAAAAAGGCTCATATTTTTAGGATTTTTACCTCTTTATTTCTACCAATTCATTTCCAAAACTCTTGAGTAATGATTTAACTTCATATAAATCATTCATAGGTGTAGGAGTCAAAGCTGGTGCTTTGCTCGTGTTGGGATTTAGATAAATTGTAGGTGGTGGAATAGGAGCTATCTCTATAAATAGAGGCATTGGTAGCCTTAGAGATATTTTCTTAGCTTGTATTAAGCAATTTTCTACCTTTGTTACAATTTTATAAGCTACAAGAAGTGTGGTGCCACCCATTAACTAAATTATTATAGCTATATCACTATTGAGGGATCTCAAGTAATACAATAAACCATTATTTTTATTGGGTTTAACTAAGATCATGATTCTATTATAGGCCTTCTAAAAATGGTAATTGAAGTTAGTCATATACTCATGAGGAGTTATTTTAATAATAGTTAAGTTTTAAACCAAGGAAAGGTGGTCACTCTTGTCTTTAAATTGGTTACATAGTGTGGTACTTAGCTCATCCCAAACTTGGATTGAACTGGGAGCAAGGCCTCTATACTATTGTAAATATTTGCCCTTGAAAGAGGAGACTAAAATTTTGATCATAACATTGTCTTGCACTACATTGTGGATCAAATAGAGGTTAGAAATATCTTGTTATGTGCTCTACAATAGTGGTAGAGCTTTCACTAGTAAAATATGATAGACTTTTCAAAGCTAAGGTAGGTATATCATCATGTTGGGCCAATTAGAGTGGGTTGCCTCCATTGAAAGATATGAAATTTAGATTTATAGCCATTATAAGAGGTATGAAATTGATAAGAGTTACCATAAGAGATGGTAAAAGAACCATAGGATATACCTTAGGCTGAGAGGTAACTGCTTTGTATCTCTTTTCAGATGGAAATGACAATTCTAAAAAATTAGCCATCTTACCTTTAATATATGATCACATTTCTTAGATTTGCATACATGAAATCTAAAACTTATAATTCATAAGCCAATAGGGTCGCTAATTTTTTTGATATTTTCATGAAACTTGTACAATTCTTGCATAGAATAGCACCAATCTCTTTGTAATTTTAGGGTCCCACTACGCATGCCAAAAACTATTATCACATAGGATTGCACTTGTCTTGATCCTATAGCTTATTATGTAATTTACTAATGATACAATGGAAAAAATTCCAAATCCATGGGACCTTGTAAATTTGAGGTTAATCTTTGGAGAAGGCTGACTTCCTTTGACTAAATCTAATGCAACTAATAAGATACTAGTTTTGTGGAAATTTTGCTCTTTAGTGCTTTTGATCCTAACTAGGGTTTTGACTGGGAAAAGGGTTAAAATTTTAAAAAAATAAAAATGGTGATCACACTAAATATTTTAGTGTATTTTAATGCTTTCTTGATAAACACAATAGAGTGGAAATTTATGTGAAATTTGTTTAAGCACAAACTTATGCAAATGAGAATCGGAGATAATATTTAGCTATTTTTTGAAAAAGGGAAAATATTTCTTTATTTTTATCAAAAAATATTTTTAAAAGAGTAAAAATACCAAAAAATTTTTTATTGTGACTAAAAATAAAATACAAAGCTTCTAAAAATACTTAAACAACTTGCTTGCATAGAAATCTCTCAAAAAAAAAGAGAGGCAAATCTTCAATTTATTTTTCTCTAAAGGTTAAAAATTATAGTAAATGCATTCCAAAATGCAAAAATATATAACTAAATTCAAAAATATGGATTGATTCATGGGGTCTACCCATTTTTATACAAAAATATCTCATAGATGAGATGTAGTTGTCCAAACTTGAATGACCTGTAGGAAAATCATGCAGATCTAAAACCCTCATGAAAAAGAGGTGAGTTCTTTTATTTATGGCATCCTAGATTCATTAAATGGTTCAAAAGTGATATGAAAGGGATGTGAATGATACTTTAGGTGGAATGGCATAGCATGGCATGATATAGCATGGAAGATTTCTATGTAATGTTTCTTCATATTTAGTTAGCTACAAAAGGCTCTTCATGAAAAAAGAGGTGCCCAAAATATAAGTTTTAGTTATAAAATAAAAGATAAATCCAAGTCACTTTCATGTGAAAAATTAACTTACAAAATGCAAGTGAGACTTATACAACTTTAAGTCTTTCCACTTATCAAAATGAAACTTGCAATTTGCACTTCAAGCTTTTGCACTTTTAATAATTCATATTTGTTAAAATAAAAAATGTAATTTGCACTTTCACATTATCAAAATATAAAGTGTACAAATATGTTTTCTCTTTCTCAAAAGAGTTACAAAAATATAGATGTAGGTTTACAATTATAACTTATAATGTTTTTGAAATGAAATTACAAATGGCATTTAAAACATCTAAACACATTTAAATAGAGAAAAGATTAATCTACGTTTAGAACTTCTTTAGCTTTCTTGTCACATTTAGCCTACAATTTCTAAGCATATGCATCTAAGGACTTAAACGTTTATTTTATTTATTTTGGATCCAACCATAGGGGTAGATGTGAGAGGCTACACAATCTTTTGTATGTCAAACAATTTTTTCCTGAAAGTTCTTATTCCCTACATTTCTATTCTCATCTTATCAATTTTTCTTTAATACCTGAGTAAGTAGTGGATAAAACTTAGAGTGAATACTCTATCCTTTATAAATTATTTCTCAAATATTTTCTTGAAGTTATTATGTACTTATTCCACCCAAAGGATATTATTTGCATCATCTACTGTTTGGCATGACATTGTGCTCATCATTCCATCAATGTCATATAATACATCAACCAATGAGCCTCCATGGCTTGGTGATCAATTTATATTAATAATCTTATATGAAATTGAATATACGTATGGAATTCCTCATGCTTACCTTCATCATTCAATATTTTTTTAGCAATGAGGACATCTTTGTCAAGTGAACCTACAATTGTTAATTTGGGATAATATAAATTTAAAGTCTAAATCTCTCCTTCATACTTATTGACTTGTTATTTTAGTATATTCTCAAGTTTTCCATCATTTATACAATGATCTTGTTTCTTTTAGTATTTATTTCCTCTAACCATTCTTTTCTACCCCTTCCCATGTGAGCCATCTCTCAGACTAAATCAATAAAAGCCTAGTCTAGAAACTGACTGATTGGTTGTACTGACTATGATTACTTTGATGATCAATTGGGTTATGTAAATTATTTCAATTAATCTATAAGCTATTCCACTTACCTCTTGATTTCATCTTTGTTGGCCTTGTCGATATCTATTCTTTAAAATATAGAGTTGATGCTAATATGTACATCATGTTTGAGTCCTCTCATTTTCCATTCAAGGTGGATTTGAGAAATCTAATAATATCCCAACACAAGATTTTATTTTGATTTATCTAATGGGGGGACTATAATTTAAACATGCATTTCTCCTTTGTTATCATTTAATATCTTGGAAAGAGTCTTGGGAGTTGTCTTGGACTTCTTCTTGACCTCTAAGAGAGCAAAGTCCAATGTAATGGGGTCTATCATCTACTTTCTCTTCTTTCATACTAACTGGGCTAGCCAATTAGGAATATCCCCTTACTATTTTGATACTATCACAAAATAATAAATAGTTGATGTAGCTACAATAGTCAATACTATCACCATAGAATATTCTAAGGTAGATGTTTCCATTGGTTGCTTAAGAGGTGCTTGGGAAGGTTCACTTTTATCAGTAGGTTACAAATCAACATTTACATCAAGTACCTATGTTAATTTGATTTCAACTAATGGAAATATAGAAATAGTGGGAGTGGATGAAGTGGAGGTAATGGGAACAACTGTGTATGTTAGGGGAGTGGAAGGTGGAATAGACACAAGAGTTGTGAATGTGGGGATAGGTGGAAGGGTGGAAGCCAAATTATTGAATGTATCAATCAAATGGGTAGGACCACTCAAGGTTGATGATGAAAAAAATAGAATGGACTTGAAAGTGGAATAATACTCGCCTTAATAATTAGGGGGGCCTGCAAGACCAAAGTTAGGAGGATTGAGCCCATGGATAATTATTATGGGGTGGTGTTATAAATTACTAGAGATGGAATGGAATGGATTATGAGTGTAACGGAAAGAGGAAATGGAATGAAAGGGAAGGTGAAATGGGAGGAAAAATAAGTGTCCACTTGACTTACTTGTATTGTTTATGCTTGGCTTATTGTAGTAGGTATGGTAGATGGAATGATAGGGGAGGTGAATATTGCAAGTGTAGGGGGAATGGAAATAGAAGGTAGAGGTGTTGAAACTTAGGTAAAAATGTGAGTAGGAGAAGGGGGAAATGGAAATGGGAACCAAAGTTATAGGATTTAAAGTTATAAAACCCTATGTTGCTTCCATTATGTCTTCAGATGAAATATCAATTGGTTACTTTGTAGTTTCTCACTCTTTACCTGATTCTCCCTTATTTGCCTTGGTTTTCTTCTTCTTGTCAAGATATTTTGATGATTTTACTTGGCATTCTAATAATGGAATGACCCCTTTTGATTTAAGCTTTAGAAACATTTCTCTGACCCTAATGGTTCCTCTTTTGACCTTTACACCCCTACTCAGCAAATTGATATTTTTGTTAATTACATGAGTTATTCTATCAAAAAATATAAGAATTTTGGAGTTGACCACTTAACTAGTGGTAAGGGTCATGTGATATATTATGTGTAATAAATTGGGTCCACTCTAGAGTCATCATCCACCAAGTAATTTGAAATTGGTGTCATATCATAGCCCTTGATTTTTTAAAGATATATTATAGAATAATATCTCATTATGATAACTTCTTCATCTCCATAATCTTCCCAATAATCCTCATAGTATGGCACATGATCATATGTTACAAGTGCCAATTCACTCATAATATTGCCATACAAATCAAAAAATGGTCTAAACTCCAAAGTTTTCAATATCATTTGACCCATATTGGCATCAATATATTTGACCTTGAGGAGGGATTGGCATGTGTATTAGCTAATGGAAATTTGAAAATGTATCCCTACCTTATGCCTATCAAATATAAGCTTGTGTGTCTCCACAAGGTACCTGACCAACTCCATTAGTGCCCATTTATCACTCACATATTGGGGAAAAGTGTAGGGATAACCATTGAACTTGGTAGTCCTACTATAAGAAAAGGTGGGGAACTATATGAAGTAAGAACCCCATTACTAATTTCATCTATTACTTACTTTGAAAACCTTATTCTCCCATGTTACTTATCAAACATGATAATTATGTTTTAGATGAAAGTATCATTCACTCTCCTAAAGTGTTGTCTACTAGCCTATAATGTGAGATCAGGGTAGTAGTTGTAAACTCTATTTATCTCTTCAATAACTATATTGAGTCTTAGGAATAACCTTCCCTTGTCCAAGATGTATACAATTTAGGAGGTCATATGGAATTCGCCTATGGTTTACACCTCAAACAATTATTGGTGAAGGGAATCACTTATTAACTAGGACTATTAAATGTATTATTTTTTTATGGTCCAGATATACTGGTACACCCACTCTTGATAACACTTGGCATCAAAATTTCTAGTGAAACTATGTAATAGTATGATAATGTACTCTACTTCATCAATAAAATTAGTTCTATACATGGTCTTTGATAACCTAGTGGAGGAATGCCTAATGGACTTGACACACTATTTTGTGATTATCTTCTAACATCCATCTTTATTATCTTTGAAAAAATGTTTGGATGTCTATGGATTTATATTCAAGTAACTCTCAAATTCAATAATTTTAAATATGGAGCTAATAAAATAAGGGTATAGATTTAGAATATTTTCCCCTTTCTCATTGTAGACCTATATTATATTAGGATCATAGTGTTAGGCCATTGTGAGGACAAAATCAAGAATTTAAATTAAAAATGAGAAACCTACAGCTTGTGGAAGGATATATTCATAGATAATCTAGATCCAATCTAATTCGGGCAATAATTTAGGTGATAATTCGGGTGATGGGTCCACCCCAATTGATGACGAAACTTCTGGGAGCCATAACTTTTGCACTGTAGCTCCAATTGACTCACCATTTGAACCGTTGGAAAACTAATAATTATGGAAACATCATGATATGTCATGTATCTTTGATAAATTAATTTTTACCCACAAAAACCCAATGGAAGTGCCCCAAATTTAAATTTTAGTAGTGTAGTCTAAAATTAGTAAGTTTATAAAAATAGTAATTCCTTGAATTCTATATTGTTGTAAATTGTGGAAGTCAAACCACTTAATATCCCTAGATATTGGTGGCCTTAAAAATCCTCCTCACACCTTCAAAACATGTATAAATGAATATATAACCCAAAATGGAAATCAGACATCTCTTCTCAGAGGTAGGCATATGTTTGGGTCTACAAATTTGATCAATAAGACATCTCTTCTCAGAGATAGCATTATTTGAATTGTGTTGTTCTTGTTTATTTAATTATATTTCAACCAAAGCTTTTGATTTTTGGATCACAATCATTCTTAAATTTTGCACTTATCCTAGAACCAAAATCTCCTAGGTTAATGTATCCTAAGTGTATATCTATTATCTATGCAACATTAGAATCAAAGTTGGGATTCACTATAGGGCCCTTGGATTTGAACTTCATTTCCTTGGGAAGAAAATAAATTGAAGTTATTACTTTTGAGAAACCAACTATGAAAGTTGGTAGGATCTGTAAGTGTTTAGAATAATTCAGATCTCTGGTGGGACTAGGAGGTGCTTAAAACAAGTGAAAGTCCCATGGAGGTATAGGGTGTTTGAAGCAAGTGGGAGTTATATATAAATGGAATATGTTTGAGGTAGGTCCACTTTATTCAAAGATGAAATCTCATGGGGGTGAAAGGTGCTTATATCAATGGTAAACCCTGTGGGGTTCTAAAGTGTTTGAGACAAGTCCAAAGTTCATGAAGATGTTAGTATTTTTTGATGGTTTGAAAATGGTAAAGGTTTTAGGAATATTCCTTTAGATTAATGAAACCCTAGATTTTGATTGTGAAATTAGGATGGGAAATTCCAAGGCTTAATGATGATTACTTTGGGAAAATATTCATAATGAAAATTTTGAAACAAAACCCTAGAAACCCTAATCCTATGATTGAATTTTTTTGTCTAAAAAACAATACATCAGTGCCTGACCATATAAAACCCTAAAGTGATAATTTTCAAGAAATCATGATAACTCTATGGAAGATATTTTGAAAACCTTCCATAAAAAATGGAAAAAATATTGAAAATGTTTTAAAAATGTAGAAAATATGGTGAGGATTTTAAGGGGAATACCATGTATGACATGTATTGAGAGTTGAAAACTTGGTTAGGTACTTGTTTGCATGTGGCTCAAGATTTGATGACATTGCATAGGTAGATGGAGCTCCAAAAATCACACTTATATTTTAAATACTAATAAATAAATCACTAAGTTGCTTAGATTTATATGAAAATACCTACATTAAATATGGTAATGGTAGTTGGTGATGGAGTTAAGAGTTTCTTAGAGTAGGTCATATGTATGTGGGAGGTGACTTGTTTGGTTTGGTAGAAAATAAAAATCTAGGAGTACTTATCACATTCATAAACATGTAAAGAGTTCATGATGTTCCACATCTCATGGAAGGGTATTCACATAAAGTAGTTGGTGAAAGGTGGGACCCAACATGCACTTTACACATTCACAAAGGCACAAATTTATCTATGGGTTCCTTATTCCATAGAAGGATGTTTCAATGTTTTAGCTAGATCTAGATCCCATCATGCACTTTGTACATTTGAAAATGTGTAAAGTGCATGATAAGTTCTAGATTTTACTGACTTGGGTGCTTGGCAGTATGTAGAGCTTGTCATGCATTCTACACATTTGTAAATGTGCAAAGTGTATGGCAAGTTCCAGGTTCTATCAGTCTTGGGTGTGGGTGCTTCTGGGATCCAAAACTCATGGAGAAATTTTCACAAGTTCAAATTGCATCTAGAGTTTTGAATTCCATAGTTCAAAATGGAATGATGGGTTTTGGGTGGTTTTAGGGTTTTTCCTAAAAAATAAATGGGTCTATCTTAGGATATTAGATATAATGATATTTTTGGGACAAAAATATCAATAGTACATCCCAAATTTCACACCTACTATGGGATGGATGATATAAGAGCATGTGGCTTAATATAAAACAACCCTCATGCTCCTAAATGTAAAACATAAGGATGTGGCCTATAGATTATTTCTATTCACTTTAATGGATGTAACATATAGCCAATTCCTCAATATTCCTAAAGACTCTATGATGGGAATAATTTATAAACACCTTCTTAGCTTAGTTTAGGCAATTAATTGACCCTAATGTCTTATATTAATAGTTCACCTATATTAAGGGGGAGCTAAATGAGTCCATAAAAACATCAACACTAGTTTCCAAAAGATGTATAGTTGAGTCACCACTCTTTAACAACCTGATTCTCAATTAGCACTCAAAATGTATAAGAAATCCATAGACCCCTAGATGATCATGTTTCTAATATGAGGTCCCCTCATATTATACATACCCCTATATTATGTTGAAGCCATCAAGATTGATAGATAACTTAACCCTTAAGGCCAAATTATGGCTCTCATCCCTAATGTATTACTTAACATGATAATATTGAGACTTATTCCTAAGAAAAATTAGAATGTGCCTATATCTCAACCATTTCCTATCATAAATATGTTTCTACTAAGGCATGCTACACCCAACCAACATCTGAATTTTGTTACCCCAATAAATACTCAAGTACTATCTTAATCCCATGGTTAGGAATTGATCCCCACTATGAATAATGTTCAAATCATACCCTAGGAGTCTACTAAGAATGTGTTGGATTCTATCTAATATATAGTGTAGAATTTAATAAATGGCTTCTTAGGCTCCAAAAATAAATTATAAATTTTAATGATGAGATATCCAATAAGAACTATACCTACCAAAGGAAAAATAGATTATACAATCACCCAAATAATTAACTAGAGACATCAGCTAACAAACTACTTAAGATCAACATCTATGAGATAACCCTCCCAAACTAGTAGTAGGTACACAACATAACCTAACATGAGGAACTCGAATACATAGATTTATATAGTGCCTTCAATATCTTCCAATGATAAATATAGGAATATGAGGTGGTCTTGAACCACTCAAAAACCTCTAACACTACTATATTCTCAATCAAATCAATTGTATTATAGACTATGGATTGTTGAACACAAAATATACTGAGAGGGGGACATGAATCAATATATTATATATCTTTTAATTAACTTGATTTATTTTCTTTAACCACTTAATCACACATTCAAGATATGCAATAAAACTGAAACAATAATATGCACCACACGAAAGAGAGAGAGAGAGAGAGAGAGAGAGAGAGAGAGAGAGAGAGAGAGAGAGAGAGAGAGAGAGAGAGACCATATTTTTACATGGAAACCCAAGGTGGGAAAAACCACAAAGAACAATCTCAAGTATATGAATGAGCACCAACTCAAATTACAAAGTTCATAAGCACCAACTTGCAAGAGCACCAACCCATTTGCTAAGCACCAACATAGTTAATATTTGTGAGCACCAACCCACAAGAGCACCAACCCCTTACAAAGATTGATGAGCACCAACCCCTCTTGTGTATAAAACACAACTATCTCTCAATGTTACTTACTCAACAAATGATATAAATCTACAATATCTCCTGATTTTATCTCTTCAAAAATGAATACAAACCATGCACACTCTTGCATATAAAAAATGGCTTCTCAAGCCTCTATTTATAGCTTTCTAAATGACCTTTGGCATTCAACCTTTGTGACCCTTCAATTCTCATGAAAAATGGCACCAAACTTGCATGACCCTTCATATCCTTGCATTTGAAAATTCACATGGTGACTCTTCATAATCAAATGTGTCCTTTCCTCTTTTGTCTTTATCTTGGTGACTTTTCATATTCCTCAAAGTTTCCATTCATAAAAAAATGTGCCATACCCTCTTTTATCTTCACATGGTGCCTCTTGGAATTCGTCAAGATGACTCTTCATGAGAAAATGCATCACATTCCTCTTTTGTCTTTACCCTGTGACTCTTTGACTTCTCCATGGGCCTCTTTTGACTTATATGCAACCAAAAATATATTCATTAATATTAAATAAATATTAACACACATTATCCAAGATATGAATATTAAAAACACCATTAAATGCAATGGGGCATTTATCACCAATAATAAAACTTTGACATCAATGACAATATTTCCAACAATTTCCCCCTTTGTCATTATTGGCAACCTCAAACTAAAACTACCACATCTTAAAACCTACACTACACATGCCAACTTACACACACTACCATCTAAAAAACATACAATAACTCCCCCTTACTGTAGCAACCTACACCTATTTTTGAACCTATTTTTACACCTATATTGCTCTTCTACCCCTTTGAAATCAATGGCAAAGGGCCTATCCTAGAGATAATGCTTAGCTCCCCCTCAACTGATGTTGATCCTCAATGGTAGGAAGTAAAATAAATTACTCCTAACTCTCCCAATGATACTCAAATATGTATTTTGGTAGAGCCTTTGTGAAAAAATCTGCAATCTACTCTGTAGTACTAATATATTCCATCTTAACCTATTGATCTATAACCTACTCTCTCAAGAAGTGATATCTGATGGGAATATGTTTTATTCTAGAATGCATCACTAGATTCTTTGAAATACTAATATCAGTTGTGTTCTCACAAAAATATAAATAAGTTCATCATATTTTACCTTGATATCTTCCAAAGTTTACTTCATCTAAAGCACTTGAGTACAACAGAATACCACTACAATATATTCTGCTTCATCTATAGAAAGTGATACTGAGTTCTACTTTTTTCTTAGCCATGATTCTAAGCTATCACTAAGAAAGAAATTTCCTCTACTTGTACTCTTTTTGTCATCCATGAAACCTATCCAATCTGAATCTATATAAGCAACCAAAGTGAAATCTCTACTTGTGGGATACTACAATCCATAATCCAATGTTCCCTTGATATATCTGAATATTCTCTTCACCAACTAAACATGACTATCTTTTGGAGCTAACTAATATCTTTTAACCATACCTACTACACGCATGATGTCTAGCCTTGATACTATCAAATATAAGTCTACCAATCATAGATCTATACAAATATTGATCTACAATAGGTGAATCTCCATCCTTTCTCACCTTATTTACTATACACATTGGTGTACCAACTAGTGCACAATCCTCAAAACCAAATTTCTTCAACATTTCCTTGGCATATTTACTTTGAGATATGAAAATTCCTTTATCTGACTGAAATATTTATAATCCTAAGAAAAATTACAATTCTCCAAGCATAAAAGACATCTCAAATTCTTTTTGCATATTATCAAAAAATTATTTTCTCATCTTTTTGATGTTTCCTCTAAAAATGATGTCATCAACATATACCACAAAAATAAATTAATGCTCACCTTCTATTTTAATTTAGAGATTACTATTAGCAAATCCTCTCTTGAAACCTTGATCCTATAGGTACTTATGAAGTCTTGCATACCAAGCTCTGGGAGCTTGTTTCAATCCATACATTGATTTATTCAATCTACATACATGGCTACTAATATTTGAGAGAATAAATCCCTCAAGCTACTCAATGTAGACCTATTCTTCTAGATTCCCATTTAGAAAGGTAGATTTGACATCCATCTGAAACACTTTGAAATTTATAAACACTGCATATGCAAGAAACATTCTAATAGCCTCTAGCCTTCCCACTAGTGGAAAAGTTTTTTCAAAATATATTCCCTCAATTTGAGCATATCCTTTACATACTAATATTGATTTATTCATGGTCATTTCTCCATTTTCATTCAACTTATTTCTATAAACCCATTATGTTCCTATCACATTGTGATCTTTTGGTCTAGGCACCAATTCCAAAAAATCATTCTTTTCTATCTAATTTAATTTTTTATCCATTGCCTTAACCCAATGCTTATCATTTCTAGCTTCTAAAAAAGTTCTAGGCTAAATTTTGGATAACGAAGAGGAATTAACTTGCTCATATTCACTTACCATCATTCTTCTAGTGTGAATTCCTTCATTTATGTCCCTGATGATGTCACTTTCATTATGATTTATTTGGACATATTTGGATGGTGTCCTTTTTCTCCTTCTTCTCATCTTCATATGATTCTTCAAAATCTTTCTCTTCAATGATTTTAGGAATGTCTATTAGATCACTAATTCTTTGTGCTCCTTTTTCTTCTATCCTAACACTTGCACTTTTAACTAGTTTCTTGATTTTTTTGTTATAACATTTATAAGATTTACTTTTGAAAGAATAAACAAGAAATATACCTTCATATACTCTAGATTCAAACATACCCAATTTTTCATTGGTTCTCTTTATGAAACATCTACCACCAAAAACTCTGAAATAATCAACTATTATTGGTTTGTCTTTTTATAACTCATATAGAGTCTTATCACTATTGACTCTCAATAATGCTCTATTTTGAATATGAACTATTGTAGAAATGACCTCTCTCCAATATTTATTTGGTATTTAGATTCATTTAGCATTGTCCTTGCCATCTCCTGAACTATTCTATTTCTTTGTTCAACTACTCCATTTTACTGTGGAGTTCTGGCTACTAAATAATGTCTCTTTATTCCATGGTCTTCACAAAACTCAATAAATTGATCTAACATGAATTTTCCTTGATCTGATATTAGGAACTTAATCTTCAAACTAGTTTCATTCTCTACTAATGCTTTAAATGCTTTGAAATGTCTTAAAGCTTCTAATTTTTCTTTAAAAAAATTACCTAAGTTATATGTGAAAAATCATTAATCAAAAACATAAAATATTTCTCACCTTGAGTACTTTGAGTTCTCATAAGTCCACGCAGATCAATGTGAACAAGATCTAACATCTGAGTGGTTGAGTACTCTTTTATTTTGAACCACCTTCTTGCCTACTTCCCATGCTGAGAAGGTTCACAAAGTGTGTTGGATGGTTTTGTAATCTTTGAAAGATTTATGACTGCTTGCTTCTTGTTGATGTTAAAAATATTGTCAAAATTTATGCGTCCCATTATCTTGTGCCATAGCCAACTTTCTTCAATCTGAATCAAACAACATCTTTGACCTTTGATGTCTGATAATATATATAAATTATTGCCTGTTCTTTGAGCATCTGCAACTAACACATCTAAATCTTTTCTCCTAATTAGAAAACCTTATAGATAAAAATTTATTTTGTGCCCATGATCACACATTTGACTTACACTCAAAATATTATGCTTAAGACCTTCTAGATACAAAACATTCTTATTTTTAGTTCTACCATTATCCAAACTTAGTGTACCTTTTTTGGCAATTTTGGGAGTAGTATTATCTCCAAATTTCACTGTGCCACCATTGATCTTATTCAATGTTATGAAATTTATCTTAACTCCTATCATCTGCCGTGAACATCCACTATCAATGAACCATGGATTTTCTTCATTTATTTCATGCAAAGATATGTGTACTAACATAGTTTTTTTAGGTTGTTTCTTCTACCAAGAACCTATCTAAACTTTCTTCTTGATGAATGGAGCCTTAAAACTCTGGTCCTTCTTGATTGACTTGAACACAATTATATAGTACCAGACTATGTGTCTGAATTTGTTTCACTTTTAACATATTATGGCCTCTTCATTAAATCTTGATAGAGGAGCAAAAGAGTTATGGCTTCTACTTGACTTTGCATGAGTTTCTTTTTCCTTATTTATGAAATTGTTAGCCCTTTTTCAACATTCTATTTTCTTATGACCATATCCATTACAATAAAAATAGTAACCATAAAAATAGGACCTATTTGTGTATCTCTGATCTAATTACCTTTTGTAGCTTTGTTTCTTCTAGTCTTCTTTGTTTGAGATGTCTTCTATATTGTTAACTTCTTCCCTTTTTATTTCTTCTTTTGTAAGAGCTTCAACATAGCTCTTTCCTTTTTCTATGTTAACCTTTTCTATGAAAGTAATGGCCTCCCATTTCTCGTTTTCAAATCTAATACCTATCTTATCTAACATTGATCTTTGACTTTCTAATATCCTATTCAATATATTAGTGCTATTCTAAAATTTTGAATCATTGATTGCTTTATTTTTTTCTCAAGATCTACTTTTAAAGAATTAATTTTAATAACATACCTTTCACATTATTTATTTAATTTTTGAAACTATTTCGTTAAATATTTTTCATTCTTCTTGGCTTCTTTAAAGTGTGCTTGTAGATCTTTAATTGTTTCCTTTGACTACTTTTTATTTTTCTCAATTTGGATCTTTAATATTCGATTCTTCTTCTCAAGAGATTTTAAATCTTCTAAGGCACAAATGAGTTCTTCTTCTAGATTCACTTTGGATTCATCATGTTCTTCTTCTTGATCATCTATACTTTTTATTGTGAAGGAATTTTCATGTATGGTCATGAATAGAATCTCTTCTTCTTCTGAATCACTAACTCCACTATCTTCAGCTGAGCTAGGATCTTTAGAATACAAACTCTTCTTCTTGAATCCCTTCTTGAATTTTCCTTTAAAATTCTTCTTGTATGTAGAGTTTCCTTCTTCATTGTCACCATCACCCTATCTAGGCACTTAGTTAAAAAATGTCTAATATTTCCATAATTAAAACATTTAAAATGTAATTTTTCTTGATATTTACCTGTGCCTTTTTTTATCTTGCAAATGAATAGAGCTCCATTGTCATCTTCATCATCACTAGAACTATCACTTTATTCTTGAATCTTAGCCTTCTCTTTCTTTTATGTCTTGAAAGTAGCTTCTCTCTTTGAGGGTTTCTCTTATTTAGTCTACATTCATAGACCATAAGAATACCATGTAGCTCATTTATCTTTATCTTGGATAAATTATTCATCTCTTCAATTTCCAAAACTTTTGTATCATATCTAAATAGTAGATATATCAAAAAAAATTGTACCATAATTGATTCTTCTAACTTTTATCTAAGACCTTGAATCTAATTAACTATTTGATCAACCTGTAAAAGATAAATTGCTATATTTTCTTCCTCATTCATCTTCAAACTCTTAAATTGTCTTCTAAAAGTTTGAAGCTTAGCTTGTTAAACCTTTCCATCACCTTTGTAAATATTCTCAAGTTTTACCCAAGTTTCATGAGTAAATTTACATTTCATAGCTTTAACAAATTTTGATTCACATAAACCACACAAAATAACATTTAAATATTTAACATTATTTTCACTTGCCTTCTTTTTCACTAGAGTAGTTACTTGTGTTTGTGGCTCTTCATATTTCTCCACCAATGCTTTCCAAATGTCAAATCCAAGGGCCATCAAATAAGTATTAATTTTTATGCTCCAAAAAGCATAATTTGTCCCATCAAACAAAGGTGCCTTATTTGTAAAAAAATCTTCATGTGATCCAACCATCATGCTTTCTTGATCTACCTTCAAGCTGTAAATTTTTTTCTAAATGAACCTACTCTAATACTAATTGTTAAGCACAAAATATACTGAGAGGGGGGGGGATGAATCAATACATTATATATGTTTTAATTGATCTATTTTTTTTCTTTAACCACTTAATCACACATTCAAGACACGAAATAAAATTGAAATAATAATATGCACCACATGAGAGAGAGAGAGAGAGAGAGAGAGAGAGAGAGAGAGAGACCAAATTTTTATGTGGAAATCTAAAGTGGGAAAAACCATGGAGAAAATTCTCAAGTATATGAATGAGCACCAAATCAAATTACAAAGTTTTCAAGCACCAACTTATAGGAACACCAACCCTTTTGCTGAGCACCAACACAACAACTATTTGTGAGCACCAACCCCATGGAGCACCAACCACTCTTGTGTATAAAACACAAATATCTCTCAATGTTGCTTGCTCAACAAATGATAGAATTCTACAATATCTCCTACTTTTCTCTCTTTTGAAACAAATACAAACCATGAACTCTCTTGCATATAACAAATGGATTCTCAAACCTTTATTTATATCTTTACAAATGACCTTTAGCATTCACCCTTTGTGACCCTTAAATCCTCATGAAAATGACACCAAAATTGCATGACCCTTTGTATCCTTTCATTCAAAAAGTCACATGGTGACTCTTCATAATCAAATTCATCTTTTCCTCTTTTGTCTTTATCTTGGTGACTTTTATATTCCTCAATGTGTCCCTTCATATAAAAATGCACCATACCCTCTTTTGTCTTTACATGGTGACTCTTGGAATTCCTCAAGATGAATCTTCATGAGAAAATGTGTCCCATTCCTCTTTTGTCTTTACCTTGTGACTCTTTGACTTCTTCATGGGCCCTCTTTTGACTTATATGCAACCAAAAATATATTTGTTAATATTAAATAAATATTAACACACATTATCCAAGATATTAACATTAAAAATACCATTAAATGCAATGATGCCTTTATCACCGATAATAAACCTTGACATCAATGACAATATTTCCAACATGGATTTCCACATCTAGGAATACAAAGAACTAGATGAGAGTACTAGTGAGGTCCATGAATTTAATCAATTCCAAAGGATCAATTATGCCCATAAGATCCATATATATCAACAACCCCTCACCACATTTACTCCTCTGAATAATTGTGCCACCTATGAGATATGATTAAAAAACAAGTTAGTTCATGTGTTAGAATCATAAATAATGATCAAGCATAAAGAACTAGTGTGTTATGCCTACTCCCTCAAGGGGATTGGATTAATGGATTAAAAAAACTAGATAAGAAAAACACAAGTAATACCTTCCCCAAGTGACTCTCCTATGATATCGTTCTATTAATCATGTTTATGCTTAGATTTATTGTTCCAAGTATTTGAAAATATGGTAGAACAAGCCTCTCCAACATCTCTATTTGCACCAATAAATTTTTCTCTTATTTTTATCAATTTGGATGGATGAGTGAAGCTCTCTAGAGATATTTTTTCATGGTTTATCTACACTAAAAAGAGCTTAATGTTTATGGTCATGGCCCATATATTTATAGTTTTTCAAAATGAAAAAAACTAATTTCTAGTCCTCCATCTCAAGATCAAGATGTGTGGCCACAAATCCATTTAATTTTGGAGACCAATGTATAAATTATTATTTGAAAGAATGGAACATTAATAAGGTATGGGTAGCCTTAATATTGATATTTATCTGCATTAATGCCTAATAGATGCCACCCTTGTGATGATGTCATCAATGATGTCATGGATTTGATATTTTGAAATATTAATTTAAAATAATAGATATTCAATAAATCTCTAAGGATTTTCCACTTAAGATTTTTATCTAATTTGCTTTGCTTAATGATTTTACTTAGTATTTTTGTAATTCTTGGAAATTGGTCACTTTTTTAGTTTTAATGGTCAAACATGTCATGTTGATTATTTTTAATTTGACTAGAGTTGAATTATAAGAAGATGATTATTGCATACAGGGTACTATCCTAATAAGGTGAGTATAGACATGAATCAACACATGCACATGATGTGTGAGAATGAATAAGAGGATTTCAGTGATCTAAAACATCATTTTTCTTGGTCATAATTTAACTTAAATTGAATTAGAACAAGATAATGATTCCAAAAAATTCTTTTCCCTAGTTAGGGATGCATGGACATAAATAAGCACATGCACATGACATGTGCAGTTGAGTTAGAGAATTTTGGTGATTTTGGTCTAGTTTGTGAATTATTATGGAAAGTTGTTTAGACTTGTAATTTAAAAATGACTTTGATAGGAATTGGATGTCTACATTTTCCCCTAATTTGAGAAGGCATGTGAGAAATTTCGTCAAATCAACAAATTTTTAAAGAATAAAAAGGTCACTTAAAATGATCATAATTAGAAGATATAAATTTGTTCTTGTTTTCCATTGAATTTTGAGTTATATAAAAGCAAGGCTATGAAAATTCCCCAAATAGTTTTTGGGTGGCCCATGATTTCCCCTCAAGGGGAGGATGATAAATTTTAATTTTGATGGGTTGGCCCTTGATAAAAAAAAGTGACATAATTCAAAAAAAGAGGCAAAAAATTAGAGTAATTAGAAAAAAATAGCTCAAAAATGGATAATGGGGTGGCCCATGATTCCACGTTGTTCTCAGGATGATATGATAGTGTATGAATAGATGCTAGATATTAGTGCAGGAGATGCACATCCTAAATCAATATAGACATAAGCATATATGTTGGGTAAATTAATAGATATCATGACTTGATGTATAGGATAGGAGATGCACATCTCATAGTAGAAAACATATTCATGCTTGTTTGAAATGTTTGGCTCATTATTGGATGAGGATATCCTAGTTAGGTAGAGGATATGTAGGATGGTGATTTTAGAGATGTTGTTCGGTGCCACATTGTTATAGGATTGGAACACTTGGTGTTTAATATGTCAAATGAAATTATTCATCAAAAGTATGAACAACTTATAATAAAATTGAATTTCAAACTACCAATGGACCAATTAAAATGTGAATATTTACTACTCAAAATAATGATATAAATACCAAAACCTAAGTGGAAAAGATTTACGATTGAATAAAAAACATATATAAATAACTAAAATTAAATACAAAATGTAACCAAATTAAGAATAAGATATGAATTATTAGGAATTAAGTGGAAATAAGAATATACAAAACATAAATAAGAAATAAAACAATCTAAATAAAAATGTAAAAAACTCAAGCCCAAGCTAAGACAAGACTCAAGTGGTTTCAAAAATGTATTCAAAAATGACATTCAAAATAAATAAGTGAATAAACTAATAATCAAAACACATAGAATATAATGAAATTAAGATAAAGAATTGAATGTAAGCAATCAACAATTCTGCATGTGTAATGAATAAGGTGTTACACTTGGATCATGAATATGTTACCAAAGTAGGGGGAATGGAATAATAAGGAAGGGGTGGTTGAGTTTCCCCCAAGTGTTCATAGAAAATGGGTGTTACCTATATAACCTAAATATAAATCAAGTCGATTTAGTTATCTTAAGAATTGGGGTACAAGAAATGTGTTGATAAGTAGAGAAGTAATGATTAATAGAGGAAAAATAGGAATGGGCTCATAAAAAGGTGAGAGCGTAAAGTTATAACATTTATCATAAAATGGAGAGAACATAAATTAAGTTGAGGGGACATTAATGCATCAATTTGAAATCCACAAATGCCCACAAAAGTGATTCACAAAAATGGTAGGAGAACTACTCAGTTTGCTCATAAATGGTGAGAGTTCAAAGGTACATGATACAATGAGAGGGAAATAAGAGTGGTCAAGCTAACTTGAGATTCCCCATGCATCCAAACTCTACCTACATAGTCCATGTGGACCTCAAGCCAATATAGTTCTCCCAAAAATTAGAGTTTAAGGAAAGAATGATAATGACGAATAAAATAAATGGGAATCCCACCAAGAATATGGCATGGATTTATGACTCTCATGGATATATTAAGCTGATATTCATTAACTAAGAATGTTTTTTTAATTTTATCTATCACTTTATAAGGTTTTTGGTGTTTTTAGAATAATAAAATAAAAATAATATGGATAAAAGTGTAGGAAACCACCCAGCCAAGGAGGAATATCCTTGGGTGGGGTTCAAATGATAGCTAAAATAGATGTAATGGTGCTCCTCTACGAACCAACAAAAAAATATGAGGCCAAGGGGAATATATTGAAAAACTAAATAGGAATGAAATGAAAATAATGGGGAAATAATAAAAGGATAAATTAGAATAAGTCTCAAGTAACTATCAAAGAGGTGAAACCATATGTTGACATGCCCTGAGATACTGGCCTAAAAAATAAATTACTAATGTTGATCTTCATCAATCAAAACTACATTTAAAATATTCACTAAAAATGTTTGCATACTTGTTGGTTGATAATTAAGATCATGACTAGTAATAGGATTATAACAACCCAAAATAACATGTAATGAAAATTAGGAACAGTCCAAGGGAGATAAAATTCTTGTTCAAATAGAATTATAATTATCCAACTACCAATAGAATAGTCTAGGCAACAATAAAATGGTCTAGGTAGGTGACTATAAATGGTATAGGTAATGACACATGAATTTTCTAGGTAATAAGGCATAAATGGTCTAGGTAATAATTTATAAATGGTTTATGTAGTACATTAATTAGAATGGTCCAGGTATTAATATGAAATAGGTACCCCCAAATCAAGGGATCTCATAGATAATGGAATAAAATAAAATTCAAGCATGAAAAAAATTAAGGTGCAATATATTCATGGGTTCTTTGAGATCTTGTCTATATGTAATATATAGTCTATATGCCCTAAAACCATAATTTGCATTGACCACAAATGGACCTAATAAATTATCTTCAAATTTACCTTGTTGTTTATGCTCAGCATTGGTGTTTTTCTAATTTTATTTCAAGACCAAGTCACAACCTTCAAATTATCTAGGGATAATACATTAATTATATAAATGGAATAGCCTATTATGACAAGCTTGAAAATGCTTTAAGGTGGTCCAATACTTTTCATCCAAAATATCTAACTCTTACAACTAAAAAACTATGTACTATTCATCATCAATAACATCCTATAGTGAGATGCTCATCAAAGCCAAATTGATCTTGATTGGAAGAATGGCCTCTAAACTAAATATTAAGTATGATGTAGCTCTTTTAAGGGTTTGGTGACTTTCTCTATAAGTATAGAGGGTGGGGAAAAGTTACAAGTTCTAATCATGGCCAACAACATTGATAATATTTCGAAGGATTACAACAATGGTCTTGTTATATGCCTCATCTTAACCATTTCCTTATGGGTTATATAATGTGGAACATTAACAGTTGATATTAAACTAGGTAAAAATGGATTTAAATCATTATTATTTAAAGATCCACCATTATCAGAGATTATTTTGGATGGGATGTCATAATGACATATAATATGGAATTAAATGAACCTAATTATCTACTTGATAGTTATATAAGTGAGGGCTATGGACTCTATCCAATTTTAAATACTCTATAGTAGTGAAGATGTGTTTGTGGAAATTGGAGGAATTTGGGTTTATTTTCTCTACAAGATCAATTCCCCAAGCTGAAAATAACTAGGTTGTAGTAATTAATTTCAGTGGTAGTGAAGGTGTGTGTATCAAATGGATATGCTTCTGAAAAGCAACACACTTCTTGAAATAGTTTTAGGCATCTATCTCTATTTTAGGCCAATAATATCCTATTCAAAGGATTTTCTTAGCCAAGACCATGTTACTAGTGTGGACCCCATAAATTCATTTATGGACGTATTTAAGCACCAACATAGACTCTCTTGAAGATAAATTTTAAAGCATCATTCCATCATAACCTCTATGATAAAGTGTGTTTCTTAGTATGGTATAATGGGATGATTAATGAAGGAATATTTTTTTTGGTTCTTTGAAATGTTTAGCAAAAGGGTTTGATCTTGGATATAAGTATACAGATTTTGGTACCAAGGGATTGGGACCAATAATATTACATACTCTTTCTAAATCTGGTAGTACATGAGATAGCTACAAAACATTCTTGATGGGGAGTTGATGCTCTCTATAATTATTTGAAACTTATATCATGGTCCCAATGGTAGCCATGGCATCTACCACTCTATTATTGGCCTATGGTATTTTTTCAAATTAAAGAAAATGAAAGTTATATTTAAGATTGTCTACTATACACATGTATGGTACAATCTTTGCAAATCTTGTTTAGTACTAGTTTGTGGCCTTATTGATGATTAGTTGAGAATATCCATATACCATAAATTGATTGATGTACAAATGTATTGCAATATGAATTAATACAATAAGGGATTCATATTCAACCATGTTGTTGGTTTAATGGAAGCCTACATGAAACACCTTGGGAATATGATCCCCTTATGGTGTGGCTAGTAAAATTATGGATCCAGATCCATGATATGTGAATGAGATGTCAAAGTATAGTTTATAATATTTATAATCAATAATTACCTTCTCTATGGTCATCATTGATTCATAAAAAAAATAAAATGAAAGAGGCTTGGTGTTGACGAAAGGATCTTTAGTAAGCTAATCTACCAGGACTTGCCCCTTGACAACCTTCTAATTTTGGTATTGCATGTCAAATTCACTTAGAAATATAACCCATTTGGCCATGTGGATTTTCAGAATGGTCTTTGAAAATAGACACTTAATCAGATCAATCTTGGACATCACAATGGTTTTATTATTCAATATATAGTACCACAACTTTTGGGAAGCAAACACCATTACAAGACAAGCCTTTTCCATAGGTGTATAGTTATGATCATTATTTATTAATTTTAAAATAATATAGTATAATGCATGTTATTTTCCATGTTCATAATGCTAGGATAAAGTGCCCCTAATACATGTTTTATTTATAAAATGTATAAAAGCAATGGTTTTCTTGGTGTACGTAGACTCAATACTGGCAGATTAACCTTGTAAGTCTTCAATTTATTAAATGATTTTTCATATTATATATCCCATTTAAATGTGACACCTTTATTTAAAATGTGTGTAAAAATATGACACTTATTTGCCAATGTGATATGGAATGATGTATAGATCAAATTTTTCCCTACAAGCTATTAAACTATTTCAAATTGGATGGAGGAGGCATTTAAAAAATAACCTTGACCTTAGTTGGATCTACATCAATAACTCTTTATGACACAATTAACCCTATTAATTTTCCTAAAGTAATGCCAAAGACACACTTATTAATATTGAGACACAACTTGTATTCATGAAACCTCTCAAAGATTCTTCATAGAACATCGGGGTGGACTGAACATGTTATTGATTTATCTAAGATATCATCAATGTAATATTCAATAATGTTGTCCATCACATCATGGAAGTTGATATTCATGACACACTGATAGGTTTTACATTCATTCTACAAGCCAAATGGAATTAATTGATAATAACATTCTCCCATGGAGTTGTAAATGTAGTCTTGTGATGGTCCTCTAATGTAATTTTAATCAGGTTATACCCTAAAAATCCATTGATTAAGGACAACATTTCATAGCCTACTATTGAGTTGAATATCTTGTCAATGTTAGGTAGAGGTAAATCATATTTAGGGCATTCATTTTAATGTATTTGAAACTAGTACATAGGTGATTGACCAAGGGCTTTTTGCTAACTAGGACAATATTAGAGATCCACTCAAAATAGTTGAGTGGTCAAATGAAATCTACATCTAGTAAATTTTCAAACTCTTTTTTGACTATAATGGCTATGTGTAGATGAATTTCATATAATTTATGTTTGATTGGTTTGGCATTTGGATGGACAACTAGTTGATGTACCACCAATGAAGGGTTAAGACTAGACATGTCATAGTAGGACCATGAAAATATATCAATAAAGTATTTCAAAATGGTAACAATAAGTTAATGCTCCTCATTAGTGAGGGATGTACCTAGATAAACAATCTTGGGATCATCATATGTATTAATGTTTACATTTTTAGTATCTTCAACTAGTAATGTTGATCTATCCTCAAGAATAGTAGGTAAGGAAGAGAATGGATGTTCTTCAACTACCTATTGATCATAATATTCACCCATATATGAGGACTCTAAATTAGATATGCTAGGTAATGGCTAGTTGGTAAATACTTCAAGAAAATCTTGAGCAAGGTTCTTAAGAACATGATGTTCTTTAGAAATGATACCAGAACCAATGGTAATGATTGGACTAGGTATACACTACACTTCCTAAGGAGAGAGGTGAATTTCCCCATCTAATAGCACCTGAAATAGGTTTTCACTCATGGAATTGTATTTATATTTTCTATTTCCCTAAACCCAAAGGTGTTTCAAAGAGGTTATCACCTAAGGATATTGATGTTTTACTTTTATCATGAATAAGGAATCTTTCTTTATCTCCAAAATAGGAACCATGGTATAAATGGAAGTCAAATCCTTGTTTATGATCTCAAAATGGAAATCCATCTCAAAGTCCCATGAACTTGGAAATAGATTCCACATTCTAAAATCATTCATTGGTATGATATAATTTTGTTGGTCCCAATCAACTAGGTTAGGATGATGAAGGGTAAGTGGATAATGGGACATAATGGTAATGACGTCATTAGAATTAAGTAAATATATATCTACTAGCTCATTTTAGGCACTGTAATGAGACACTATGTCATTATCATGAGTTTCATTATTGGTTGATGAAGTGGAGTTAGTCTCAAAATTAATTGGGTCACCCCCAAGAGGTGTAAATAAAAGACCTCATTTCCATGTAGGTTTAGTAGTTGAAATAGGTTCAATAACTCCTTGTGTGTTTGGTCCCAATACTCTTATTGTATAATCCAATATATCCATGATTCTTTTTGGTATAGAGTACTTAACACTCTAATAATAATTAGCAAAAGTGTCACCATATAATTAATCCCCCTTGGTGCTAGTGGCATGATCTTGATTGGGTGATGTATTAGGTACAAATATGAGTGGCTCTTGTAAAGTAGACTTGGATTTATTATTCCAAACTAGGTTTGGCATGCTAATATTTTTATATGGTTTGTGACATCCATAAAACTTAAGAGACTTATGTAATTTATCGATGTGTATGCATCCTGAATGATATATGTGGCAATACCATTGTCCTTAATTATGAAATGAGTGGAGATGGTAGTAGGAAATAGATTAGTATATGTAGAAGTGATATCACTAGGGTTAATATAATTGGAATTGGGAGGTTCAAAAACCACCCCTTACCCTTCTTGGCTGCAAATTTAGTACTAGGACAATAGGTGTAGTTATCTTAATTAACTTCTAGATATTTTCAATATTGGTGTGATTGTAATTTGCCATAAATAGTGACCTCTAGACGAAAATAAGGGACCTTGATGCATTGATATAGGGTGAAAGGGACTAATCATATTTCATGGATCTAAGGACAACCAAGAATAATATTATAAATAAAATCTATATCAATGACATGGCATAGGGTATCTTGTGTAACAATACCAATAATGATTTATAAATAAATGGTTCCTACATATTCTCTTTCTATGTTGTCATAAGCCTTGATGGTGATGATATATAGTTACATATTTACTGCTATATACCCCAATATTTGGAACAATTTCAAAGTCACTATGTTCAATCTAGATCCATTATTTATAAGAACCCATTTTATTTTATGATGGGAAATAAAATCTTCAATGTATAGGGGTTTGTTATATATGGGATAGAGGGATAACATATCTCATTAGTAAAATGTAATCTAATAATCACTTTAAATTGGTTAAGATTAATGTCATAAAGCATAGTGGATTACTAAAGGAAATTATTCAATATGGTCTTGTGAACTTCATATATATGCAAGAGATCTAAAATAGATATCTACACAAATGTTTTACTTAGTTGTTCACTGATACTATATAGATTATTAACAATGGGATGAGTAGGTTTGGTCATAGTTGGTACAATGTTTGGTTTAGAATTGGTCTTAATTAGTATATTTTTTTGCTCATAATCAGTGTTGGAAGAAGGCAAAGGGACATGGAGGATATCTTTCGATTGTCTAGTTATAATTATGTAATTTCAAGTTGGGAGGGAGTTATTATAATTAGAGGAATGAGTATATCTAGGAATGGTATACTATAGAAATTGATGTGTAAACAAAGTGTTGGAACCCAATGTGTAATTACATAAACCAAGGGATGGTGATCCTAAAATATAGGGACCAATGTTTTGAGAAATATTAAATGGTGCACGAGACTTGATCTTAATGGTAGTGACATTATTACTAGTAATATGCCCTATAATGTTGTTGTAATCATATGGCATAGTATAGTACTAAATTTGGTTGGTTTAGGTGTCATGATCTTCATTATTATTATTGTTTGGATTTTGATTATGATTGTGACCCTGATTCTACTATTGATTGTGATATTGGCCTTAGTTTTGATTCCTCCTATGTTGTTGGTTGTTATGCTTGGTAAAGGGATATTTGTTGATACCCATATCCTAATAAGTGTTAGGAGGTCTCTTATCTAATTAAATCTCTCCATTATATAACAATTTTTCAATAATTTGCCTTAGTTATACACATATATAATATACATGGCCAAAAACATGATGAAAATCACAAAATTCATCTTCACAATACTAGTCAAGTTTAGGTTGATCCTCAATAAAGAATTTAAATATAAGCCAAATAATCATATTAGAAATAAATAATTTCTTGAACACTAACTCAATGGGATTCCCTATCTCACTTAATGGCATGCATCTAGCATATCCTCTATGTGGTAGAGCTATTTGTAGTGTGAGTGGTGGATTTGATAGTGTATTTTGAACAAATGGTGCTTGTAATTTTTGAACATGTAGTGATTTGGTAACTCGATTACCTACCATGTTCTTGTATTTGTTAAAGTTCTTAGTATTCTTAGTGGTATTGGTAAAAAAAGTGCTTGGGCATGATGTGATTTTTGATATTGGGAATAAATTTTGACCAAACCTTTAGCAATAAGGTCTTTCTCAATCTATATGCCCTTGTCAATGATTTATTCAAATGTGTTGGCACAAGAAATTCTTAGATTATGAATGAGCTCAGGGTATAGGTTCTATATGAATACATTAGCTAGCTGTATATTTGGTAGATTATGTTGGAAGTGACTGGATAGTGCTTTCCATCATTATGTATAGGCCACAAAACTTTATCTTTCCCTTTATTTAGATTTACATAAGTTAACCACTGCCGACTCATGTTTGATGTTGTAATAAAAGTGGTTAATGAATTTTTATAACCAATCATTGAAATTTATTATTGATCCTTTGGGAATTTTGAGAATCTAGTTTAAGGCTTGTCTAACCAAGCTATGTGGAAACAAGCACAAAAAATACACACTAATATAGGATACCTCTTGGCATGCAACATATAAGGCTTGTATATGCTCTCTAGGATCACCTTTCCCTTTATATTTATTGAATTTAGGTACCTCAAAATTAGGTAGGAATGCTACTTCAAGGATGCTCACATCAAATAGATATGGGCATATCTTATCGAACTTGTATTTTTTTATTTGGTTACCTATCTAAATCCTTGAGAATAATTCCTTTATTACATTCCACTCTTGGATATTTGGAGTGGTTTGTGGTAGAAGGAGATATTTTTATTGATTGTTCTTAGACTAATAGGTTTTATTAAGGTTGATGTGGGTAGGAATGGATCCTCCTCCCTATGAGGTCCTATTGGGAATGTCCACCCTATGTCATAAGTTTTATGTTTGGTTATGTTTTTGATGTTGATTTTGATGCACATAAGAATAGGTATGACATTGTTGATTCAGAGGGTTTTGTTGTTGATTCCTAGGTATCTGATGTTGATCTTGAATAATCTATTATTGTGATATATAGGTAATCTATTATTTTTAGGTATCTTGTGTTGATTTAGAAGAAGAAATTATCATTTCTAGTTCACAAGTAAAACTTGTTGTTGTCATTAATTACAAGAAGTTGGTCTTATGTTTTATGAATTATCCACCACTTATTAGGGTGGTGGATTATTAAAAAAAAAATTATTTGGAGTGATCTAATATTTTTTTAGAAGTATTTAGTACACATCATGCATTGGAAATGGTTTCATGATGGTAGAAGAACATGTTTTGTGTATCAAATGGAATTTGTTGTGAAACATTCATTGCCACAACTTGATCAAGAGGAGATAAAGGATTTATCTCATGGGTAAGTTTAGATTGGTATTGTTTTGGTCATTTAGGTAACTGATTTTTCTCTATAAATGCAATATTGTTAAATGAGGTCATATCTAAAGAAGTCATTAATTCAATGATAAGTTAATTCACATAGAGACGACTAATATTTTATATAGTGACATAATAATATGACCCATTTTGGAGGAATACACTAATGTATCCTTCCCTTTTCTATAAGAAGAAATGGTTGGTTTGGGAAATTGAGTGCAATGTTGTTCTTGTTTAATAACTAGTTCATATTATTGATCTTCTTTTCGAATAAGGGTGTGTAATTGTTCTCTTGGAAAATATGGGGAGAGTATAGATCCTAATTATATCAATCTTAAGATAGCCTCGTATTAGTCTTTAATTGGTTGATTATTAATGTATTAACCTTGGTTTGATCCCATAATGGGAGGGATTTATTCATACATGATTGAATGTTCTTCTCTATCATAATCTTTTTCCTCCTCGTAAATAGGCCCATAAGAGACCCCACTATAAGTGTATCTCTACATAGTTGGAATAGTACCAAGTCTTTGACTATTATTTAAAACATATATGTGGTTCAATTTGGAATTTGAAAACACCATCAAATGGTCCTTGGAAACTTTAGAACTAGCTTGGAAAATGTAATAGAACAAAATGAGAAGAATCAAATTCTTGGGAATACTTGACCTTGGTTAGTCAAAATTGATAAATTTGAATAAGGTAAAACAATTTTGTAACTTATAATGTAGGATAACATAAGAAAACCAAAATCTAAAATGTGTTGGTACCATATAAAAAGATAATCAGACTGTGGTAGATCTCAGTCATCAAATTAGAATAGGGTCGAATCATCTAGGAATTTAGAGATAAGCTAATGCAAGAAAACCTAAGTTCAAAGTTTAAAATAAAATGGGTAGTGTAGTGACATAATATAAATAAAATTAAAATGATCTAGGAACCTGGGGTGTAGGTTAATGCAAGAAAACCTATGTTTGAAATCAAAAATAAAATGGGTATCATAATGGTACCTATTAACACTCTAAGTTATACCTTAAGAGGAGGTTGTTCAAGCCTACCTCCAAGTCTTGGGTAACATGGGATTAGCCCAAGGCTATGGGTGACTTTTGACTGGGAAAAACCTATAATTTATGGGGCTAACTCCCATGGTTCATGCATTAATTTCAAAATCACAAAACCTACTAGTTATTGGGGTGAAGGATAGAATAATTCATAAAAGGAAACTTATTATAAATATGATGATTCACTTATATATTTGTCCACTCTATTTGATATCTAACAACACTAATAAGTAAGACAAGTGACTAAACCACTATCTCCAAGGGATTCTATGAAAAAATGTTTCATATAGTGGATATGGTAGGTGGCTAAAACATGAGGGCCATGAAATGAAGGTCTAATTCAAGTCACTTACCAATCATATTCCACTCTAAGATCAATCACCAATCACTTTTACACACCATATGAACTACATATAACATATACTAGCATCTAGGTGAGGCAAGGACATGAAAAGGGAGAATATATACCACTTATGCATATCAAATAACTATATAACACACTATAAACTAACATGAAGAAGCTACAACAATCCTTCTATTTACTAAAGAGGTGATAAGATACAAGAGTCTTAAATGGTACAAGGGTATTAATATATAAAATAATTAACAAGAGGGAGAAGAGAATATGGCCTTCAAAATAATGAATAGTCCATGAATTATTATCATTTAGTCAACAACAATTACAACATCCACAAAGATTAGTATCAAATCCCTCATGCATTGCCTTAGTGGTGAGAGGTCATCATTAAGCATCTTGGGCATTGAGATGGAGTGGTGTATGCTTGTTAAATTTTTTTTGACCCCACTAATATCATGTGTAAACCAATTTGGTCAATCACTCTCCCCTTTGGTAGTTACAAATGTCCATTATGTTCTAATTTACCTCCATGAGTCATTAAGTAGCCTAACCTTCTCCCTGCATGTTGACTAGGATTTATAATGGCCATGATAAGTGTCCATATCGCTTACATGAGTTAATTAAAAGAGTGTAATGGACCTACATTGACTCACCAATATCCCCTCTATATCCAAAATCATCTTCTTTGGTTGGACAAGTAGGCCTAATAGAAAACTAGGCTTAGTTGCTTAGGTGGCCATGAAACGTTAATGAGACCTTAATAATAAGTGATTGATCATGTTTCAGTTCTAAAATATAATATTATACCATGACATGGATTTCCCAATAGTGTAAACCTATAACCCTTATTCAATTAGGTGACTAGGTCAACTCTCATAATAATTTATAGACTGGCTCTTTTGTTTAGACTTAAGGAATCCTTTATAGGTATTTTTTTATAATTAATTTAGGATATAATATGGTGGATTTTGACTCAAACTACCATATTACATGAATTTTAACCTTTTAAACAACTCTGCACCTTATTTTTTGCTTAAAACCTTAAAAAAATAAAATTTTTGACAAGTCTATAAAATAGTTCATATAAACTAGTCCCATGACTGGGATTTATTCTAAGTTTCATATGTGATACAAGTGTTTAACAATCCATACCAATTCATTTAGATGAACATTTTTCAATATCTTCTCAATTGAGGCATTATTAGGGTTTATGTAAGGTTTTAGAGTCTACCATCTTAATGATGGTTCATAAAGTACATGCCTCCATTCCAAAACGTATTAGAATGGATATATATCCCATATACCCCATAAAATATAATAAATATATCTTGGTACCATGTAGACTTTAAAATGAGATATGAGTACAAGTTGATAGACTTTGAGCTCTTTGCTAGGCATTCTATATAGGTTATAGAGTTAATGATTGTTTATAGATATGGGATCCTTAATCTAACTCTTTAATCCATGTATATTGAGTGAATATGGGTTTAAAATTCACACTAAGAGCACTATATATGAGTCATTTTTCTTTGTGAAATATGATCATTTAAATTAGTAGCTTGAGGTGGCAGTTTAGGATAGTGGAGATCAAGATGGGTGTTAGGAATGAACCTGACACCTTATAGACTTCCTTCATATAAAAACCCTCCTTATTAATTTTACCATCCTCCTAAACCTTATAATTACCTTTTTACTACCATGGGGATTGGATTCTATCACTTAGATTGAGGTAGGGTCTTAAGGCCTGAAAATGACTCTAGACCTTACAAGCCTAAACTGAGTCTAAACCTCTTATAGGTGGGTTGGTGACTTCAAAGTTACCAATATGACTTAAAAGTAACAAATTCACATTATTCAATCTAAATTATATCTTATTTATTTTCACTTCAATTATCTATACTATCAACTTATTATTTCTCTCTTGTAGATCTACTTTGGATGTTATTACCCAGCCTGTGTGCTTGATAGTAGTATTAGAAACCTATAGTAGGTTATTTTCTATCCTTATAAATTTATGATGGATTTTTAAACCCATATAAAATATTATAAATATTTTTTAACACTCCTTAGATTGTAATCCTTTCAAATCTACTAGTTTTCACACCTTCTTATATGTTGGCTAGGAGCTATAAACAATTAGGCTTGTCAATCCCTAAGGGCTTAGCTTGGTGCCTTCCTACCTCAATTTTAGATTATCATAATAATTAAACCCTTGATTAATATTTATCACTTCCTATAAGGTGTATTTATACTTCAAACAAATAATAAAACATGTATATTCCTTCAACTCTTGAGCACATGCATGTACATGTGATTTTTAGGCCTAATTAGGCCATTGGGCCCTCCTTTACCTATAAAAAATGGAAAAAATCATTATTTTAAGGTTAATAACCTAAATAGAGTAATTAATATCCAATTTTACTCTCTTATTCACCTTAAACTTATATAGGGTTTCTAATACTTTGCCTTCTTACATGAACCTACCTATAGGTGGTAGTTAGGCCTGCTTTAGACATTGAGTATGAAATCCTTCCCTTGTTAGAAAATTAAAGCCATTTATAAAAGTATAACATGATAAATATTAAATCCACATAATACATATACCCTCAAAATCTTCTCTCATGGGCACCTTCCACTTAGATACCTTGCTCTCACACAACTAGCCTATGTATGGCATCCTGTGATCATGACTGTGTATGAAAGGTAAATCCCATATTATAATAATGTCCTCTCAATTTGTAAACATATATTAGATCTTTTATGGAGTTTCAAATCCATTTCATATTTTCATACTTTTTAGACACCCTAAATAGGATTGATTCTCGACCTTCTCTCTATCTATAGGTAGGCTTATAGGATACACTTTGAGTTTCTTTAACTATGAGTGAAAGGTTATGAGTTAGGAATATTACTCCATTATTCCCTTGAGTTCATAAACATGTTTATTACCTTATATTTATTATTATAACCCCATGTAACTCCTCATTATCATCATATTTTAGTGTTCCTTAGAATCTACAGTCCCAACCCTGTTGCATTGGAGTCTTGATTGAGCCCTCATCTTCTTAGGGTGGTTTGAGGGAATTGGTCTCTATTTAACCATAACTTATTCATATTAAATACCTTTCATAGGTTATAATTACTATCTTTGAGGTTTTTCAACATCTCTCACACCTCATCCCAATGGCTAACACCTCATTTACTTAGCCTGCCCAAATAGGCCACTAGATACACCATTCGTGATCATGATTGGTACTTTGAGACATTATTGTGTGATGAAACATGATATATAAGACCTAAAAAATCTATGATACCTTACCATTCACTATAATTTAACCCCGTATACATTATTTATGTCTCTTTTTGCCTTTATCTCTCAATTCTTCTTTGGCCTTTGATCTTGTAAACAATCTTATGAATGTAATATGTGGTTTGGGAGTTTAGGAGATAGGATCACTATAGTTTTAAAATGGTTTTGAGTCTTTAACATAGATCAAACATCATAATGAGGCCATAAGGAACTACCCTTCCCTATATTAAGACTATTCTAATAAGGCCTAGATATCTTACACTTAGATATTAAACAAAACATAGTGTTGGGTTGACTATACCAAGCATTCTAATTGATAAAAATGAACCTAGGGGCTCTAAAAAAACCTTAAAATAGGATTAAAAACCTTAACTTCTACTAAAGATAGTTTATGAAGGGATTGGGAGCTAGTTTATGGTTTCTTGGCCTTGAGGGCTATGATGAAGATTGTTTATTTGAGATAGATCTCCTCCCCATCTTTGAATCACTTTTTTGAAGAAGACATTAATATGTATACCTTCATTCTAAAGATTGACTATCATGAGAACAATCTTGAAAATTTTCCTTCATTCACATGATGGACATTGAGAGAACTTTAAGGAGGTTTAATGCTATCAAATGATGATCATGTAGAACATGAAATTGGCATGGATGGAATATGGAGACTCATCATTTGATCACATTCATGTCTTGTTCTTATATAAAACATAAAAACTTTAGAACATAACTTACAGGCTATCTAGAAAGGGGAACCATGAGTTAATTTATCTCTACAAGCACTATAAGGGAATGTTAATAGGGGTCTAAAACACTCAATAAAACCTTATATTAGTTCCTCTATTCTTGACCCATCATAACAACCTTAAAATTTCCATGAATCTACTTGTATTAGGGACTATGGGGTTTGTAGAGGGCTTAGAACACATGGGGTTCTTATAAATCATTTATAAAGCCTATGGGATGGATATGAGAACCAATTCCACTTATTTCAAGCTCACTATGGGTCCCACATTTTATTAAAATCTTGGGATCTGAATCTTCCTGTATAGACTATACTATACAACTCAGAATGGGCCATATGAGCTTACCAAGAGATAGATGGGGATCTCACTACCTTTCTGACCTTCAATTTCACATTTTGGATTTCAAAATTCTTTGTCATACCTAAAAGAGGCCTTCCATAAAATATATTACCCTTTCCAACTTTGACATGGTTGTACAAATCTGTATAAGGGCTAGAAATGCCTTAAAATCCCTTATTTTCTCCATTTTCTCATGATTTAGGTCTTGAAATGCCATTATAGGATGAGAGGAGGGAAAATATAAGTAAAAAAACATTTGAAACAAATGTTACAATTTTGGAATTTGAAATGGTTCATTTCCACATGTGGGGCACATTTGGTGAATGGAAAGGTGGGGTTGACCTCTAAAATGGGCTCTTTTACATATGAAACCATTTTGTTAGGACTTCAAAAGTTTAGGAAATATTTTGAGACCCATCAAAACAATGTGACATTTTATCTATAAGGGATTTATAATGGCAAGGTTTCTCCAATTACATGCTTTAAGGGTATATTTGAAGACCTAAAGGGTTAAATAAGGCTTGAAATAGTTTGAATAAGTATACAATAGAGATTAGTCTTAGATGCATCCTACACCTCATGAATAAAAAGAGGATTGGACACACATATATCATTTTGACAAGGATATTATCATATGATGTAGATTAAAACATGCTTAAAACCATGAGAACTAGAAACCTTAATTTCCCAGAATTACCTTAACTTCTACTAAGAAACCTTAACTTTGTCAAATATGAAAAAGACCACTCTCTAAGATTGAAAAGGACATGACAACTCTTCCACTCATTCAGTGGCCAATATGATCACTTATTTAATCAACCAAAGACATAAAAATAGGCCAAAACATATGATGGTCTCTCAAGCAATAACTAATACAAACATGAAACCTTAAACCATGCTAACAAGTTTTTCAAGAAGCAAATATAAGACCATGACAAGCTATAAACCACAGTGTACAAGATTTTAAGGGGTTTCATGGAACATTTTTGATTTTAGGGGTTGAAATTTGGATTGGGAGGCCAAATTTTCAACATATTTGGTGACTCATAGGGGGTGACCAACCTATTGGTCAGAGAACCCACTAATTCTCCATGATAGTCATGATCTAACTGAGATGAAAATATGACTCAAATGGCCATTTCCTTGGACTGTCAAATAGATTATCACTTATTAACAACTTTAAGGACTATAATGACTCAAAATACATAATGATTAACAAATAAAAAATAACCAAGAGACACAATAATAAAGAAACACCAAAACCTCTAAGTAAGCAATAAGACATGACACAAAGAAATTAACACACCATACTTGTGTTGACACACTTGTTGGAAACTAGAAAAAGAGAGCTTATTAAAAATAACCTACCTAATCACAAATTAACTCTCCTCCAAGATTAAATGGGAAGCTCCTTTGATCACTATTACACCATGAGATTATATTATCATATGATGACTGGAGTCCAATCACGTCTTGCACTTTGAATGAGAACTTCCACTTACAACTACATATATTGGCATGCTCATGGATTATTAGAGTAGAAATTAGACTATATTTCTCCATCCTCAGGTGCATGAGTTGGCTATGTGAATATAATATCTAGTCATAACCATCCCATACTTATCTACTTTGCATGAACAACCTCAATTCTACCTCACACATTGGCTACTCTTGATTAAGCTAAATAGTTTGAAGTGGCTCTTGTAGCATTACTGTAGGGTTAACTTCCAAGAGAGATGAGTCTTGATTCATGAGAGATTGAGTCCATTATAATTTAGTTTCATTCACCAAGAGTGAGGAGGCATCTACAAATGGAATGAGGGGTTGATAACCTTGTTTGAAGAGCTTAAACAAGTCATTCTCAAATAAGACAACCTCTTAGAATGGGATGATTGGAGGGTTGTCTTCTTCTTATTTTATGGAACCATCATCCTCAATCTAAACTTGATCATGATATTCCTCAAGAAGAGAGTAACTCAACTTTATGATGTCAAATAGGTCCTTTGATTGATCTTCACATAATTCCAATTTATTTAGGCTCTCTTTAAGTTGGATACTGGTTGATGTAGGAGTAGATATAACACTACTTGAGGTAGATTTTGAAACTTCATCCCATTTACCATGATAATAGATATCCAAGAAACTTTATTATACCCTTGATATATCATTGAAATTTCTCTCATTTATCACAAAAATTTGATCAATTTATCTCTCATTTAAGTTACCTTCTTCTTGAACTAAAACCTCACAATCTAGTTGGTATGTCTCTTGACCAACTGAAGCGTATTTAGGGTTGTGTCCTTATTTTGTAACTTCTACAAGTTGGAAAAATTATTCACTTTCATACTCTTTAGGACTGTCATGACAAAAATCAACCACCATGTCATCAAGGAATTATTTAAGGTCATTATTTTGTATTCTTAAAGGCTAAATTATTTCTCTCCTCACCAATAGGTGTACCAATAAGAATTTATTCATCAATTTCACTTAAGTCACCTTCAATAGTTTCCACCTCACCTTAACCTTCTTAACTTGATTACTTGATGATAGGATCCTTTTCAAGAAGTGGAATGGAATATACCTAAAAGGATTCTAGAAGAGTGATCATGTATTCTTCATTCTTCTCATTCAACTACTCACCTCTGAAAACCAACACATCATCCTTCTTTTTCATATTACCTTTAATGGACCTTCATGATGTAAATGATTAGGAATATTGAGGAGGGAAGGATGGGTATTGAGTGTTTTCTAATTTCTCTTCAACTTCAACATCTTGGTGTACTTTTGACTAACCTCCCTTTCCCCATGACTACACCAATTATTTCCAAGTTGGAACCTTAGATTTAGGAACTTATTTTACATGTGCTACAAATTATGGGATGTATGAAGGAAACTTCTCCTGAGATGAAATTACTCTTGTTGATGCCACTGACTAAAAAAAGTAATGATTTGTAAGTTTCACTTCTCTATCTAGGTGAAATTTAAAGTCAAGTGTCATCTTATCATAGATATTCTCAAGATTATTGGGAAGTGAATGGACCTACAAGGTTTGATCTAAACCATGAAAATTATCCATCTAAACATACACTTATTACATCCTTTGCATAGTTTCTAGGATGGATCTCCAAGTAGGGAATGCTTGAGGAGCTTGTGGGGAACTTATAAGGTTTTGAAACTCACTTGATTTAGACTTGAGGGAGGATGAGATGCTTAATATAGGAGTTATGTGGGATGGATGAGGGCATATGAGGTTGGTAAATTTGGATTTTATTTCCATCATATGGTTGTAATCAAACCACTTTCATCTAACATATCACTAGTTAGCATTGATTGATTTTCTTTCATAACATATGCCCATTATTTCTTCACTTGTTGCAATGATGCTCTCATACTCCTAATTAGCTGACTAGGGATATCTTGTCCATAACTCCTTTGTGTATTAATCCTTATCATGCATTTTTCATAACCCAAAAGATTTTTCTTAAGGCTTGATAAGGATTTTTTTAGAACATGACTAGGCTAACTAGGATTATCATGATGCTACCAAGACTAAATAAAAGGATAACTAGGCTATCAAGGAGGTGAATTTAGGGTGGGGAGTGGCATATAAAAGTGATAGTTAGGCTGGGGAGGTTTAACATAGGACTAGTAAGGGTCAATGTGTTATTGGTGATAATGATCATAGGGCTGGTATGGGTCATAACTTGATTGATGAGGCTATTTGTATGGTTAAAAAGAGGGTATAACATAAAATGTGTCCTTATAATAGATAATTAGACATCATGAGGTAGATAAAGATCAAATTAATCTATCAATAACAAACTATCATTACCCTAAGATGAAGTCCTTATGACACCTCTTAGCATGGGATTTGACTACAAATATGGCTCTTCAATTCTTGTAGCTACATGAGATGACCAAATTATTATGGAAAGTGTTTAAAGGTTATTAAATCTTGTACTACCAAGCATGACAAAACTATTAACTCTAAAAAATACACCATAGGATGAGGTTGTTCAGGCCTACCACCAAGTCTAGGGTAATATGGGATTAACCCAAGGATGTGGGTGGCCTATGGCCAGGCTAAACCTCTAGTTTATGGGGATAGGTCCAATGGTGCATCCGTTAACCTAAAAATAAATAAACCTACTAGTTATTGGGTTAAAAATGGATAGAGGAATGCATAAAAGGAAACTTACTCTAAATATGGTGAAGCAACAATATAGTTGTCCACTCTATTTGATCTCTAACAACACTAGTGAACAAGATAAGTGATTGAATCACTATCTCCAAGGGATTATTTATAATAGTGTTTCATATAGATGTTTATATAGGTGGATAGAACATAAGGGTCATGAAAGGAAGGTCTGATCTAAGGCACTTACCAATCAGATTCCACTCCAAGTTTAATTACCAATCACTTTTGCACACTATATAACCTATATAGAATATCTAATAGAATCTAGATGAGGAAAGGACCTATAAAAGGAGAATATATACCACTTATACATATAAAATAATTATATAACACAATATAAACTACTATGAAGAAGCTAAAATAGTCTTTTTCTTTTCTCATGAGGTGACAAGATATAGATTTAGGCAAAGTTTCCTCATACCCAGTAGAGGGATGTCTAAAATGGCCCAAAGGACTCAATTATACAATAATGAACAAGATAGAGAAGATAATTTGGTGTCAAAAAGAATGAATAGGTCATGAATGACCCTCATTCAAAAAATAATAGTTATAATAGCCATAAATATCGGTAACAACTCTCTCATGCATTGCCTTACTGGTGAGAGGTCATCAATGAGCATCTTTGGTATTGAGATGGAATGGTGGAGGATTTATAAAAAAAATTTAACCCCATGAAGAGAATTTTTATGAAATTTTTTTCAAGAACTCTCCCATTTGGAAGTTATAAATGTGCATTATGCTCTAATTAGTCTACATGAGTCATTAAGTATCATACCCTTCTCCCTACATGTTAACTAGGATTAGAAACTTTCATTTCCTTCATAATGGCCATGATAATGCCATACTCACCTAAATGAGGTATTTATAAGAGTGTAATGGCCCTGTATTGACTCACCAACAACCCCTTTATGCCTAAAAGCATCTTCTTTGACTGGCCAAGTAGGCCTACTAGAAAACTAGGCCTAATTGCTTACTGATTTTTGCTTAAGTGTCCATGAAACATGAATAATACCTTAATAATAGGTGATTAATAATGATTTAGGTATAAAATAACATATTATACCATGATATGTCTTCTTACTAGTGTAATCCTACAACCCTTATTTAATTAGGTGACTAGGTCACCTCTCACTAGCACTTTATAGACTAGCTCTTTTGTTCAAACTTGTAAAATCCTTTTCAAGAAATTTTGAGATAAATTTATGATTAAATAGGGTTAATTATGCCTCAAACTACCATATTCCATTATTTTCAACCTTTTAAGAAGATTTTCACCTTCTTTCCTAGTTAAAACCTTGCATAAGTATAGTTTTTGACAAGTATGTATAGAAATTTATAGAAACCAATAAAATGAGTGGGATATATTTTGAGTTTAATATTTTATCCAAGTGTTTAATAGGACATAAAAATTAATTTGGATGCAAATTATTTAATATCTTCTCAATTAGGTCATTTTTAGGGTTTATGCAGGGTTTTGGAGGTCTGCAATCTTAATGATGGTTCATAAGGTAAAACCATACAATACAAAACCTATTTACATAGATATCTATCCCATATACCCACTCAAATTTCATAAATATATCTTGGTCCCATGCAGATTTTATGGTGAGATATGAGTGCATGTTGGAAAACTTTGAGCTCCTTACTAGGCATTCTATGCAGTTTACAGAGTTAGTGATTGTTCATAGAGATGGGATACTTAATATAACACTTTCATACATGGATTTTTAGTACATATGGGTTTAAAACTCCCCTTAATATCACTATATCTAAGTCACTTTTCTTAGTGATATATGAACATTTGAATTGGTAGCTCAAGGTGGTAGTTTAAGGTAGTGGATCTTGACATGGGTGTTAGGATTAAACCTTACACTTTCTTACCATCATTAATTATAAATACAATATTAAAGACCTATAAAATCCTCCTACACCTTATAATTACATACCATGGGGGTTGGAGTATGTCATTTAGATTGAGGTGGGGTCTTGAGGCATGAAGATGGATCTAGACCTTATAGGCCTAAACTAAATATGAGCCTCTTATAGGTGGGTTGTTCAATTAAAATTAACTAAGGAACATTATTAAATATAACTTATATCTTATATAATCTCCCTTAAATTTTCTAAACTATCAACTGAGTCTTTCTCTCCTGTAGATCTACCTTGGGTGCTATTACCCAACATGTGTGCTTGGCAATAGTATTGGAGACCTAGAGTAGGTTATTTTATCTCCTTATAAGGTGATTATGTATTTTTAAACCCATATATAATTTTATTAGTATTTGGTAACACTCCTTTTATTATACTCTTTTCAACTCTATGGGTTTGCACACCTTATTATATATTGGCTAGGGTTTATGAATAGTTAGGTTTGTTAAGCCCTAAGGGCTTAGTTTGGTTCCTTCATACCTCAATTTAATATTATCATCATCATTAAACCCTTTATTAATACTCATCACTTCTTATCATGTGTCTTCTGACTTTAGATAACTATTAATACATGTAGATGCCTTCAACTCTTAAGCACATGCTTGTACATGTGATTTTTAGGCCTAATTACGCCATTAGGACCTCCTTTACCTATATGAAATGCAATAAATAATTATATGTAGGTTAATAACCTCAATAAATCAAGTTATATCCAATATTAATATTTTATGTAACTTACCCTTATGTAGGGTTTCTCATACTTTGCCTTTTTACATGACCTTACCTGTATGTGGTAGTTAGGCTTTCTTGAGATAATGAGTATGAAATCCTATTAATATCACATTCAAACTATTTAAAAATATATATGATGAGGCATATTACATCCAACTTATGAATATACTCTCATAATATTCTCTCATGGGCACCTTCCACTTAGATACCTTGATCTCACATAACTAGCCTATGTATGGCAACATTTGATCATGACTGTATATGAAAGGTGAATCCCTTCTTATGTTAACATCCTCTCCATTTTTCAACATATATTAGATATTTTATTTATTTTTAACCCAATTTAATCTCTTCCCACTTTGGAGACACCCTAAATAGGACTGATGCTCAACCTTCTCTCTATCTATAGTCGGGCTTGTAGGATATAGTTTGAGTTTCTTTAACTATGAGTGAAAGGTTAGGAATAGGCAATATTGATCCATTGTTCCCTTGAGTTCATAATCATGCTTATGACATTATATTTATTAATATAACCCATTATAACTCCTCATTCACATCACATTTAAGTGTTCTTTAGAATCTACATTCCCAACCTTGTTACATTAGAGTCTTGATTGAGCCCTTGTCTTCTTGGGGTGGTTTGAGGGTGTTTGTATTTTTCTGACCCTAATTTATCCATATTACATACCATTCATAGGTTATCATGAATCTCTTTGAGGATTTTTAACATATATCACACCTCATCCTAATGCTCAACACCTCATTTTCTTGGCCTACCCAAATAGGCCTACAAATACACCCTTCTTGATCATGATTGGTACTTTGAGACCTTATTGGGTGATGAAAGATAATGCATAGGGACTCCAAAAGCTTTGATACATGACCATTCATTATGATTAAACCCTATATACATTATTTATATCTCTTTTAGCCTTTGTATCTTAATTTTTCATTGGCCATTGAGCCCCTAAGTAGTCTTATGAATGTAATTTGGGGTTTAAGAGTTAGGAGACAGACTCACTATAGTGTGAAAATGGTTTTGATTCTTTAGCATAGATCATACATTATAATGAGGCCATAAATGAATACCCTTCCCTAGATTAAGACTATTATACTAAGCCATATATATCCTATACTTAGAAATTTAACAAAATATGGTACTGGGTTGACTAGACCAATCATTATGATGAAGAAAAATTAACCTAGGGGGCTCTCAAAAAACCTTAACTTCTACTAAGGCATGTTTATAAAGGAATTAGGAGCTTGTTTATCATTTCTTAGACTTAAGGGCTATGATTAATATTATTTCTTTGAGAGAGATCTCGTACCCATCCTTAAATCAATTTTTCCACCTGAAGAAGACATTTATATATACACCTTAAGTCTAAAGATTAACTATCATGAGTACAAGCTTGAAACTCTTCCTTCTTCATTCACAAGGTGGAAATTGAGAGATATTGAAGGAGGTTTGATCCTATCAAATAATGATCATTTGTATCATGAAAAGGACATGGATGGAGCATGGATAATCTTTATTTTATCATATTCATGTCTTATTCTTGTATGAAACATAAAAAATTTAGCACATAACCTGTAAACTATCTACCAAGGAAAATAGTGAGTTAATCTATATTTTCAAGAACTATGATTACATGTTAATATGGGTCTAAAACACTCAAAATATCCTTATATTCCTTCCTCCATGATTTAACCATCACAATGAGCTTAAAATTTCCATGAATCTAATTATATTAGGGCCTGTGGGGTTTGGAGAGGGATTAAGAGCACCTGGGGTTTTTATAAATCATTCATAAAGCTTATGGGTTGGATCTAGAAACCAATTCCACATATTTCAATGCCAATATGGTCCCCAAATTTGGATAAGATATTAGGCTCTAAATCTTCTTGTACAAACTCTACTATGAAACTCAAAATGGGCCATATGAGCTTGCCAAGAGCTCAATGGGGATCCCACTACCTTTCCCACCTTCACTTGCACATTTTGGATTTTAAAATTATTTTTCATACCTAAAATATACCTTATATTAACTATATGACCTTTTCTAACTCTGATATAGCTATACGGATCTATGTAAGGGCTAGAAAATACTTACAAAGACTTTGTTTTCTACATTTTCTCATGTTTCAAGTCATGAAATGCCATTTTAGGATGATAATATGGAAAATATACATCAAAAAATATTTTAAAATATAATATATAGTCGTGGAAGTTGAAAGGATGTATTTTCACATCTGTGGGGCCCTTTTGGTGAATGGAAAGGTGGGTTTAACCTCTAAAATGGGCCCTTTTACATATGAAACCATTTTATTATGACTTAGAAATTTCATGAAAATTTTTAAGACCCTTAAAAAAATGTGAAATTTTCTATAGAAGGGTGGCAATGTTTCTCCAATGACATGCCTAAAGGGTATATTTGATGACCTAGAGGGCTAAATAAGGCTTGAAATAGTTTGAATAAGTATACAATAAAGAGTAGTCTTAGATGCATCATAAACCTCATGTCATGATTAAAAATAGGCTTTGACACACCTATATCATGATGATAATGCTCTTCTCACAAGAATTGGCTTACAATAGGCCTAAAACCATGAGAACTAGAAACCTTAATTTCCCCAAATTACCTTAACTTTGTCAAACAAGGAAAATACCACTCTCTAGGATTCAAAATGATTTGAAAAATATTATAATCATTCAATGACCACTATTACCACTTACTACATCAATAAAAGATGTTAAAATAGGCCATGATATATGATGATCTCTCAAGCAGTGACTAGCACAAACATGAAATCTTAAACCATGATAACAAGGTTTTCAAGAAGCAAATAGAAGACCCTGACAAGATCAAAATGATCATGTACAAGGTTTGGATTGGTTTCATAGAAATTTTTTGATTTTAGGGGTTGATATTTGGCTTGGGTGGTCAAATTTTCAATAATACCAAGTGAGACAAAGGCTATTATTTCAAATGGTAATGTTAGAAACATAAGACCTCAATGTGTAAATAAATGGAAAAGTGTAAAGTATATGAAAAATACTCACATTTAATCAAGGTTATAAAATTAAATCAGAATCTAATATAAGTATGTGACCCAAACACAAAGAGTAAAACACTCAAGCCCAAGTGATAGGTGAGATTCAAGTACAAATTAATTCTCCTTAAATTGAATACTTTCAAAAATGATCTTATAATTTGTTTTTAATAGGATTTAGGACCTATTTTGTTTGTGTGACATGATTTTTTTGAACTCAATAAATCACATGTACTTATTTTAATGAATGACATAAGGTTTTCATAGTATCCACCAAACTTCTATCGATATATTGATTCATGAGAAGAATTTATTTGTTAATCCAATAAATAAAGAGTGCTTGAATGTAGAGTGATTATCCCCCTTCTTTGTCTCAAAAATTATACATATAATGGAACCTAGAGCATAAATATAACTCAACATTGATAGGATAATCTATGGTAAGTGGGGTCAATTAATCCAAAATTTTTGAGTGGTTTTCTAAATGGTCAACAAGTGCCTAAAAACAATAGGGAAAACTAATATATTCATCAAGTGGATGAAATGTGATATATATTGTAATGAAAGAGTCTTATCCCTTTCACAAGAAATTTATCTATGAATTTTTTAGAGAAGTTCGATGACTATACTGTGCAATCTTCAAGAATCCCTTTAACTTGTTAGGTTAATCTCTCAACCACTATCTAATCAAAAGGTGCACCCAATTTATATACCCCATTGGATAAGTGGGTTTGGTAAGATGTTGGGATATGAAACCACAAGTTAAATTACCCATAAATAACTTGTGAGGAGGTGATGAAATCGTACTCACTAATCCAAATAAAAATAAATGAAAAACTTGGTCATTTCTAAGTCATCCAAGTCCCTATTTACAATGAGAGAGCATACATGATGTCTTTGGGTCTTGACTCATAAGAAAATAAGGAAAAAATAAATTACTCGGTAACCCTAAAAAAGAGGAGAGCATATTCACAAGTTGACCCAAACAAAAAAAAAGTATCCAAGCAAGAACCACCAGACTTTGCATTAATAAAAATAATGCCAAAATGAACAAGTTGTAAGCACCAATTTTAAAATGTAAGCAAGTTTGAAAATAAAAAATTTCAAATGTGGGTGAGTTTTAAAATAGTAAATTAAATGTGATGGATTTCCTTTTTAGATGTAATATGGTTTCTCCTAGCTTGAAAAAACTTGCAATAACTTGTTAGAATTTTTATTTAGCCAAAAAAGTAAAGACAACCTGTAATTTTAGTTCAAAAACTATGGAAATCCTCCTCAAGAATGATTTTGTTGTTACACAGTTAAGTGTAAAATGTGAAATTGTAGGTGAATGAAAAAATCATATAAGCAAAAACACATAAAACTTAAAGTGGTGATTTTATGGTTCTAGAATGATTTCATGACTCTATTCAACAATTTCACAACTAAGTTCTATGTTTTCTCAACTATGCGATTTCACAAATCAGGTTTCCAATTTTGCAACTCAAGTCTATAATTTCACAACTAAGGTCTACATTTTTTCAACTCTACTATTTAAAAACTTTGGTTTATAATTTTTAAAATTAGTTATGTAATTTTTCAACTAAAGTCTACATTTTTGTAACTCTATAGTTTCGTAACTTAGGTCTATAATTTTATAGCTAAGGTATGTGTTTTCTCAATTCTATTATTTCATAACTCAAGTATATAATTTTGAAACTTTATTATATGATTTATCAACTATCTTCAACATGTGTAAAAAACACAAAAAATTGATTTCATGATTATATTGTATGATTTATCTTTTAAGTGTTCTAGAATCCCAAATTTGTATAAAAGACCAAAAAACTAAAAAACTATAGGATAAATTTGTAGTTAACTCTAATAATTTTGAAAAATAGTGCTCTGAATTCATGATTTTGTAGAGCAAAGTTCAAATAGAGTCAATTTAGTTATTTTTTGGGATGATTTTTTAGCTTCCAAGAACTGTTTTGTATAAGTTCTTTTTGAATCCTTAGTTTCTTAGTGAATATTTTTGCAAATCTACAGTCAATCACAAACACATCAAAAGTAGGGTAAAAAGATGAAAAAGGTAATTATTGAACTTTTTTCAATTGTTTAAGAGTGATAATGTACTCTTATGATAATTGTGGGGTACGTGGTCCCATAAAGCATGCCAAAATGTGAGATAGGATTACAAAACAAATTAGTTCATGTGTTCAAATCATAAAAACAATGAGTAACCATAAAGAATTAGCATGTTAGACCTACTCCATTGAGTGGAGTAGATTAATGGATTCAATAAACTAGACAAGAACAACATAATAAATTCCTTCCCCAAGTTAATCTCCATCAAGATTGGTTTATTAATCATGTTTTTGTCTAGATTTGGTGCTCCAAGCCTTTCTCAATGTGGTACAACAAACATCTCTAATATTTATCTTCTCACTAATGGCTTTTACTCTTGATTTCATCAATTTGGATGGATGAGTGAAGCTCTCTAGATATATTTTTATATATTTTGCCTAAACCAAAAATATCTTAATGGTTATGGTCATGACCCATGTATTTATAGTTTTCCAAAATGAAGAAATTGATTTGTGGCCTTCCATCTCAAGATCAAGATGTGTGGCCACAAATCCATTCAATTTTTGAGACCAATTGGAATAAATGTGACAACTAATATTTGGAATAATGGAACATTAAAAAGGAATGGGTAGTGTTTTAATATTTTTTGGAAACTAGTGTTTAGATCCTAAACAATAAAGGGTCTGGAATAAGTAGGAAAGTCTGATTTAATATGATAAAATACAAATTTTTTAGAGTTAATTACATAGAAGGAAATAACTTATCTAAAAAAACAAGTTGATACGACTATTGTATAAGCTAAAAACTAAGGTGCAAGGTTAGGAAGATGTCTAAAACCTGAATCTAGCTTCCATTTGGTGAAAGGACAAGAGCACAAAAAATAGAACACCCTAGTATTCGACATTATAGTCCAATTCCTGCCACTATTGTCCAAACTAGTCATAAAGGTCTAAGATTTCTAGGTTTTGTTCACTATCCTTGTATTGGTTCACCTATGAAATTTTAGATCTTGAATTTTGATGAATCTCCTTGTAGAGATGATTCAATCTTCAAACCCTAAGTCTATCTACACAAATGAATCAAAAAATACATTAAAATCAAAAGGGAGAAAATTTGGGTTAGGGGAAGAATGATTATATGATCTAGAACCCCTGTTATCTTTATTATTTCCAACATTAACCCTTAAGATAGGGTCTCAAATCAAATGTAGTTTTCCCTTAGGGAATGTACATAATCAACATGCACAGTAGATGAAAAAATGAAAATTTTCCTAGGCCCTTCCTTGATCAAGCATGCAAGTCTATCTGTGATGCAGAATGCTAAGCTATACTATTAACTAATTTTTATTATGTAATGTGCCAAAGTAGTAAGTGATAGATATAAATTGCCTTGTGTAGTATTTTATATAAGAGACTCTTTATTTCAAATTTAAGAGATTTTATTCACATTTGAAAAACTTAAGGATGAAGCTAAGAAAGGGGCTATGACTCATTGAGGGAAACTGATTATTAGGGCGTAAAATGACCTTGTATGGGAGCATTAGAAATGGGACACCCTAGGGTCCAACATTGTATTCCAATCCTAACACTCCTTTATTATAGGCTAGGGACATAGGAGGATGGAATAATCATGAAAAACTATAACTAGCTGAGGTATAATGACCATTTGAAAGGCTTGGGATGACTAGGAATAGGCAAAAGGATGACTCAAACATGAAATAAGACCAAGATGAGTAAAATGAAAGACATGGCTAATTGTGAACAAATATCATATTCTTTAGTTGAAGTCTCTTATGAAAGGATTGTAAAAAGACATGATAAGTGTGGTTGCTTGACCAATCTAGGCTATATACATTTCCCCCCTTTTAATCTAGTCATGTAACAAAATGAAGTACTAGAGTAAAAGAAAGAAAATAAAATGTTTACCTAAACCTACTTGTGTGGAGATGAATGTGTTGTAAAAGGGTCCAACTTAATTCCTAGATAGGTAAGTAGATGGAGAGATGAATAGTACCTAAAGAAATAAGGAATCCATAAAATGGATGCTCTTATACTAGACCTAAAAGTGGAATCCGTGTAATCAAGGAGGAGGGCAATGTTTGCCCCTATGTTGAATATGATTGGAATGAGGAATGCTCATAGGCCCAAAACTAATGTCTACCCTTTGTCCCACATAAACCTATGTAATATATAATGTGTGTAAGTAATATATATATATATATATAATGAAGATAAAAATCTATCATGCCCGCACTCTAAATAATTTGAAATGAAACTAAGAATTGCTATATATATATATATATATATATATATTATGAAGATAAAAATCTATCATGCCCGCACTCTAAATAATTTGAACTGAAACTAAGAATTGCTTGGAGGCCCAAAACCAATATCTACCCTTTATGCTATACAAACTCATGTAGTCTAGGTCTAGGTAATCTTATGGACCAACTATTGTAGACAATCATATAGTCCAACTTGGTGATAACCTAGGTATAGTTGGGTGTAATCTAAAACTCTTATGAATGTGCAAGAAGAGAATGGCATGTCTTGCCATTCCAATCTGTATAATCCTAGATGGTGAAGAACATGAACATATATGTCATACCCCAAAATTTGGTATATGAGTGACGTGTATCTGTAATATAATAATATATATAACCACATATGATATGACCTATCATGCCATGCACTATGTGCAAAAATATAGATCAAAACATTGTGCTCTACACTATGTTTATAATCTACTATCTAATCTTGTAACTGTGTCATGTTGTATGAAGCTATATGAGTGAGATGTGTAGTATGTACATGCCCCCAAATATAGTATCTAATTATGAATTTATATTTAAGTCATTTTGAATCCATATAATTTGAACCACTATATCTAACTATTCTATGTATCTATAAGCTAAAAACACTATGGATCCATATGATCTGAACCATTGTATCTGAATAGTCTATGTATCTTTAAAGTGAAAGTATATTTCTCTGAATGTCTTGAGTAATGATGAATAACCTATGTAATTTGAATTAGTGTATATTTTGATTGATATAAGATAAATCTAATAATATAAATACTAGAGGTGTATGAATCATGGTGTATCCATTTATGAGAGCGGATGGGTTATGTTGGGTAAGTGTAAGAATAGGAATAGTAGGAATGATGCCCCCTTTTGGGGATAGAAATGAGATATCGTGATAAAGGAGTTTGAGATAAAAGTGATGACTAGTGGTGTAATGATAGAAACAAGGTTGGTATAGTTTGAATTGATTGAGAAGTTGTTTGATTGATTAGACTGAGTTGTTGAAATTGGAAGAAGTTTTGATTGGTTAGGACCAAGTTGTATGTCTAGATATAAAATATGTATAGAGATGTGTGTGCCATAGTAGGTAGATGATTTAGTAAGAGATCAAGGCTTACATGATGTCGAAGGTATCATTACCATGATTTTTTTGAAATAAACTGATTTGTAAAATAGAGCTATGGGGTTCAAGTTATAGTCAAAATAGTATTTTACTTTGAATGAAAAATTTGTTTGATATAGGAAAGTTGGATTGATTATTGATTAATATGCACATTAACTAGTTTGAGATTTGGAGCTTTGGGGTAGGAGATATGCTAAGGAAATGAGCACCTACCATGACCTAATTTGGGTATTTAGTAGCATAGGTTAAAGCTAGTGGGTAAATTACCCTGGTAAGTAGCTAAAATACATGATTTTTTTGCTTATTTAGAATCTTATTTTTTATGCTTTTAGGCCTTTTTGAGTACTCTCAAATAGTTTCAACTAGTTCCAGTGCTCCTATCCAATAGTCAACACTCTTATCTAGTGTTAAACACTATTTTACAAGTTGTATCACTTTCATCTAAGCTTTAGCACTCTTATCCACCACTAGTGTCTTTTTTGTAGCACTTGTATCCATTGGGGCTAGTTTTTTGAGTTTCAAATTTATAACCTATTTATTGTATAGCTTGGTTATTGATTTGGCATGGTTGAGTGATATATATGATGTTTTTTAGATTTCTTTAGATCAAAGTATGGATGAGGGAATTATATAGAGGCTAGGTGATGGAGACACTAAGATTGTTACCTTTATTAGCTGATGAGAGATTTGTGATGGATAGGGGAGGGTTGGGTCATGTGTGTGACCTAGGCATTATGCAGTGGGATAGATACCCAATTACCACCTTATGTCAGAGGTAGAATGTAGACACTTTTTCTTTTTGGCTTACTATAGGGGAGATTACTATTACTCTGGAGGATGTGTACCATATTTTACATTTGTTAGTTAATGGATGGTGTGTGACATTACATGATGATATGGGTGCTAATGTTATTGATCATGTGTCCTTATATTTTATTGGTTTTCCCTCAAGAATAAATTAGAGAGGTATTCATAATGATTTATTAAGTTTTATTATTATGTAATTGAGTCTTCTACATCTATAAAAGTGGTTGGCCATGTTGTTGGATTCATTCATTATTGTGGATGGGAGTGGGGTGTCAATTACATATAAAATGCATAAGATTGTGTATAGCATATAGGTGTATCACATTATGTTCTCATGGGGTAGGAATATGCTTACCTACTTATATAGGTATATTTACTAGTTTACTTATGAGGCATTCAATGGTGGGGTGAGTGCATCTACCTTATTACATTATTGGGCTTATGAGCATATAGCAGTTGTGTGACCAATATGATTAGCGAGGGAGAGGTGGGCACCTCCATAGCCATTTGGGTAGTAGTGGATGAGTTCATTGGCTATCTATTCTCCTAAGATAGATCACTTATATATGAGTTTTAGATAGATTAGTGGCTTAGGATATCATATGGAGACCCTATATAGGATTCCCTGGGTGACCCAAGGATGGAGTGCAATTGTAGTATATGAGGGTCTATTTTTGGTTACATGACCACTAGGTTGGAGTGTATGAGCACTTTCAGTATGAGTGCATCACTAGATAGTGTTGGTGAGGAGTGCATGGGCAACAATGAGGACAAAAGCTCATGGGAGGCCTATTAAGGCTGAGTTAACACCATTACCTTTAGATGTGGCTATAGATATTATTGATGTAGATGATGTTGGATGCATAGAGGTGTATACCACATGGTGGGTGAGGTGTCAGTGGGATACATTATATCCTATTGATGGAGTGGGTGTTCTCAAGTATGAGGATCCTACACCAATCCATATGATGGGAGGTAAATAACAACTATATTTAAAATGTGTACAATTTTGTGCTTATTTTAGTGTAACTTGAAAGTATATATCTAATTTAGTGTTGTATTTTATATGAAAGTGGAGTGGAAGGTGCATAGGATGAATCATAGGTTGGTGTATGGAATGGACATGATGAGTACTAAGATACCATCATTGAGTCAACACTTTGAGAGTTTACACAACATGTTATTAATGATGCTATGGAGGAGGGTTTGATAGAGCATGCAATAGTTATAGCCAGTGTTTATGCTCATTTTTTTGATAGGGTTATGATAGCTATATCTACATAGTGATAATTATAGCTACATATGTTAGGGTAGTGGGAGAGAGAGATGAGCTGAGGGCTGAGCTAGATTGGCATAGGACGCCTCCACCTAATTATGGTTTTATTAGCACAAGGATCATGGATGAGTACACATTTATTCAATGGTGATATGTGGACTTACATGAGGAACATGATTGGCTATTAGAGTGAGAGAGTTATGGTAAGAGGCATTTAAGAACTGGAGGAGGTGTGGGGCCATCGAGTGCTAGAGTGGACTATGGGACTAATGCTAGAGTAGAGAGTGAGACTGAGAGTGTCAGCATGATGCCTATTCATGATTGATTATATTTGATATAGTGTATATGTATTTTAAAACTTGGTTATAAATATATGGATTTTGGTTTGATTTTGGATTCATGCATATTGTGTTTGTGGGATTTGAAGTATATTGGTATATTTCTTGTAGTTTGTTGGTTAGGAGTAGTTTATCTGATATTGATGTTGAGGTTTTGCATATATTTAGTAAAATGGTACTTGGGATATGTGTTTTAAATTTTATTAATAAGTTTAGGTGTGATGTTAGTTTTGATTTATAATCATATGTAAGAAAAAAATTGTTGGTTTTGTAATTAGTAAATTATTTGGATAGACTGAGTTGGTTTAATGTTGGTAAAATAAGATTTGGCAAGATATATATTTTGATAAGATATTTTTGTCTATGGATAGTTATTGGGAATTAATAATGTTAGTTTTTAGTATATGGGGATGTAAGATAACACACTATATGTATTACTTCCCCAAGAGTGGCTTAAGAATAAAAAGGCTAGCTAGACCTTTGGTTCCATCATTATCATGCTAAGTGAAGCTATGAACTAATGCTAGTATGAATGTGTGTCATATCAATCTATGATGTATCACTATCTAAACCCTAATGGCCAATTGAACAAGTGCCCATATTACTCATTCTATGTAGGAATATGCTTTGTATCTAATACTATCTACTATGTACTAACTATAGATATGCATGGAGACTCTACAAAATTTAACTTTATTGGTTGTGTAACTAAAACTATTTGATTTGAAGAAGGTTCATCTATCTATATTCATATACTCTATGGTCTTTGTTGTGATGTGTATGACTACGTAATAGATTGAGATGGAGATGAAACCTATGATGGGGGCTCATTTAATCTTAATCATAGTGGGTTGCTATGTGAAATAGGTCCCTAAAAATCTAGCCATAGTGAATATTTTTGAGGAGCAATACTCTATGATGTGGGTTCATTTAATATTAATTGTAGTAGATTGCTACATGAGATAGGACCCAAAAGATCTAGCCATAGTGATTATTTATCTAGAGTAGTACTCTATTGTGGTACTTGTGACTCTACTAGATATGTATATGGAACAATACTATGCACTCCTTGGACTACAATGCTATATGTAGGTTGTTCTTGTTTTATGAGTTTCCAAATATTCTGAGTAGGTGGTATAGGAGATCTCCTATGAGGATCTATCCTATAATCCACATTTTTCTCATGATGAGTGACTAATGATTCTTATGGAGGAATGTCCTAGGATGACTCAGCCATGGAGGAATGAGGTTTAAGGTTCTATTATGGAAGATATCTTGGTACCCCTTGTGTGAATGCTATGATGCCATTATCAACACATATATTAATGCAATCTCTACGTCCATAAAAATTATTATCTCTGTGTCCACAAATACAATGATAGTTTTGAAAGGGCCAATGTGGATATCTATGTAAGAGATGTGGATATTTTCAATGAGTAAAAGGTAATGTGATTAACCTCATATCTAGTAGTGTTGATAATATGATAGATGGGCTATCCTAATCTGAATCAAATTATAGTGTTGCCTTGATGTTGTTATCTATAGTGTATACAATAGGTTGTACTCTAGAGACTAGCTCTATGTTCTTAACTAATTGATTTCTAGTTGTCGTATCTTATCTTGTTTAGAACATGGTGGATGTTATGTGCTAGGATATGTAGATACCATTATGAAATCTAGAGTAATCTGATCAACTGAATCTACCCTAATCAATCCCAATTTATTTTCCAATGCTAAAAATTTATAGCACAAGTGTCTAAAATAATAATTTGTCTAATATAATAGATGCTCAAGGAGAGATTAGAAAATCCCCTTAATAAAGATATGTTGAATCTCTAAATCTGCTAGTTTATATATCAATCTTAGCATGTGAGTCTTAAATTGTAAAATATACTCACTAACTAGATCTGAATAATTCTAATGTAGTGTGGCAAGTTTATCATATGTAACATGAGGGCCCATGTTTGTTATTTAATATCTGAGAAATTCCTCCTCTAAATCATCATCTATATGAAAGGAGCCAACAAGGAGTAGATGAAAACTAATTATGTGCTCCCCCCCACAAATGTTTGCTAGAATAACTTCAATAGAATCAAAGGACTCACATGAGATGATAAAGCCTTCCAAAAGGCCTGAAGGTGTATGAATAAATCTCCAGTTCCATCAAAGTGAGGCAATGATGGTATCTAGAAATGCTTAGGTAATTAAGCTTTTATGAATTTCTTCAAAAGGGGATAACCGTGTAAATAATTGGCATCCATCCAAGACTTATAATCCTTGTTTTCCATGGTTAAGAGATGTACTTGGTGTTTTAATTCACCAACTACATGAATTAAAGAGATAATCTCTTGGGATGGTACATTAGTATCTTAAAGTGGTTCATTTAATCATTAAATTTGATTGTTAATTTTAGCCATGGGAATGCTGCATATAGAAATTATATCATAAAGAGTGGGTGTGCTCACTTGAATCTTGGGAGTAATGGTAACTTGGACCTTACTAGAGGGATGTGAGCTACCATTCTCTTTAGGTGAAAAGTGAGGACTGCGTTCTACTATAGTGACGGGTGGCTTGGGAGATTCATTGGTATCTTTAAGTTTTATTAAATCACATTCTAATTGAGTAGAAGATGTGATGTTATCATTAACATGTGAATTTTTTGAAATATAATCATGCATATAAGTAGAATCAACATTTGGTATTGCATTATGTTTGAGAGGAGGAGTGAGAGAAGAGTTAGAAACATGAGATGCATTTTTTTCTTCACTGTGTGCATAATAATCATCATTTTTCCATGCAATATCATAATTTAAATATTGTTCATAATCACTCTCATTTTCATATTCATTTGCATGTTCACTATCATACTCATTATCACTTGCAACATTGCTAGGGAGAGGTGCAAGAGAAGAATTTAATTCCTTTTAAATGTGCAATAAATTATCATTTGAAATTGGAATATTATGTGCATCTATGCTATCCATGGATGGAGTACATTCATTATTTTTGTGAGAAGTAAGAGAAAGAGAGTTATTATTTAGACCTTCTTTTGACAAAGTAGAGTTGAGAACATGAGATGTATCATTTGAACTATGCATTGGCAATTTGATTTTATTACGTTTATATTATTATAATTTGAACATTGAAGTAAAGAGAGAGAGAGAGAGAGAGAGAGAGAGAGAGAGAGAGAGAGAGAGAGAGAGAGAGAGAGAGAGAGAGAGAGAGAGAGAGAGAGAGAGAGAGAGAGAGAGAGAGAGAGATTAGGTTCACATGGAAGTAAATTATCACCGATTAGAGGTTCACTTGGAAGTGCATGACTAAGTTGTTCATTTGTTACATTGTGCATAGGAGAATGATGTGAGAAGTATCTTTCCCATTTATCAAAATTATTTTATTTTGAAGAGGGAGTAAAAGAGATAGGTTGGAGAGAAGAATATGCATCTACTTGTACTTCACTATCATTATCAGTATATCATCATATTTCTCATTACAATAATAGTAATTATCTTCATTATAAATGAAATCATTTTCCACATTTTAGCTAATGTACAATTTTGCAAAATTGTCATAATTATGAGAAAATATTAGAAATTGATCTATAAGATGAGAGGGGAGAAGTGCCCTAGTGGCCATTTTATTTCTTTCACCAAAGAGAATATTGAAAAGTATTATTAAGCAAATAAATGCAAAAATAACTATTAATATAGAGGTTTTTAAAATATTTTTAACACTCCAAATAATATGCAACAATTCCAAAATATTTTTCTAAAAATTGTATGGGAGGCAAACTTGGGGTTTGAGGACCTAGTTTAGAAATATAGGGTTTTTAGCTAGGGTTTTCAAAATTTTAAAAAATATTGCAATAAGTTAATTCTAAAAATAGTTTTGACTAGGATAAATGCACAAAAATTTATAAAATAATTAAAAATTTGAAATTGAATTTTTGCACAAAATAACTACTAATATTGAGATTTTGAAAATATTTTTGACACTGTAAACAATTTACAAAAATTCTAAAATATATTTCTAAAAAATGTGAGGAAAAATTGGGGTTTGAGGACCTAGTTTGGAAATCTAGGGTTTTGGGTTAAGGTTTTAGAAAATTTTAAAATTATTGCAATAATTTGAATTCTAAAACAATATTTGAATAAGATTAATGCACAAAAATTTATAAAAAAAAATTATAAATTAGAAATTAAATTTTTGCACAAAATATGAAGGAAAAACCCTAAGGGTACATAGGGTTTTAGATTTATTCGAAGTAAGTTGGGTTCACCAAATGTTTTACTATATTTTGAAAACTAGTGTTTAGTTCCTAAACAATAAAGGGTCTAGAATAAGTAGTAAAGTTTGATTTAATATGATAAAATAATTGTTTTGTAGAATTAATTACATAGGAGAAAGAAATAAGTAATGTGTAAAAATAGGTTGATATGACTGTTGTAGAAGCTGAAAACTAAGGTACAGGGATAGGAAGATGTCAAACCCAAATATAGATTTCATTTAGTGGAAGGATAGGAGTGCCAAAAATAGGACACCTAATATTTGGTACTATAATCCAATTCTTACCATTGTTGTCCAAACTAGTCATAGATGTATGAGCTTTTTAGATTTTATTGAATATCCCTATATTAGTTTGCCTATGAAATTTTAGATCTTGACTATTGATAGAGATCCTTGTAGATTTGATTCAATATTTAAACCCTAATTCTATATACACACTTGAAACAACAAATACATTAAAATCAAAGGGGGAAAATTGGGTTAGGGGAAGAATGATCACATGATTTAGAACCCCTACCATCCTGATCACTTCTTATATTAACCCTCAATTTAGGGTCTCAAATCAAATGTAGTTCTCCCTTAGGGAACATGCATAATCAATGTGCATGGTAGATTCAATAATGAGCTTTCACCTAGGCCATTCCTTAATCAATCATGAAATTATATGTGTGATGGATAATGTTGAGTTATACTATTGACTAATTTTGATTATGTATGTGTCAAAATAGTAAGTGTTAGATATAAACTACCTTGTGTAGTTTTTTATATAGGAGACTCTTTATTTTGAATTTAGGAGCTTTTATTCACATTTGGCCAACATTAGAAAACTTAAGGATAAAGATAAGAAATGGGTTAGGAATAAATAAGGGAAACTAACCATTAGATCTCAAAATGACCTTTTATATGAGTGTTAGAAATGGGACACCCTAGGGTCTAGTACTGTAGTTCAATCCCAACACTCTTATCCTTCATGTTAGGGACTTGGGGGGATGGAATAAACACGGTAAATCTGACTTAGCTAAGGTAGAATGACTATTTGAAAGGATTGGGATGACTAAGAATAGTAAAAAAGGTGACTCAATCATGAAACAAGACCAAGATGAGTAAAATGAAAGACATGGCTAACTTAAACAAAGCTCATATTATCCAATCGGAGTCTCCTATGAAAGGACTGTGAAAAGATATGATATGTGTGGTTACTTGACCAATTTAGGGTGTATATAGGTATCCATTTTCCTAATATTTATCTCTATTAATACCTAATGGATACCACCCCTATGATGATTTTATGGGTGATGTCATGGCCCTAATATTCTAAATTATGAATTTCTAATAATAGATATTCAATAATTTTCCATAGATTTTTCACTTAATATTTTAAACTTATTTGCTTTCCTTAATGATTTTACTTTGTCTTTTTGAAATTATTGGAAATTGATCACTTTTTAATTATAATGGTTTAAAATGTCATTTTGTTTGGTCATAATTTGACTAAAGTTGAATTATAAGAAGGTGATTTTTGTGTATAGGGTATCACCCCAATAAAGGTAGTATAGATGTGAATTAGCACATGCACGTGACATGTGTAGATGAATTAGAGTATTTTAATGGTCTAGAACATCAATTTTTTTGGTTTTAATTTGACTCAAATTGAATTAAGAGAAGATAATAATCCCATGAAATGTATTTTCCTAATTATGTATTCATGAATGTGAATCAACACATGCATGTGACATGTGCAGTCGAATTAGAGTATTTTGGTGATTTTTCTGTAGTTTGTGCATTATTACATAAATTAATATAGAATTAAAATTTTATCATGATAGTGGTAGGAATAGTATGTATACACCACCTCTCTTAATCCCAAAGCTATAAATGACCCACCACCTCTAAGATCTAGTCAGGCAAAAGCTCCTATAGAGACCCAACCAGTTCAGAACAAGGTATGGTATAACATAGTAAAAGACATGAATAAAATAAAATATAGTATAATAATTAATAATCTCACCTAGATTATTTATTATTGATACCTCATATTTAAGTCAATTATAAATATATCAACCCAACTAAAAAAAAAAAACTACGCATGCCATTATGGTCATCCACAAGAACAAAACTGAAGTTCATTCCTTCTTGTTGACTATCAAACTATTTGTAATTAACCTACATAACTCATTAATCAACTTAGGATCTTTAAATAATGTGATTACCATGGGAATTTTTGAAAATTTAGGGTTAGTCCCTATAAAATTAGACAAGGTGGTGGTCTAGCTAGATAAATCCAAGGATAAGGTAGTTAATGAGCTCCTAAACATCCATATGCAGCTAGAGTCAGAGAATAGGATTCAATAATTTATAGATATCCAAGTGGTATAAATCCTAGAATCCTACAAAATGATTCTCAATAGGCATTAGTCTATAACATTAAATGGGTACATGACTACTAGAATTTCTCATATGTGGCTACTATGGAGAGGCATGGCCAATCAAATCAAAGTAGATAGAGAACTTAGGATGGAACACATGATCATGGAGTAAAATGTCATGAATCAAAATATAAAATTGGTATCATTATACCTATAAATCTACACCCTATCTATATATCTAAATAAACATGAAACTGTAAATGATCCTGAGATGCCAAGTTTATGGTCCTTATTCTTCGATAGATCCCATTCTAAACAAAGTTATAGGGTGGGAATCCTTATAATTTACCCATAGGGAAATTTACACCTAGCCACTTATAGAATTAAATTCCCTTATAATAATAACCTAGTATAATATGAACCTTTGATCCTTGGGTTGAAATTAGCCTTGAAACATAGAGTCAAAGAACTCAAGATGTTTGGGGACTCTAAGATGGTAAAAAACTAAGTTAAGAGAAAATTCTAGTGCAAAATTTCCTAGCTTAAAATGTAAAAACATAGGGCATGGGATTTGATATAAATTTTCATGACTTTTAATGTTATTCCCATCCCCCAAGAGTAAAAATAAGTGTCTGATTCATTGGCAACCGCTATCATGAATCTATCACCTATGGATCACATGGGACTACATGAGTTCTCTATAGAGTTAAATCCTTGCCCCTATGTCCTAGATAATGTTAAAAATTTGAAAGTATTCAAGGATGACCATCATATCCTATAATTCCTTAGCAAAATCAAGGGTTTTTTAATCTTATATCATTGATGATAATGAAGTATATAACCCAAGAGATCTAAATTATGACCAGGATGACATGATGAACCTTAGAGAAAATTGTCTTAGAAGGCATGATCTCTTTAGAGTGTTCAACCTTGATAAGTCTAAACACCCAACTTAGAAGCCAAGGTACCAAGACACACAATTTAACACTATTGATCTTAGGTCCCCTAACCACCCAAGGACTATGAAAATTGTCCCCAACTATATTTTAAAAAAGATTGAGTAACTCAGATGGATAATGTTAAGATATAGAGATGTAATTGCCTAGGCCTATGGAGTTCTTAATATCATCAAATGGAGTGTAATAACCCATATTATCCCCCTCAATATCAATTAGGAACCTTTTAGTAAAAATTGAAAACATATGAACCTAATTTTAGAATCACTTATACACAAATAGGTTCACAATATCATATTGTAAAAAATCATTTTTCAAGTCTACCACTCCACCTGGGTTGCCAACTTAGTACATGTTTGTAAGAAAAATGGAAAAATTAGGTTATGTGTGGACTTATGAAATATGAACCAATCACATGATAAAAATAATTATTTTTTACCCTCCTTATAAAAAGTGATTCATATGGTGAGTGTATCCCATATGATGTCATTTTTGGATGGATTCTTAGGATACAACCAAGTTTTCATAAACTAAGAAGATAAAACCAAGATTGTATTCAAAATGAAGTGGGGAAATTTCACCTAAAAATAAATTCCATTCAACCTAATTAATGTATAAGCTAATTTTTAAAGAGACATGGATTTTAGATTTGAAATTTTGATAGGGAAATGCATTGTTATCTATATGGATGACTTGACTGTGTTCTTAAAATATAAGTTATAACATTATTCACCTCTAGAAGATATTCAAGAGATATAAAATCTATGATATCTAATTAAACCCAAATAAGAGTGTGTTTGTTGTTACCAAAGGTAATATTATTAGTCACATTATCACAAAGGAAGGTATCTTTATTGACCTTAAATGTGTTGATGTTATTTTTAGGATACCTCTCCTGAATAGTTAAAATGAACTAAAATATTTCTTTAGGAAAATAAATTTCATGAATAAATTTAGTTATAAATTTTATGAGATTTTTACACCTATAAATACCATGATAAAATAAAAATCTAAAGTGGTATAAAACATTTAATTAAATAAAGCCTTCCAAAACATCAAATAGGCCATCAGGTAGACACCATAATCCTAGACTACACCAAGGACTTCTACCTCTACTCTTTTTATTTTGAGTATAACATTACCATATCCCTCTATTAGAAGAAGAATAAAGAAGACCATATAATTGATTCATGAGCACAAAAATTAAAGATGCAAATCTTAATTATTATACCCTTGATAAACATGCTTATTCCCTGGTTAAGGTGGTGAAGAAATTCACACATTACATTCTTAGGAATAAGTGAATGCCATTATCCTAGACACAATAGTAAAACTTATGATCTAGCATAATTATTTAGGAGGGTGTGAATCTAGTGGATGAATAGGTTACAAGAGTATTATCTTAAGATTATACCTACTAATATTGTTTGAGGTATGGGTCTCATTCAGCTAATCACAAATATTGATACCTAGATTACACCACATCACATGGACCAAGCAGAAGGACTTTGCCAAGATTAGTATGCTCTAGTCACCTAATACCTTATCTATGAAATTCTACCCTAATAATAAACCAAACCCATAAAATTTTCTTTAGGCTAGAATGGACCCATTACATGCTGAAAAGGGGGTCCTTTATAGAAGGAATTATGAAGGCATCTATATCATGTGCATATTCAAGGAAGAAGCCAAGGATGTTATGACTAGTTTTCCATGAGAAGATAAGTAGTGGCCACCCCTCTATGAATGAAAAAACACAAAAAATCCTATGATTAGGCTATTATTGGCCCACTATATTCAAATATGTTTATGTTTATGTATGCTCATGTCATTGGTATTAAGCCTTTACCAATTGGGAAGTTCATGATATAATACCCTTGTAGCTTACTATTGAATAAAAACCATTTGTGAAATAAGGGCTTGATTTCATAGTATTTATTAATCCAAAATCCTTAGTTAACCATAGATTCATACTCATGTACACTAACTATGGCATAAGGTGGACTGAGGCAGTATCTACCATGAATATTACCACCAAACAGGTGATCAAATTTATTGAAGAAAATATAATCACCTGATTTGGCACACTAATCTCACTAGTCTATGATAATGGACTTACATTCCATTATTCATAGTTCACTAAGTTATCATATGAACATGGAGTGACATTAGATTATTTTCTAACTACTACCCATAATAGAATGGTTTGGTAGAATATACAAATAATAACTTGATCAATGTGATCAATAAATATACTAAAATAAAACATTGATAATGGCACTCATTATTGAAATATGCCCTTTGGGATGATCTCACATAGTAAAAATAGGCCCTCAAAAGTTCACTATTACTAATGGTGTATAGGTTGGAGCATGTCTTCCTAATTACCTTAAGATTTCCTACTTATAATTTTATGGAGTAAGTCTAAAATATAAAAAATGTAAACTCAAGTCTATCAAACATCATCCAATTAGAATATGATCAAGAGGAGGCCCTATAGAATTTTATAAGAACCAAGGTGTAATTAAATGATGGTTTAAAAAGAGGGTTAAATTGAAGTCCTTCAAAATTTTTGACTTAGTCCTACTATGGGATAAATCCCATGAAAAGAAACTCCAACAATGCAATTTTGATACACTTTGGATTGTTTCATATTAGACATCTAAGCTATTGGGATAGAATTCCTTCCACCTCAAGTATTTATAAGGGAATGATCTTCCATTGCCACTAAACAAATAATTATTGAAGCACTACTTCTTGGACATCCCTTCTACACATTCTCAAAATAGGTTCATATTATTCTAGTGATGTATATATTATATTAGGCTTAGGTTAGTTTTATTTTGATTTGTGTTTTTTCTATTTCATGTTTGATTCCATCATGTGTTTTTGTCCTTTATTTTATGTGTCCCTATGTTTTATGCTTATTTTGAATACCAAGCCAGAGTTTTACTCCCAAATATCCCTCTTAAGAGGGTATACCTTACCCTAATGGTTCGTAAAGATGAACTAAGTTTAAATAAAGTGATGAATACTCTAAAGGTTACCAAAAAATTAAAACACATTTTGAAATTAGAAAATGGAAGGTAAAATTCCAATATTTAACACTATGATAAGCAAGGTAACTCTCCAATAATCATTGAGTGAATTGAAATCCACTAATTAATTACTAAGTGAGTGAATTAAGACAAGTATATCTACCATGGCTATAGATTCCTAGCTATAAATAGAGAAATTCTAAAGCCTTGCCCCCTTAGCCAACATTATATGAAATACATACCCACCTAGAAGTACTTCAATATCCTAGACATACCTTAGATTACTAAATTAATATGTAAAGAAAAGGAATCCTACATTAATTCAAAAAGTGGACTCAAAAGGATTTAGATCTTGGTATGTTACTTGTTAAAATAGGCTTGAGAGATTCTCATACTCAAAGTGTATCAGATAGAGTTCAATTTGCTTATCTCTATATTTAATATTGGATGATCATAGTTTAGGTTCTAAACACTAAGGCAATGTTTTCCATAAAAAAATATCATTTGGTGTGGCCAACACAACCCTTATTCTTTGGATAAGTTTGGGACCCCTCTAGAAATGTTCAACTCAAATCTTTCCTAGAGTTTAAATCCCTTTCAAGTTGGCCTCAGACCTTGAGAATACTCAAACCTATGTTCTGCCTTGGTCTGTCAAACATCTAATGATATGCATAATGATTAGTTGGTATTTGTTAAATATCCTTATAATATTATGAGTTTAAACATAATTTTTTCCTTGTGTTCTAAAATAATAAAAATATTTTCATACTTAGAATATTTTATTGTGCTAACTGTGTTTTTCATAGATTTAGACTCATGTTGGTTTTGCTAGAGCATAAGTCTCCCAAATTCATTCTCAACATTTCTTAAATATTTAACAATAGACATGAGATTTTAATTGATTATATGGCTTTATTTTAACTTAGCCTCTTTTCATGACATATCATAGGAGAACTAGATGAATGAGGAAGTGCCATGTGGAACCTATCAAGTGTGTCAGTCTCTTAGACATGTTAGAGATGCGAGAGCCTAAGAGAGCCTAAAGAATGAGGAATAATCATGTGTAACCTATTAGATATTTCAATCTCCTAAACATGTAAAATATGTTAGAGCTTGAGAGATCCTAAATAATAATGAATTTCATGTGGGACTTGTTATATGTATCAGTCTCCTAGACCTCTCAGAGCTTATGAAAGCTTAACTGAATGAGAAAATTTCATGTGTAACTTGTCAGAGGAATTAGTCTCATAGATATTTCATAAATTTTATAGCCTAATATATCCTAACTAAGTGTCATGTGTAACTTTTTAGATGTGTCAATCTCCCAAACTTGTTAAACATGTTAGATTCTAGGAGAGTCCAATGAGTGAGGAACTGCAATGTGGAACCTATCAGATGTTTTAGTCTCTTAAACCTATCAAATATGTCAAATCCTAGGATAGCCAAATATAATGAATAATTTACATATAGAACCTATCATAGGTGTCAATCTCTAAGACCTATTAGAGATGTCAAAGCCTAGGATAACTTGACCTATAGGACCATACCATGTGGAAATTCCATAGAAATTGATATAAAAGGTCTAGGAAACCATGATTTAATTAGAATGAGGTAAATTTATAGCCAAATTCCAATTAGAGGATGCCACACATCACCTCAGTACTCAGGTGGCCAAATATGACACTAAAAATAGTAAGAGTATGACCTTTATCTATGCTTAGGTGGTTTTTGATACAAATAAGACAAATTAGTGATAGTCATGTAGCATAACCTATAACTACCCAATATTCCATAGAGATAGGGTAGTGATGTGCCTAACACCCTTATTGCATTAAATAAATGGGAAACTGGGCCCTGATTAGATAATTTAAAGCATCTCATCATAACCACCAAATCTAGATGGGGAATGTATATTTTAAATTCTTGAGTTAATCTTATAGTTTGAAATGAATGAGTGGATTGATCCATGAATTCAAATTTTAACTTGTGTTGGGTGTGTTGATGAATCCAATTAATGTATAAGATCTCTATATATCCCTATAATTCCTCAAATTTATTAAGTATACCATTACCACTATTAAATACCTAAAATCCTTCTCTATAATTCTCCCTCATACTTTTTGTATTTCTCCTTTTCCCTAAACATAGTAATCCCTATCTTGTAGAAATGGTCTCTTTGTCTTACAATCCCAAATATAAGGCTAAATAATAGGAAACCACATTTTCACCTAACCTAGTGTCATTCAACCATATAACAAGGTCTTCAAGGCAATTAAAGATGTGCAAACACCCACCTTAGATAATAATGATGATGAAATAGAATACCTCGATGATATTTATTTTTAGGTAAGTCAAGATTACATAGGGACAAGGCTAAGCCTAAGGTATTTATTTATGAATACCTCTTTGGTAGTTTACTATAGACTTCCAAGTGTGTTCTCTAAGATGGTCACAACCTAGTTTACTCTATCATTTTAGCTAACCAAGTTGTAAACATATCAGGGCTAATTTTAAGTATTATAATAACCTCCTATATTATACCTATAACTATTATGGTATCATATTAGATGTATGGGATAATTCCCATGATATATATGAAGTCCTCAAGGATTGGGCCATTAACCGAGAGTGATAGTTTGATAAAGAGGACATCAATGAATACATTATCCACATCTTTAGGAAGGGGGTTCATGTTGGGATGTTCCTACTAATACACTTATTAAAATCCAATGACACCACACATGTGAAGATCTTAGGGGTTCCATTTCTCATCATAATCCTCAAAGGGGAGGAGGTCCTAGACCTAGGGATCATAATAAATTTCAACCTCATCAGAAATTTATCATAGGCTTGAGATGGAGGTAATTTCTATATGATGAGTTACATGATGGACATCATATGTGGCATAATTATGTTCAAAACTTTCATGTTATTTCCATGGAATCCATAGGGTATTGTGGTGCATGTATTTGTCTAAAATCTATATGGTTCCCTCTACATCAATCACATTCATTAAATCTATGAGCCATTAGACTTGGTGGTCTATATGGATATCAATGAGGAAACTATGAATCGACTCTAAAATGAAATTATAAATTCCCTCACCCCCATCAGTGATTATTGTTATTATAATAATGATACCATAATCCAAGTAATAGTAGTCTGTAAGGTCCCTTCCACCAACCTTATCAGATCCAAGACTGGATCATCAAACAAGAGATATCAAGTCAATTACTAGAATAAATATTTTACCATTTCCTTAAACACTAAAAAAATGATTTATTAGCCTTCCCCATCATCATTCACCATCATTTATACAATAATGTACATCCATTTTAGAAGATGGAAGTGAACATGGACTCTTATCCCCTTGATAGAGTAGAACACCAATAATAAGACCCTCATATTATCATCAAGGATCATGTAATAAAGTAATAATATTGGTTTAAAATCACATACAACCATGTTCCTTAATTTGATGATGAGATCCACCTCAAACATGTTGATGATAAGGACGTGTTATCCAGGCTCAAGGTGAAAAAATAAAAGTAAGCCCAAGTTGGGCCTTATACTTAGAGTAGTCCTATGACTACAACCCATATTTTAATAAATATCATCTAGGGGTCATATCTCCATTTCCTTCATGAGTTTATACTCATCCACTCTCTAATATATATATACCACATCTGGTGACTCAATCTAATCAACCCCCAACTATGTAGGCAATATTATTTGACATTGTTACCATATATGATTCGATCCCAAATCATGACCAATATTAATCATCTATGGATATTTTCCCCCCTAAATTTTACATCCCCAAATATCCTAGTGGGGCACCCCCTAGTTTCCTTATCCCTACTGATCTCACCCTGGTCATGCCTCCCTTATCTCCCATTCCAACCATTCCATAATTCACCTAGGTACTATTGATTATTCTTGTCAACTTGGTCTCTTGAGAGATATTTTATATTGGTTATATCATTTTATACCAAATCAAACCGAGTTTAGTATTTGAAACATTAAATTATCACTATGTTATCCCAAATATAGGTATGCTAGGTTCATTAAGGTTCCTTGAACATTTTTCTCCACTATGGGATATCTAATAATCACTTATTGATGTTATAGTTTAAATTAGTCCTATAAGAGTCTTATTGGAGTAATTTTCAACATGAATGTGTATCAAGAGTCTTTTATAGGGTCTTGTTATGCTTATTAGGTCCCATTTTCATGACTAAGACCATTCAAGCTACCTATTTATTTAAAATATTATTAGAATACCTAATAGATCAGTCCTAGGGTCATTTTGGAATAATTAAGACCTATCTGATGATTATAAACATGAAATTTCTATTCAAAGGTAAAATACATCAAAAAACTCATAGGGTTAGTCATTAGTGTCATGCTAAGTATCTTTCATTACTTTCTAATGTGAAAACTGTTAAAAGCACAATTTACTGGGGGGAATGAATCATTGACATTACAAAACTTTTAAAACTATACATTATCTTTCATTAATCATAAAATCAATGGAGTGATCAATCAATGCATCAATAACCAATCACACAAACATGAAATAATGAGCATAACACAATATGAGTGAGAAAAACTTGAATGGAATAAAAATCACTATGACCTATGAAATTTTAATATAATAATATAAAATGTTTAAAAAAAATAAAATTATATTTAGCACCAAATAAACTTGGAGAACCAACCCAAAACTATCAAGCACCCATTTTACCAATGTTTTAGCAAGCACCCACTTGCTAGGAATGTATAACTCCCTTTATGACTAAGCACCAACTTAGTCAACTATGATTTAAGACAATAATATAATTTTCTTCTTAATCAACATATGATGATCACTTATTTCATCTCTATTCCTTAATCTCAATGCACACTATACTTTTCTTTCTCACTTATATTTAAATAGGTCTAAATTGGGTTGTATATATACTAGTATCATGGTCACACACCACTTGGTTGACCACCCAAATTAAACCTCTTAGGTTGGATACACAATATTTATTATGAAATATTATTAAAATGTTTTAATCAATATTTTAACCCCTTTTGGTCTACCACAACACTCTTCCTTTAGGTCTCATGGAGACCTAATTGCATTAGGTTTGTCCTCTTAACACTAAAACTTGATCTTCTTGGGATTAGATGGCCTTCTACAACAATAAAAAATCAGTAAAATACTTATCCAATTAAATATTTTGATGTAATTCATGATTTATTATACCTTCATCCTTTATTCATACCAAGAAATCTCCTTTAGGACAAACTACCTTATTAGGCCTGTGTACCACAAAAGTTTGTCTTACAATAATGAAAATTAAACACCCTTAAGCTAATAAATCATGAAAAATAAAAAATTAATATATATTATCCATCACCTCAATATCATAATAGAAATCTTGGAACACCTTTTCTTAGGAAATAAGGGCTCAAGAACATCTCTTCAACTCACTTACTCAGAACTACCAAATCACCTCAAAAACTAGTCATGAATAATTAGACATCCAACACATGTATAGACACTTTTCATGAATATTAATTCATAAAAATGGATATATGATATAAAATAACATTTTTAGATAAAAAATCATATGGTATAATGGAAAATATTAATCTTGTAGACCAATTTATTGACCTTATGTCTCATAGTCCTAGCTGAACCAGACAAGCCATTTTATGAGAAACATTTTCACCACATACATTGACCTCCAAATCTTCTCCAAAGCATGATAATTACATAAAAATCATAAATAAATCAATGAACTTTATTTACTCAATCTATCATGCACATACCCTTAAATTTATCTCTTCATTTATGCCTCGGTTTTACATTATCTCCACCATTAGATCTATCTACGACTCAATTACTTAGATGACCAAACTATATAAATTTAAGGGCATAATATATATATATATATATATATATATATATATATATATATATATATATATATATATATATATAACATCATGGACATGTAAAATGAGTCTCTATATTCTTTTACCATCTATTTTATCTTTGTGACCAATTCAAATTTTGAGAGCTACAATAATTTATTGATAAATAAGCCTATACATGTATATTTTCTCTCTCATCTAACTAACCACCACCACCTAGAGGTATGTGAGAGAGTTGAATACATGATAAAATATATTACCTATAAATTTAAATCTATCTTGATCTGATTTGAACAAGATTTTTCATATCATGTCCTTATTAGGGTTTTAGGGAGGTTTAACACATGTTTTGGTGTTAATGATTGTTCATAAAGGAATTCCACTTGAATACAAAACTAATTCTTAGATATATTATCTAGGACCTTTACCCATATCTCATAAATATCTTAGACTTCCATGCATAGTTTTAATGTGCTTATGAACAACTAAACATGCTTCATAGGATTGAATACCTCATTATGTGAGCTTGAGAAGGCCTAAAACAATGATTCATGCATTTTCATTCAAACCATAACTTAAAAATTCATGATCATAATTAAAATAAATTATCTCACCTATTTCCATGCTCTTATGTTCATACTTTCTTTGTAATCTAATCTTCATACCTCACTAAGCTAGGCAGGGTTTAAGAGTGGTTTAGATGTAGACTTAGACTAAAGGTCCTACCCCTATAGGGTCACCATGAAAATATGATGAATGATTTTATACCTTAATCACATGATAAAAAAATTCCATACAACCTTCACATGCATTTTTTCATTCATTTCACCATAAACATACCTCTTCATGCCATGACTATGCTTCATATGCACTTGACATCAATGACCTGTACCTTTGATTATGACATTAACAATGATATCAAACATGTAAACATAAGAAAAATTTTATTTAAATTATCTCTTTCCCTTTCTCTCTTGATAACACTCTTCCATGCATCTTGTGACATCACGCACTACCAACTGCCATTAATCACCTTTGACATCAACCTTTAGAAGATGCACTTTTGACATCAATGATAATACTCAACAATCTCCCCCTTTATCATTGATAACAAAAACTCAAAAAATTATCTCAATATATTATTTATCCCCCATTCTAAATTTTATCCCCCTTTGACATTAATGTCAAATAATTACCTCCAACTTCTTGCATCACACCTCTTGCAACCAAAGATTCAACACATAAGATTATGAGTTTATAAAGAATCATACAAACATGTTCCCCCTATCTCCATGCATACATCTTTAAAAAGGAAACACATAGATAATACCACTCACCTGAACCTAATTATATCCCATTACCCTTGACTTGATCAATGGCTAGTAGAGGTAGGAATTACTCCCAATTCTTGTCTTAGATTCTCAAATGTTGCCTTTGGAAGTGGCTTGGTTATGATGTCTATAATTTGATCCTTTATAGAAACATATTCAATTTTAACATTTTATTCACTTACCTAATATCTTAGGAAATGATACTTGATGGGAATGTCGTTAGTTCTTGAATGCATGACATGATTCTTTGAGATGTTTATGGCACTTGTATTATCACAATAGATAGGACTAAGAATATCATACTCCACCTTGTAGTCTTTTAATGTCTATCTCATCCATAGGACTTGATTGTAACATGTATCTATTATAATATACTTAGCCTCAAAAATTAACAATGAAACTAATGACTACATCTTACTTATCCATGATAATAGATACTCTCCTAGGAATAAAGCTCCTCTATTAGTACTTTTCCTATCATCTAGACTCCCTACCCAATCTACATCTGTATAGACTGTTAGATCAAGCTCCTTGCTCCTTGGATACTATAACACAAACTCCATAGTCCCCTTAAGATACCTAAATATCCTCTTGACTACTTTTTAAAGGGTTTTCCTTTAGATCTACTTGAAATCTTCCCATAGGACCTACTACTTGCATGATATCAAGTTTAGAAGTAGGAATACACAACAAACTTCCAATCATGGACCTATATGATGTTTGATTGACCTTTGGAGATTTATCCTCCTTGATTAACTTACACCTTATTATCATAGGTGTGTTAACTACCTTAAAATATTCCATCTCAAATTTATTCAACATCTCTCTTATATACTTAGTTTATGAAATGAATATACCTTATTTTATTGAATGATTTGTAACCCAAGAAAGAATGATAGTTCTCACAACATGAACATCTCAAACTCACTCTTCATCACATCTACAAATGCCTTAGTCATACTCTCACTATTTCCACCAAATATGATGTCATCCACATAGACAACCATTATCAATTGATGATCATTTTTTATTTTTATATATAGATTACTATCTACAAATCCTCTCTTGAATCCTTGGTCTAATATGTACTTGTCTAGTCTCGCATACCAAGATCTAGGAGCTTGTTTTATACTATAAATATCTTGTTTCAATCTACATACATAGTCCTTGTTACCTGATAATGAAAAACCCTCAGGTTTATCTATGTATGCCTCCTCTTCTAAGTTCTTATTTATAAAAATTGATTTGATATCCATCTTATATACCTTGAACCCTTTGAATCTTGTATATGCTAGAAACAATCTAGTATCCTCCAATCTTGTTGATAGAGTAAATGTCTCTTCAAAGTCTATCCATTCAACCTATGCATGACTCTTGCATACCTGTCTAGCCTTGTTCCTAGTGACTTCTCTATATTCATTCAATTTATTCCTAAACACCCATTTTGTGCTAATGACATTATTGTCTTTAGGCCTAGGAACTAGATCCTAAGTCTCATTATTTTATATTTGATATAACTCCTTATTCATAACATCTATCTAAAAATTCTCTTTGATTTCTTCTACAAGGTTCTTAGGTTAAATCTTAGATAATAAAGAAACATTCTCGTGATTTAGGTTACTTACCAACTTTCTCCTTGTTTTCATACTTGCATCCTTGTTTCCAATTATTTTTTATTCAAGATGGTCTCTCTAAATTTACATTTAATGACCTTTTGAATCTTGTCTTACCTCAAATTCTTCTTCTTCCTCATCTATCTCTATTTTTTCTTCTTCATTCTTTAAGTCCATATTATCTGATGCATCCTTTGACTAAGAGTGTGACTTCTTAAAATTGGTCTCATCAATATTCACATTGATGCTTTCTATATGTAATAATAAATGCATCAATTCTATAAATCAATCCTAACTCAAAGAATATAGATCATACCATACACTTCTAATTGGGGACACATTTCTTAAGTGGGAACATGACCAATATAGGGATTTGTTATACCTGATTAGGGGATATATTACCATAATAAACCATGTTAGGGAGGGTTCCAAAGCCTCCATTAAAACACAATCACATAATAACCCTAAGGGATTCATGTTTTTTGATAACACACTAAACTAATAACAAGTAAATAAAATATAATCTTGTGCTCACTAAAGCTTGTGGCACAATACGAGGGGTTAGTAAACAATCAAAACATGTATAAGAGAATCTCAATGAAACTATGTATGAGTAAGACCCTAATACATGGAATATAAAGATTAATATTATTTGAATCTAGTACTTATGCTACTTTTATCTACTAAAGAGAGGAGTAAAGTTAGAGAATACTTACCTGAATGATGAACCCATCGAGACTCAATATATCCATTAGCCAAAGGGGATTTAAAATAGGTTGTTGTGATTTGTAAGTATCACTAAGAAAGGCCAAAGAATCTAAGACTTATCCACAAGACTATATTCTCTAAGTATAAACCCTAAGCTAAGACTCCTCAAGTAGAATGGTGGAAGAGTAGATTGTAAAGATACATGAGCTAATAATAACTCTTGATTGTATATTAAAATAATGAAAAATTGATCTTGTATATATAGGTAGATTTGACCCTAAACCATTAAAAAAATCTTGACCGATAGGGTCAACCTAGCATAATTTTGGATAATTATTCACTAGGTCATGAGCTAGGTTGGCTAAAGGCCAAACTAGTTACTAAGTGAAAATCACCCAAAAATGTATAGGGTTGACCGATTCAACCTAGAAAAACTGACTACCAAAAGGGACTTAAGGTGAGGAAATAAGGGATGTAAAGTAATAAAATATTGGATGAGTGTGAAAAAGAGGAGTAATAGTTTAGGGAATGGTTTTAGGAGCTGGTTGGATTAGTAATAAGTGGTAATAAGGGATAAAAATGTTGTGAAGCACTAATGGTCTACTTATCCCTTTCTTGGCGCACCCCTTAGGGTGTTCACTCAAAGAGATTGAGTCTCAATGGGTTCCTACAAGGTGTAAAGAATTAGTATTTGATAAATTTTGAAAATATTTTGTGTACACATATGCCCCATTCAAAGCTCATCATGTGTCACTAAGATGTAAAAGGGGATGGTATTTTGAGAAAGAACATAAGAAAAAATAACACTAATACTAAAAAAAATTATAATATTTTGAAGCATAAAATAACTAAAATTAAATGACGAAAATGGAAATAACTAAAAATTAAATGTGATGTGTACCTTGACTTACCTTTATTACTAGATGGTTGTCTATTGTGTTGTTAGTTTTGATTGTGTAGGGCATATAGACTAATTTTGACAAACCCAAGAATATAAAACTAAAGAGAATAAGTAAACAAACACAAGAAATCCAAGATAATTGGTGTTATGTGGATGGGATGTACTTAGAAATTTGGCAATATGGGGTGATAGGTGTTATGTTAGACCAAATGACCAAGTCAAAAATAAGAGTAAATTGGGTAACTAAAAATCCAAGGCTACTAAAGACCAAATACCCAAACAAGTAAAATTAAAGTAATAAATGAAAAATCACAAAGTCAAACCAAGGATATATTTCAAAAAGGATAGTAATCAAACAATGATGTAAAAACAAAGACAAAATAGTAAAAAAGCATTGATGAGTGAGAAGTAATAATCCTTATCTCACTCAACAATGGAAAAAGGTATGAACACAGGTGCCCATAATATAAGTGTAGTACAACAAATGATAAATGGTAAAAGGAAGAAAAATAAGTCTAGGAATGTAGTTTTATGGAATAAATAAGGTAATCCATAGTTTCTCAAACATGTTTTTTTGCTCTAAGTATAGATAAAATTGAAATAAAGTAGTGCTAGCATGTTTTTAAGAGGTGAAGAAGAAGGAAAAATAGATTTATAATCATAATTTTCCTATCAAGGGAGGAATGAAATGGGTGGAGGTGAAAATGAAAGAAAAACCAAGGTAGATGAAATATTTATCAAAGCTAAGACACTCAAATTAGGTTTTTCAAAATAAGAGGACTTTTGACCTTAAAAAATCTGAAGAAATTTTCCTATCCACACAATTTTTAGGTCAATAAATGAAGTATATAGATCATACCATGAAATCTATATGCATGACAATTAAAATGGACATACCTTCACATGATGTGTTCCCCATTCCTCAAGACCACTTATAGAGACATCAGTCTACTACAAAGATTGGGTACTTGCATGATAAAGTAGGTAGCACCATAGAGTTTGTTTAATTCCCATATTCCAATCTACTAGCCTACCACAACCCAATGTACCTAAGATATATGTGAGGCCAACTATGGATTTTGAGCATATATTTGATGTAGGAGATGTGCTTTTAATTATGTTTTTGGTGTGATTTTGACTTTTTAGCTTTGTATGTTGCATTTTGTATATCATTTCCTTTTGTTTAAAATGATTTTGATTTTAACTTTCTTGATGGATTTTTCTATTCTTCCTCACTAAGGATTTGGAAAACCAAACATGGATGCTAAATATGACTTTCATCTGAATACTTTGGACTTGGTTTCTAAGAGAGAGAACTTAAAAGAGCATGATGTCTAAGAGTCTCATAAATATAGGTGAAATAAAAGTTTTATCTTGACTTTGACCTTATTTTATCTAATGTGGAGTGAAAAGAAAGGAAATCAAGAGGAGTGACATATAGAAAAAATTTAATTACTTCAAATTGCAAAAAATATGACAAAGGGGTAAAACAGATATAATGACAATAAAGTGTGATTCCTTATCAAAATAATGAGGGAAATGGATGAAAACATGATAACATAGATTATTGTGCAAATTCCATCTACCAAAATAAGCAAAAGATAATGTTGAGAACAAGGATAAACAACACATTTTTAGAAAAGGAATAACATGATGGTAATTTTATGAGGAAGTTCAAGTCCTATCTCTAGTCTTACACTTCATATCATAAAATAAAAACCCATGAGGGGGCCAAAAATAATTGGAAAACTAAATTAGATAAGAAAAATATGTTATTTGTGAGGAATATCAGGTCCTATCCATAATTTTACAATGCAACTCACAAAAGAGAAATCTAAGGGATGCCAAAAAGTGTGTAAAAAGAGTATGAAAATAAATAAGACTATGGTACATCATGAGGAAGACTATTCAATGTAACTCATGGGAGAAAATGGAAACCAAAAGACTAAAAAGGAAGGGCTAAAGGTTTGTAATAAGAGAGAACTACTACAGAGGGAGAGATCTATTTAAGTAACCTACAAAAAGTGTTACATAGATGTGGATAGAAATCATGAAAAGAAGGAAATATTTAGGCAAAGTAATTTTTACGGAATTGTGCATTTGTAGGCTCTTTGAAAACATGGCCTTGATAGGTTTGAAGGTGGTAGGTGTTGACCAATTTTGGTCAACATACAAAAAATGTGTCTAATCTAAGAGTCTAGTGGAAGGAACATGATCCTAATTGAAGAGTGACCTAATGTCACAAGGAGTGGATAGACCTCAAGTGGAGATCATATAGATTTTTAAAATATTTTGAAACACTTTAAGAAATCTTAAAGTATGATCTAATTGATATTCAAGGGATAGGTATAAAATTATAGGTGAAGGGTCTAAGCAATTTTCATGGTGTCTAAGAACATGAACCAGGTTACACAAAACTTAATAATCCATCAACACCTTGAGAGAAAGGTCATAAGATGAGCTATGCAATTTTTTGAGATAGACCATCACCAGGATGTCACATAGGATAAAATGGACTAGTTAATTTGTGCATTTAATATCTTTTCTCAAAAATCCTTTCATGATTAGTAGATCAAGAAAAAATATAATTTTACATACCAAAAACATGCTCTAAAAGTTTCAAGTCAATGAAAGCTTCCTAGCTTAAGTTATGGAGTTATAAATTTGGTTACACAGATCAAGATGATCATGAAAGAATAAAATTTAGGCCTTGATGAATAGATTTTGAGATTAAAATGATCAAATGGGATATGTTTTCATAGACATCATGTGGAGACAAAGAGACCATCTTTTTTGAGATTTTTTTTCTCCATTTAGAAAGTTCATGTGACCAATAGATCAAGTGGGTAGAATATTTTTGACATCAAGAACATCTCTAAAAAATATATTACCTCCATGATTTATGCACTTCAAGATATAAATCTTCAAATTTAGTCAAATAATGGAAGATGTTCAAATGAGAGTCAATTTAAAGCTCGAGCAACATTCCATTTGATTCTAAATTTGATGATCTGTGGAATGTCAAATATGTCCATGGGAACACCAAATGATGTTTGGATGAACATCAAATTTAAGCACCATAAAGTAGCCATTGATTTTTTAAAAGGGTCCAATATCAATGGAGTGAATTTAATCATACATCAAGATCAATAAAGTGAGATGAGTTAAAAGGTCAAAAGATCTTGATGATGAATATGAAGAGGACAAGTGTCAAAGGTTAGTGGTTCCTGACAGTAGATTGACGACTCATGTGAATTCATACATATAGATATAATGGTGCTAGTAGAGTCAATAAGTCAACATATCTATAGAACCAATAATCATAAAGATAGTTGGGCACAATGTAAATGGTCTGAGATAGAAATCAACATCTAACAAATAAAGGTAATCTTTGGACATTTTGAAAAAGGTTGATAAGGCATTTTTAGATCTAGGCAAGGTAAAAACAAAGGAACAAGAGCTCGAATATGATTAAAGTGAAACCAATGAACCTAAACATTACTATTAAATATCCATTTAGGTAAAATAGGTATTTTAGACAAAATAAAAAGATCAAATATGGATCATTGATTGCAAAGCAAAGTCAAGCAGTTTGTAGGTTTTCATGAATATTATGATTGTGTGAAAACCAATGGTCTAAGATTGGTTTTATATTTATAAAATATACCCAAGTTTGAGTTAGAACTAATGTATATGTGAATGTGACCATAGAGACATGTCTTGTCTATCATTAAGGTCATTTTTTGAATGAATTTATATAATTATCCACCCAAAGTAGATGTGGCATAATTCTACCAATTCCAAGACATGGTCCTCATCAACAAATTAGATAGATAGTGACATATAGTTCCAAGAAGGAGACCTAGTGGTTAGATAAGTGCAATGGGCATTTGATTCTTTTAAAAAATTTATTCCTTGTTGATAAGGTCATGAGTCAGCATCCTCAAGCTTATGCTAATCCATCAAAAGAAGTTGGACCTCATTCAATGTTTTATATATGATCAGTTCTCTCTCTCTCTCTCTCATTTTTCAATAAATACAGGCTTCTAATCCTTAAAATGGATCTCTATTTTTGGTATGACCAAAATCTACTTAAATTTTTACAATGACACCTTTTTGATGTAATAAAGACTAAATTCTGTCATTTAATAAGTTATATTGAAGTGTGTTCCATGAATTGATGTAATACAGTTAAGTGAATGTATGTTCCTTGCTTATGTTTGAGTTTTTCTCACCTTTAGGAAGAGATTAGTAGTTATTACAAGTCATTATAAGTGCAATATATAGTTTCTTATCTATCTTGAAAGTGGATATTTGACCTATTTTGTGAATTTGATAAATAATTAATGTCTTAATCTGAAATATTTATGTGAGATTGATATTCCTTGGTCACAAAGTAGCTCATAGTGTGTATTATGTGAGTTTAAGTGACCAAATAATTGGTGCATCACCTCTTTTACATTCTTTATAAGTTATTGTCAAAATATCTCTCCCTTTTCTAAGTAAATGCTAGTTTAGGTGATATATCTAGAAGGAAGATGACCTTATCTAGAGGTTTGATCCATTATTAGGATACACATATCCTAATATCAATCCCATTTTGGAATAGATTTGATTAAAAGACTTGAACAATATTTTGATTAGTTAGGGTGTGAATCTAGAATACCAACAATTTTGGCATGCCTAGTGGGACACAACTTCTTTAGCATAATTTAAGTTTGAATATTGAGAAGAATAAATTTAAAAAGGATGAGACAACTACCATCATCAAAATTTGAATACCCTTCAATTTTTAGAGATTATAACATCATTTAGATAGTGCATTCATGCCAAAGGTTACAACAAGAACATCAAGTAAAGGTATTCCTTTTTAACATATTGAATTAGCTTCTACTTCTTATAAAAGATCAAAATTAAATAGGACAAGACCTTATCCCCCAAAACATCATTCATCTCTTAGTCATTCTATTGTTTTAGTCTAATCTATTGTCCCCATAAGCTAAATCCCTTTTACCCAAATGGTTATAAAAAATCAAGTGTTTTTTTCCATTTAATAGGGGTAGTCCCTTGAATTTATATAAATATGATGATATCTTAGTTCTTTCCCTAAAAAATATCCCTTTATTCTTAGGAGAATGGGATAAAACTATTACTATTGAGCATATCCAAGATGTGGCCAATCTATGTTCTATTCATAACATTACTCAAGATAATGTGGCTAACAAATTGCATATTGATTCCTTTAAAGGAAAGGCATTGTAGTGGTATATAAATATTACATTTACTTCCATTTCTACTTGGGATGATTTAGGTGTAGCCTTAGGCATTTTGAAGATAAGTCTGATCATTTATATTTGGTTAAACAACTAACTACCATACAAAGTTACCCCCATGAATTCATATCTGATTTTAACCTCAAATTCTAAAAGACATGTAATAGGATATCTACATTTGTTAGAACATCCTTAGAGTATGCATTTTTTTACTATCTTAAGGCTATAAATTTTGATATAAGTGTCATGATACAATATATGGGTGGTAATACTTTGTCAAATGCCTATGAAATTGTAATAAGATTAAAAAATAACTTAATACAAGATGGTAAACTTGTTATAAGGTCTCTAGTTCCCATATTCCAAAAATTTCAACCTATTCTTCCTCCTCAATTTCCCCAAATTCCATCTATAGCCTTTATTCCATCTCCAAAAGTCCATGTTATAACCCATCCTAATCAAGCTAATGAGATTGGTGATGTAAATATCATGTGACAAGATTTTGGAACTGAGATTTTTTAACTCAAGATATAATAGTACCAAGGTAGACCTTATCATCAAAAAAAATAGAAAACTTATCAATCTTTTAATAACCAATGACCCCCTTATCAATGTTTCAAGGATAATATACAACCTTATCAAAATTAGGGAGCCATAACCCAAATTAATCCATATGTAACCCTTGATCCCAATGTACCTTCTAGTTAAAAATCTATTATTCCAAAAAATAACTTGATGCAAGACCTAGGTTGGTAGCCTTCCAATCCAAATGACACTCAAAATCAAGCCTTGACATCATAATATATTACTATGTTATAAATGACATAGAAAGAGTTATTTATTCAAGGTGGTTAGTATTAAGACATGAATATGAAATTATAAGGATAATTTCAAAAATTATAGGGCAGCCTAATGCTATCAATGTTAATTGGTAATTGGATGATCATATTGTTACCAAGTTGGTGAAACTAGCAACCCAAATGGTTAAGTGGTAGCTCTGACTAGAGATTAAAAAAAAAGAGTAGTTAAGGAAGCTCAAGATGTGATAAATACTTCTAGTGTTCCTAATTTTGTTTCAAAGAGTGTTAAGGATCATTTTTTTGTCCCTATAGCACAAAATATTTAGAATATGGACATAGTGAAGGTTCCCCAAATGCCTGTAATTAGAGAACAACCAATGGCTCAAAAGTTATAGTCAAAGGTTAGTCGAGGATATTTTAACATAATATAAAAAATAAGGAAATAAAATGTTATAATTATCATGTGGGATTCCATTACCATTATAGTGAAAAAGGATATGCTTTTTCAAGAGCTTTCAGATCTTAAGGTATCTAAAGAATCATTTGAAAAACATGGAACTATCTTGGCCACTTTAGACCAGAAAATAAAGCAACATGATCAAAAAATATATAACATGACAAAGGTGGATTAAAAAAAAAAAATTAAACAAAACCCCTCCATGTTATCTCTCTTTTATAGTTGGTGACTGTTTAGTCCATAATTATATGGTAGATAGTGGGGCTAGTAGTAGTGTCATGCCCAAACAAATTATAGACAAGCTTGGTCTTATTTATGAGCTAAATACCAAAGGAGTATTTCAATTATATGGCTCACCCAAAAATATATTAGGAATAATAAAATATATAAAACTAACATTACATGCTTACCCCAATGCTATTATTTAGTAAGATGTAGTTGTAGTGGATTCGCCTCCTTATTTTTCCATATGTCTATCAAGAGACTTTATTTAAAAGATTGGAGGATATTTGTCATATAATTGGACTTATTTAATGTTAAATAATAGGTATATTACTAAGGTAACAATAATTTATAAACCTATTTCAATATTTCATTTGGAGCCATATATGCCAAGTATGGTGAATGCTAATTGTGTTATCTCAGACAAGATACTAAAAAATAATGAGGTGAAATCTGAATCACCTCTAGATGGAGTCATAGATATTTTCATTGATGAATGGGCCTCTAATTTACATAATCATGATCCATAAAATTTAATTAAATAATAATGACTTGGTGTCTATTGTCTTCATGAAAATGATTCACAAATTCCCACATTGATGAAAGATGATCAACCTATTGATGGATTGTGGCAACTATATTTTGATAGATCTATGAAAAAACATGGTATTGGAGATGGAATGATGTTAATTTTTACATCCAATAAAATTTATTCATATTATATTAAGTTTTATTTTTTTTGTTTTAATAATTTTACTAAATATGAAGCACTAATGCATGGTTTGCAATGGGCAAGAAAGATGAAGGTTAATTCTTTACAAGTTTTTGGAGATAGTGAACTAGTAGTTCACCAAGTAAAGAGACTCAATATATGCAAGAACCCACTTATTAGGTCCTAAAATCTTAGATTATGGGATCTATTTGAAAAATTTCAAGCTTTCAATATTCAATCCATATCAAGAAATAAGGACAAGCATGCAGATATGCTAGCTGCTATTGGGTCATAATTCAATATCCTAGATAACATAAAAAATGAAAAAGTTCAATCACACATCAAGGTAATTGTGAGACCTTCTATCCTAAAAAACCATGAAAATTGGCTATCATTTTAATATGATAGTCAAATTTTCAAATTCTTATAAGAGTAAGTTAAGTTATCCTCAAGGAACTAAGACAAACATTTGTAGCAGTATGATGACCAGATTGTGAAATTGAAGAAAAACAAGTTGCCTAAAGGGTTGGTCACCCTTGAAAACATATTAAATAGAGATGATGAATTTAGAAAATAAAATTTTGATTTATCATTGAAGGAATAACACTATACAAATGTAGAGATGGAAATTGGTAAGAGTTTAAAGCTAGGCAAAGTTTACACATCTTCAAAGAAAGAAATTTTTATTGATTTATATTCAAGTTTTCATTATGTATTTACATGGGAGTATAGTGAGATTAAAGGATTTTATCCAAGTCTATCTCATCATACTATTGAGTTATAATATGAGACTAGGCTAGTTAGACAAAGACAAAGGCAAATTAACCTAAAGCTTGAACCTTTGATGAGAGATGAACTACATAAGCTCATTGAGTCAGCTATAATATTTCCAATTAAGCACTCAACTTGGGTAGCAAGCCTTGTTCTAGTACATAAAAAATGGTGAAATAAGGTTATGTGTTGAATTTTTGACTTGAAAAAGGCCTCTCTAAAATACCACTATCCATTATCATAAATGGAACAAATTTTATATTTAGTGATAGGTTCAAAAATCTTATCCTTATTAGATGGTTATAGTGGATATAACTAGATTTTGGTTAAAGAAGAAGACCAATTCAAAACAACCTTCACCACAAAGTGGGGGACATTTGGATATATAAATATGATTTTTTTTAAATCTAATGTTGGAGCCACATTTTATAAATCCATGGACATGGCATTTCAAGGTCTACTCAACAAGTTTATACTTGTTTATTTAGATGGCATAATAGTGTTATATAAAAGTGTAGATGAGCATATGATTCACCTCAAAAAAGTGTTTGAAAGGTGCAGGGAATTTGGAGTGTATTTGAATCCAAAAAAGTGTTTTTTCTCTATTCATAAAGGTAGGATTCTTGGATATGTAATTTAAAAATATGGTACAAGAATAGATCTTGATAGGATAGATTCCATTCTTGAATATTCATTTCATAAGAAAAAGAAAGCCTTGCAAATATTTTTAGGAAAGATCAATTTCATAAGGAGATACATTTTAATTTTTTCTACTTTATCTAGGTCACTCATATCCATGCTAAATAAGGGTCAAAGTTTTAGCTGGTCCAAAGGAGTATGAAGTTTTAAAGAAATCAAGAAAGCTAGAACTAGTACTCCTACACTCCTGAACCCTGATTTCAAAAAGGATTTCTTCTTATACACCTATGATAACATTGACATAATCTCAGGTATTCTCTTGTAGAAGAATAAATAGACTTTATAATATCCAATATCCTTCTCCAATCAAGGCTTAGAAGTATATTAAAAAAGGTATTATTTTGTTGAGAAACATGTACTTTCAATTGCAAGGTCTCTTAAAAAGTTTAGGTAATTATTATACCATAATTAAATACATTTAATGGTTACACATCCAAGTGTCAAAGATTTCCTTCTGAATAAAGATATAATGACAAAAGAGTTAGTTGGATAACTAAGGTCATGGAATATTATATTGATATTAAGGTCACAAAGCTTGTAGAGGTAAAGGACTTTGTGAACATCTAGCCCAAGACTTACAGGAGACTAATGGGATGGTTATGTTGTCAAATGATGAAGAAGTTGCAATTGATTAGAACTCACCTTCCACATGGTTCAAATATGTGGTAAGGTATATATAGGATGGTATTTCTCCTTGTCATTTGACCCATTCAAAGAGGAGATATTTTAGATTGTAGTTAATTCCTTTTCATCTTGTTGATAATGTATTGTTCAAAAAGGATCTCAATGGCATATTGCTAAGATGCATATAAATAGGTCAAACATAGACGTTACTTGAGAAATTTCATGATGCATATGGTGGGGGACATTATTTAGCAAGGATCACAACCCATAATATCATGAAAATTAGGTATTATTAGCCAAGTTTATTTGGTGATTGCCATACATGGGTCAAGAAATGTAGATAGTTTGCCATGTTTGTTAGAAAGGTGAATCTTTCAGCCTTACCTCTCCAACCAATATCAATAAATCAATTATTTTTTCAATGGGGATTGGAATTTTTTGGTCTCATTAATGCCCCTTCAATCTTAGGTAAAAGGTGGATCCTAACTACCATATATTATTTTACCAGATTGATAGAGCTAGTGGCATTAAAAGAAGCCAATAAAACCAATGTTTTAGACTTTTATGAAGGTTTGATTACTAGATTTAAGGTCCATAAAACTATAATTTATGATAATTCTATGTTATTTTTAGGATCTAAGATTAGCCAGTGGGTAGTTCAACATAGCATTTTTCCTAGTACCTCATCAAACTATTATCCACAAGGAAATGGCCTTAATAAGTCCACTAACAATAATTTATTGAAGATCATCTAGAGGACTATTAAAGACAATCAGAGATCATGGTATCTCAAATTAAAGTCATCTCTATGGGATGATAAGATCACTTATAAAAATTCCATAGCTAATTCTCCATACAAGTTTTATATGGTAAGGAAGCAATAATGCCTATTTCGCTTGAATTCCCTACTTTGGAACTAATGCATCAACTTAAGTTTTTAGAGAATGAGCTAATGGAAATAAGATATGATGAGCTCATGGAGATAGAATAGAAAATACATCAGTCCATGGAGGCCCATCAAGCAATAGTAAAGAGATGTTTTGATAAAGGAACTTCTTTAAGAAGTTTCAAAGAAGGAGATTTGGTCCTCAAGTGGGATGAGGATAGAGATAAGAAAGGAAAGCACACAAAATTTGATTCTCTCTAGAGTGGTCCATATACAGTTTCTAGCTACAATTCCCATAATGCTTTCCAACTCACAAGAATGACTGGTGAAGAGCTTCCTATCCTATTCAATGGGATACATCTAAAGCACTACTATTGAAGAAGCTAAGTCCCCTGTACATAGTTATTTTGGTTTTTCTCTAAGTGTTTTTATTATCACATTTGTTTTTTTCTATCTTGTCCCAAATAAGTGATATATGTATACACATAATATTTTCAAACTTTAATTTATTACTAATAATTTATATCTTGTAATAACCTATAGAGTCTCAATATTTCTGAGTACATACCTTAACGGGTGTACCATGAAAGGGGTGGGTAGACTATCAATGCTTTTTAAGATTAGTTTCCATTTTTTCACTTGACATATACAAAATTGTATCCTAAAACCATTTAACCTAGTCTTATTCTTCTCAGTCTTACCTCCTCCAGTAATTTTCCTCTTTCCATCCTACTTTATTTGCATTAACACCCTTTTGGACAGTTGGCTATAATAGGTCATCTAGGTCAACCCAGTATAGTTTAGGGGTATTTTTCACTTTCTTGGCTTGTTAGCATTTTGACTAACCTAACTCAGACCTAGTGATTTGTCCTTGAAAACACACTAGGTCGACTGGGTCAAACTTGTATAGCCGATGTTCTTGGGAGGATTTAGGGAAATATCTACCTATATATACAAGTTCATTTCCCACCATTTTATAAGAGAAGAATTATTATCAAATTAGTGTGAGCAAATATCTGATTATTGACCATTATAATTGAGGAATAAATCTTAGGGTTCCATAATTTCTTTAGAGATACATATATTATCTTGTGGAGAAGTATTTTGGATGCTTAGATAGGTTGTGTAGCCTAGAGCTGATTTATCTTTGTTATCCTTACATACCACAATAATTTCTTACAAAACACCTTGGTCAAGGGAGAGATTGAAGCTCAATGGGTTCGTATTCAAAGGTAAGTATTCATAACTTTATTTCTCCTTTGTAATAGTAGATAGATAATGCATTTTTATTCTTCTCCCATGTATTAGGATTTTGTATATGTTGACGTGAGTATATGTCTTCTAATACATGTTTAGTTTAATTTCTTTTATTGTTTCTAATCCCCACTTTGTGCCACAAACTTTGGTGTGCACTGTATTAGATTTATTTTCTTTTTATTAGAATAAATGAAATGATTTAAACCTTAGGACTCAATTAGGGTTTTTGTGTGATTGTGTTAGATTATAGGCTTTATAACCCTTCCTAGCATTATATGTTGTGACAAGTGATCCCCTAATTAGGTCTAGTGGATCCCCATATTGGTCATGCATCCACTTAACAAGTATATCCCCAATTAGAAGTCTAGGTATGATCTATCTTCTCTGAGCTAAGATTAATTTATAGACATGATGCATTTATGATTGCATACATTTTGGTAAACTCGACATGAATCCTATCCCACCTATGGTTGGATTGTCTTCACATTTCCATTTTGGTTTATTTTTTTGTTAGTATTAGCATTGAATTTGGATTCACCTTCATATTAAATTTTGGTAACCCTGATGTGAAACTAACCCTTGTAGGATTTACTTCACTTATTTCATTCTTTTGATCATATATCTTGACATACTAGATCAATTCTATTGACCTAGCTATTTTTCTTTATGAAGAGGTTTCTAGGAATAGGTAATTGGATCGACCTAGTCAACCTAGTATAGGTTTCTAGCCTTTCCGACACCCAATTGAGCTTATTAGGTTGACCCAATTGACCCCTTACAGTTTCAACACTTTTCAACAAGTTATTATATAGCTTAATCAACCCTATCAACCTACTTTTTAAGTTTCTTAGCCATACTTCAAGGTTCTTCATCAACAATCTTCCTTCACTACATATCTAATCCACCAAGGTTCCCTTATACCTCTCTATTTCTTTATTTTCTTTATTTACTTTTATAGTTTGTAGTCTTCAAAGCTTCCCTTACACAGCCAACTAGATCGACCCTATTAACCCAGTTCATTTTTAGACCTTGCTTCTATATTATAGGCTCAACCTAGTCGACCCTATTCTATATTTTGTGAATATAGTGTCAAAACTATACCTTGTTTCAAATTTGGAATTAACCTCATTTCTATTAGCAATTAGTTCAACATTTCTTTTCTTTTTGTTTACATTCTTAGAATAGTTCACATAGTCTAATTAGGGGGATTTTTATTAATTTCTTAGTTTCACTATTTCTATTTTATGCACACATGGAAAAATCACAAAAAAAAAAATACTTTAAAATTTTGTTTACCCTAAGCCAACCTACTTGGATTTCATCACCAAGGGGGAAACCAACTTGATGCTCTAGTTAAGTATAAATCATGTTTAATGGTATATTTTGGCTAAACACCTGACACACTTATTGTTACAATGTGTGAAGTGAAGGGGTATACCCAATACCAAACTTGTATCATTAATACTATAGTCCCTTTCTACCCAAAATACCTAAAACCATCCTTAGATTGCTCTATAGTACCTTACTTGTAGCCAAATTCCAATCACATTTAAAATCATTCTTAATAATCTAATTAACAATAAAGTTGACCAATTAGTTAGTTTTAATTTTCAAGTTGTTTGCTTGCTCTTTGTTTAATTGTGTGCACAAAATCTTGATTTATCTAGCATTAGTGCAAGATTTTGGTTTATGTGATTCAATTAGATTGGCCAATGTTAATCTAATTAACTTTCTATTTCCTTTCAGTATTTACTAAATTTCATTACTTACAAAGTTATCTTGTTTCATTTTTCAATCTATTTTTAGTATTATTAAATTCCCTATCTATTGTACTAGATCAACCCATTTGACCCAGTAGCTTTTTTTCCTTCTATACACTATACTAAATTGACCTAGTATACCTTGTATAGTTTTTACAATCCCTATTTCTGTACTAGATCAACCCAGTCAACCTTGTATAGTTTTATAATCCTTCTTTCTATACTAGATTAACCTAGTTGAACCTATACTATTTTAGTCACCTTTTCATCCTTTTCTTTCTCATCTTTCTTCTTTTCCCTTCATCATGGAATTTATGTTGGATAGTGACACTGAGTTATAGTCAATAGACATGATAAACTTTACCAATCCTAATAAGGTCTCCCATAGACATAGTAGGGCTCCTCTTTTGGATGCTAGTAATGTTCATATTATCACTCATATAATGAACTATGGGACCCCTCCTCATACCTCTTCACAACATAATCCTCTTTTCTCATTAGAAGATCAACCTGAGTTAGAGTCTACTCCTAAAATGTTTTTCTTTATCTCTAAATTTCCTCAACATAGAGGAAAGGAACCTTATACCATTTATAACCTCATGATTAGTGGTCAAACCCTAAAGCCTCATTCACCTACTCCTAGATTCTCAATAGTATTTGAAAGTACCACTTTATTTGGTTCTCAACATATTCCTTTGATTTTGACTCCTTCCTATGCCATGACATCTTCTTCTCTAACCTCTTCTACCTCTTTGCATAGTATCTCAACTAACATGGTATGTTCTACATATAGTGGGCCTCTTGTAAGGTCCACCATCTTTGATCCTTCCACTAGTTCATTTTTTACTACCTAAGGTAATCATGATTTTAGTGATTCTTCCTCTCAACTATTCACTAGTCCATCTTTTGCTTCACAAATAAATTTTTCCACTAGTGCCTCACATTCTCACAATTGTTCTCAATCTCATATCAACACTAATAGTGGTACCCAAGCCACTAATACCAACATAAATAATAATTCTAATGATTTTAATGTTAATCAAACACAACAAATTTTGTTTCAAAATCTCAATCAAATGAATACCTTTCAAGCTCATAACACAAATCAAATGATGAGAATGCAAAACCACCTTCTTAATATTCAATTTCATCTGTAACCAATGTCTTGGGGCATACATAACCATAATGTTCCCCCTCCTCCTTTTTGATGTTATCAAGGCAATATCATTCCTTAACCACCTATAGTCAATAAAACTATCAATCATCTACAAAATTAACCTCTCACTACTAAAATTACTAAATTTGATATAGGAGGTATAACACCTACAGTTTTTTATAATGGGTCAACCAATCCCATCCTTCACCTTAAATCATTTAGAAATATTTAAAAGGATTGGGTCAAATTAAACACCTTTTCCACTACCAAGATCCTAGCCAAAACCCTTATGGGTGATGCCTTACATTGGTATATTCAACTTAGAGCTCATTCCATTTCTAGTTTGGAGGACTTAGTAAATACTTTAGTTCAAGAATTCCAAACTAATAACTTTCCTAAAAACAATTTGGCCCATTTCATTAATTTCAAACATCATGATAATGAAACTACTCAAGCCTTTATTAAGAGATGGAAGACTTTGTCAAACAAATGTGAACATAACATGAAAGATGACAACCTTTTTCATCTCTTTACAAATTCTCTCTTTCCTAAACTTCAATATCAAGTCTAAATTTTCTCTCCACATACCTTTAAGGAGGATATTGAACAAAATAGAAGACAAGATCTCCTAATTTATCAATTAGTGCCACCCCAACCTTATGTGGGTCCTAGTTTATTACTTAATAAAAAAAACCACAATATCACTAACGATGGTGTTATCGATTCTTATGACACCATTCACAATGTTCAAGTTATCGTTCCTAACCCTTCATCAAAACCAGCCCCTTATTATAAAAAATATACTCATCCTCGTTTCTCTTCACCTAATAACATCAATTTTCACAAACCTCTATCCTTAGCTAAATTACTTAAACATCTACCCAAGCCTCTTCCATGAGAACTTGACCCTACTCATTCTATGAAATCCTGGTATGATCCTAACAAGTTTTGTTGGTTTCATGCTAGTTAGGGTAATTCTCATGAGACATGTAGACAAATTCATAATTTAGCTATGGATTTTCTTCTTGAACCTAATTTCAATCATGATTCCATTATCTATAAGTGTCAACATGCCTATGAGACTACTTTCAAGGACTATAAATCACATGAAAAAACTCAAGCCTTAAATCAAGCAAATTCTCATTTATCTATCTGTATAGATCCTTTACCTAATCATCAATTGATTCAAGACACTCAAGATAATCTCATCCCTTCCAACAATAACATAAAAGGTTTGGTTAACCAACTTTCAAAGAGAATGTGGTTAACATGAATAATATATGAAGGGTGGTGGATTTCATTTATTCCCAACCTATCTACACTCCACATAAGACATATCATGCTATCTAGGATTCTTCTCCAACTCATTTAAATGAGTTAGGGCAAGAAGATATTATCACTTTTGATGATCCAATTTATGATCTTCCCTTGGATAATAGACCCAATTCTATTTCTACCACTCTTCCATCATCTTCCAATGCTAATGATAATCAAGCTTCTACTAACACTTATTCTTCCAATTTTAAAAATCAATTGAAACCAACTATTTCATCATCACAACATGAATTACCACCTTGTTCCAAACCCTCTTCTTATTATAAAAAAAACTCCAAATGTACTTTGACTCCCCCTTTCGAGAACCTCCTTAACCATTACACACCTATATCTAACAACCTTCTTATGGGCTATGATGGGTGGGATCCCATTATGGACATCAGTAATCTCCTATCTCAAATTATATTCCTTGAGCTTATGATGACTTTTCCATGTCATGGAAACTACCTCATGTAACTCCTACTTGAGATGAATACCCTCACCCTCCCCCTGTAGGATGGGAGGTAGATTTATCTAGTTCTTAAGATAGTATTTTATAATAATGTGAAGATATGTATATCAACATTGATTAAACTATAAACACTTATCTTTCTATACAATTCCCCATATCTTCTATGATTCTTGACAAGATTATACTTCATATGGATGATCCTCCCTTATTTATTATTATCCAAATAGGTGATATCCAAGTTAAAGATTCATTGATTGATGAGGGTTCCAACATGTGTGTCACTTATCTTAATTTAATTAAGACTCTTGGATATTCCAAATGCAATATTAAGTATACATACAACACATGCCAATGATACAATGAAAGGCAAATGCCTCCTCTAGGTTGCATGTGGACTCTCATTACCATCCCACCTATCACCATCCATGTAAAGGTGATGATATTTAAGTTCCCCATTTCTTATAACATCTTACTTGGTAGGCCTTGGACTCACCACATGAGAGATCTTACTTCTTATACCTACCAATGCTTTAAACTCCCTCATAATGGATCCATTTATAGGATTCAAGGTGACACTAACAAATAAAATTTTGAACAATTTTAATATGATGGTGTCTTCAAGATTACTACTCTTGAACCTTTACCAATTTTTCCATTTCATGAGTCTCAATGCCTCAACTTTCTTATTAATTCAACCCGAGGTTATATGTGGCATCTTGAGCTCATTAGTAACATTCTTCCTAATATTTTAGATTTTAATGATGATGTGCCTAATGGGATTAACTTAAATATCAAAAAAAAATTATCTCTCACCTCATCTCATCTCACATCTTCCTACTTCCTTGTATCCTCATTCTTAAAAACCTCCTTGTGATGGCATTCCCATAGTCTTGATCAAGACTAGGCATTCTATTCACCATGCTTCATCAGATGATAAGGTTATCCCTACTTATGTCATTAATCTTTACACCCTAGATTATGATGATGGTTATTCCTTAGATGATCCATTAATAGGCAATCTTGTATAGGCCCATGATGCTGAGATTGTCCATTATCATTCTTATTTACTTGAGTATTTTCTTACATCTCATCATTTTAATTTACTTATAGTTCTTATTTTTTTCATTCTCCCCCTTTATCATAGGGTAGAGATGGCACTGACACCTCTAGTTTTTGAGGATCCATGTAGGACTATGCTCATGGATCATGCTATGATCAAACCTTACCATTTTTATAGGTACCTTGACCCTCGTAGTTGGTTTACCCTTGAGGTTAGTGTAACTCTCCTTAGACCCTCTTTAGATATTGCTCCTCCCTCAATTTAACTAGCTATAGTTGAGCCTCCTCCCACTCCTAATATAGTTGATCCTATTCCCAATTCTATTTTTGCTAAGCCTATCCCTAATTTTGATGCTATCACTCCTTTTGTTGAACCTAGTTCCATTATTTCTTCCTCATCACCCTCCATTAGTGATGGTTTGCTTAATTTACCTAAGATGACTCCTCTACCCACCAAATGGGTTGATGAGTGTTTTTCAGCTTCTTCTACTCCTATTTTACCTCCTTACATGAATGCTTCTATTAGAACAACTCACAAGTATAACTATTGCTTTCATGGGATAGATAATCATTCTTCTACTCATTATCACAAATTATGACAATATATTGATACCTTGCATCCCTCTTACTCATCATCAAACAAAGCCATACCTTCCCCAAAGGTACTTCCTAAGTATTTACCCAAGTATGGTGAGGTATATTATCTATGTCATTTATGTGGCACCCATCACACTGATCATTGTCGCATCCTACAACATCTCAAATACCACCTTATAGCCATTCCCAAACCTTCTTATAATCCTCCCATAGGTCATTCCCTTAAAAAGGCTCCTCCTTCTTCTCCCATGGCTCCACCTCCAATGGTTATATCCCCTCTTATGGTCCCTTCAGCACCTTTTATGCCTCAACCTATGATTCCTTCACTTGTGGACCTTCCATCACCTATGGATCATTCTCCACTTGTGACTCCTTCACTTGTGGATCTTTATCCATTAGTGATTCCTTCTCCTCCCATAGATCCTACTCCCATGCATTATCTTGACTAACCTTTGCCTAATTTTCTTCCTCAGCACAATCCTTTGATCATTCCTACTTTTTTAGTTGAGGAGATTAGAAAAGAAGTATTTTCTCAGTATTCATTAAAGATTGAATAAACTTTAGTAGTAGTTTGATTAAAGCTTCATAGAAACTTATTTGATGTATTAGATAATGTGTGTGGATAGATTTAATATTATTTATGATAACATGCATGGTTATTTCACATTTATATTGGATGGGATATGTGCTCTAATCTCATTTCTATCTGATATATCATTTGACACTATGTTAAATTTCTAATTATCTTCTATCATGATTTCTTACTTGTTGTACTACATATTTCTTATATTATCATTTATTTTTTGTATATGGTTGTCATATCTTTATCATTTCTTTCCCTTCCCTTTTTACTAGAGTTTTTCTCAAAACTCTCTTTCTTGTATCTTTATGATTGTTTTTGCTTTCTTATCCTTATTTTTCACACATAATTTGTCATGGTGATTTGGTTATACATACCCTATTCCCCTTGGTTATTATCTCTCTTTACCATGTGATCAATTAGAAAAAAATATATCTCATTGCTATCTCATAATACCATTCCACTTCGGATCTCTTTTTTCCTTTCTTCCTTTATCTGCAAACTAAGCATATACACGGTTGAGACTTGAGATCGCATGTTAGTTCATTGTCAATCCTAAGTGTCATAGTTAGTCTTTGTATTTGGTTACTTAGTTTCCTTTAGCCTAAGCCTACAACTCATTCATGTGTATCACCATCTCTCTCATGATTTTTCATTCCAAATATGTATAGAGGATGAATCTTAAAAATACTTCAAAATAAAGTTAAAAGCCAAATCATTTAAACAAAAGGAAAAGATATCAAAAGGAAAAATATTTTAAAAAAATTCTAATCACATTAAAATATGTGATTCAAAAAACATATCCTTATTTTAGTTGAATATCAAACTCCATAGTTGGCCTCACAATAGATCTGAGGTATTTTGGGGTGCGGTAGGCTAGTAGATTAGAAGAGGAGAATAAAAAAATATTTTAGTGCTACTTGATTTCTCATGCAAGTACCCAAACTTTGTAGTAGATTAATGGATTTGTAAGGGGTCTTGAAGATCAGGGAACACATTATGGGAAGGTAGGTCCATTTTATTTTTCTTTTACCAATATACCTTTATGATTTTATCTTAATAGCACATTTATTTTCATACAAAGCTCCATGTCTATAACAAATAGGTTTCCTTTGCACATAAATGACCACTAGTCACTTAGTGTCTTCTCATGTCCTTAATATGCCTATTTACTCATAAGGTACTCTAATAAGATGCCTAAGTCTTTATTTTTACACTCCTTTTTTCATTCCTTATATACCTTATATTTCCTCTTAAGAAATATTGTTTTGTATACTAATCACTCCCCTTGGGATTTCATTTGTGAGTTGCATTATAAGACCATGGATAAGACCTAACCATCCTCACAAATTACCATATTTTCCTTCCTATTACCCACATCCTTTATTACTCAATTTTCCTCTTTATTCCAACCTAGTGGTGTTCTATTTATTGAGTTGTAGTGTAAAACCTTGGATAGGACCTGACCCTTCTCACAAAAATTTCCAATACCCAAGCCAACATCCAAATTACAGTTGTCAAATTTGAGATAACATTCGATCAATTATGAAGTGACACATCATTTTACATGCTTCCTAGCTTGATTTAGTATGTGTTATGCTTACTTAATTTTTATTTCCCCCTTTTAAATTCTTATTTTCTGAGAGTGTGTAAGATTTCAACCATTTCTTGAATTTTTCATACTTCCCAATTTGAATTAGTATGATCACTTTAAGACCAATCTTTTGTAATTTTAATTTTGTTTCATAATTCCCATCATGACTTAGTATGATTTATTAACTTAATTATTTTTTTTATTACAATTTTTGCCCTTTTACATACCTTCCATTTTATTACTTTTTCATACTTCCCAATGTGATATTAATATGATTTTACTTAACTTAATTTGGTGAAAAAATCTTTCACATTGGTTTAAAAACAAATTACCTTTTTACTAACTTGAATACCTAGTTTTTTAGAGATAGGGTCAGTGATTATATGGAAAATAACAATGGGATGAGGACCTAGAGAAATCTTTTGGATTACTATGTGCACCAGCCTGAGCTTTTCTCAAGAGTTCAAGAGATCCAGTAGTACATTTAGGAGATCAAAATCCCTCTCTTTCCCTAGAAGGATGAACAATACTGGTGGCCAGATAAGAATGGATCATTCTCTATCAAATCTGCTTACCATCTACTCATTCTTGAAGTTTAGAATAAAAATGTATGGAAAAAGGTTTGGAATCATATTCTTATTCCAAAAATTAACATGTTTTGGTGGGTTGCTGCTCATAACAAAATCCTTACTTAGGATAACCTTCAAAAGAGAGGGTTTACATTAGTTAACAAATGTTTCCTATGTGGTTCAAAAGAGGAATCAGTTTCACACCTCTTTATCCACTGTGAGTTTGCCTGGGAATTACGGGGCACAATACTTAAGTACTTTGGTATTGAATGGGTCTACAATTCTAACCTTAAAGAAGTAATTCTCAGCTAGAACCCAACCTTCACACATCTCTAGCTTATGGAATTATGGAAGCAAGATCTGCCATATTTGAGTTAGACTTTATGGAAAGATCGTAATCATATAATTTTTAGGGACACTATTAGAAATGCTTCTCAAGTTTAACTCCTTTGATAAGACCATTATGGAAAGTGTTAAAATAGCTCATATTCATGTTGCGTGGAAACCCCTATCTCAAATTGAAAGCGAAATTGCAGCCAAATGGAAGGTTTTAAACCAGATCCCTGGGTATAATAACTCCAAAATAATATAGAGACTTAATACTAAATGGATTCCCCTTAAACCTAACTAGATGAAACTCAACTTTGATGGGGCATCCAAGTTGGATGGTAAAGCTAGGGGAGGAGGAATTATAAGGAATGATAAAGGATGGATGTCTGCTATCTATGCTAGTGGAATTGGATGTCATAGCAGCAACTATGCTAAAGTAATGGCTTTACTATGGGGATTAAAGTTAGATATATCCCTAGGAATAAGGAACTTGAATATACAAAGAGACTCTAAGATGGTCATAGACACCGTTAATAAAGCTAAAAATGTGGGAATCAAGCTAAAAGACATCATTACTGATATCCAATTTCATTTACAAAAGTTTTCTGAAGTTGAGATTTCCCATACCTACAAAGAAGGCAACAGGGTCACTAATGCTTGTGCCAACCTTGGGCAGCAATTTTTAGGTTGGAGGGTGTGGTGACAAGGTGTTCATATTCACTTAAACATTAGGGAGATCATTCAAAAGGAGATGACTTGTCAAGAATGAGGCATATTGATGACAAGGATAGCTTTCAGAGGTGGTCCATGTGGAGAGGGCCATTGGGGATCTCAGAACTTGATAACCTTAGTATTGTCTTGGTAATCATTAATAATTCATTATATCATGAGGTTGAGATGCATGGGTCTCATCATGAAAATCAGACCCCTATTGATACCCTTGACTACTTTGCAAGAAAGAAGGGCAAGAAGAGAAAGGTTGATGAAGAGGAATAAAATATTAAAGAGACTACGGAAGGGACCCATAGGAATTTGGGTAGGGCCACAGGGGGCCAAGGTGGCAAATCTCACAAGCCTTCCAAAATTAATGAAGGATTCTCCTTCAGAGTGCAAAAGTCAGGGAAAATTTCTGGTAAACCAGCCCTGAAGGCTAGACTAATTGATTATTCAGAAAGTGCTTCAAAAGAAGCAACATAGGAGGAAGAGTCTAAGGAGCTAGAAATCTAGGAAATTTTGGAGGACACTGGAGGGAAGCAGGCTACTAAGGATTTTGAGGTTACTGAGGAGTAGGGTGCTGACACTATGGGAAATACTAACAATAAGGGGAAAATGTATGTCAAAGAAGCTGGTGAGGGCACTGAGAATGAGACTAATTGGAAAATTGAAATTGGGGCCTTGAAGGACCACATTCAGAAGCTGGAGAAGGTCTTCACCAAAGGGATTCATAATACAATTCTGCTGAACATGTCTATGCTAGAAGTGGTGGGTAATACTAGGTATGCTGACAATGCAGAGAATGAGAAACTCAATGATCTTATCAAATAAATAGTTATGTAAGGGGAGACCTCTCTGACTCTGGTCTTCCTATGACTTGTGTTTTGTTTATGTCTGTTGTTCTCGGCTGTGTTATTGTCTCTCTAAAGGCATTTTTTGTTTGTTTACCTTCTTGTCTTTTTTGATTGTATAGGGTTCGGCCCCTAGTTTGCCACCTTACTTTATCAAAAACAAATTACCTTTTTACCATCTTATTTTTCCATTTCTTGGTTCTTTATACTTAGTCATTTTTTCTTATTACACATGTCCCAGCTTGAAATAGTGTGTAGTACATTTTTTTGATTAATTTTATTTTTCTAAGTCCTTTTGCCTATATATTTTTAACCATGCATGTGTCTTTCATAATGATATAAAAGAAACCACATCTCATATATTTACTATAGCATATATAACAAATCTAAATACATGTTCTAAAAAGAAATATATCCTAAGCATCCACAACCTAACCATAATGAACAAACAAAATAGCCCATAATGATAACTTACACATCCACCAATAATATGCCAAAATGATTCATTATATATATATATATATATATATATATATATATATATATATATATATATTGAATTTAATACAATAAATGTAACCATATAAAATTCTCTAGCTCTATGATTGGGTCCCATCCTATCTATCTCATGGCCTAACCATGTTTCCTACTAAGGCCTCAATCTGACTCCTCCAAATGGTATGTTGTAAATAGGCCATCTAAGATCTCAATCCCTCTACATATCCATATACATGTGTTACCTACATATGTGACTCCACTAGCTGTGATCTAGGAATTTGACTCAAGAGAGGATGGTTAGTATGGTGTTAGTTCCAAAATAAAAATAAAATGAAAGAAACACACTAATAGCATAACATCTCTAGGCCTAGACACTAGGGAGAGATTGGTAACAAAAAAAAATGATAAAAACATTTAAGAAGTGAGGAATAAAACACAAGAATTCCTTCACCTTCCTTGGATGCTCCAAATACCTTTGTAGTAGTGGCTTGCTCGGCCTGTGCTCATGAAGTCCTTGGTAATGGAAGCTTAGTTACCTCCATCTCTCCTTGCCACCTTGTGGCTTTGGCTTGGCTTGTCTTGGAATCAATTTGGAATTATAAATTTTCATTATCAAATCTTTTGAATATATTTGAGCATAATAACTTTACACCAAAATAGTTTAGAAATGATGTTCATGGCCTCTCTATTTATAGATTTTTGCAAATGTATAAAATCAACCTGAACCATCCATCCTAAGATTGAGATGCGTGGTTGAGGATTAATTCAATTTTTAGAATTAAGTTTATAATTATCCTCATCATGACATTGTAAAAATTGGAAATTAATAGGAATGAAGGGATTTGATGAGGCATGGGAGGCATGAATCCTGATATTTGTGGCATTTAAGGCCTAGGGATGCCTTCTTAAGAAATGAGGTCACCTGATGATGTAGATATTCAATATTCATTTCTAAAAACAAGTTTTCAACAAGTTTCCATGGAATTATTGATTAGGCCTTGATTTGGGTTAATTAGCTCTTAAGCATGATTAAGCACTTTGTGCATAAGTTACTCAACTTGATCAGAATGCCTTGTTATTGGTCTAAAATTTGACTAGATTAGAATTAGAATTCTGTGTCAAATTCATTATAACCATTATCCCATTTAGGATTTTACCAATAGAAAATAACAAAGGCATACATCTTGCGCAAGATATTTGATAGGAAAGAGCAATCCAAATCACCTAGTTGTAAAATTGGCATTTTAACTCAAATTGATCTAATCAAAGTTAGTTGGGCCATAAATTACAATGCCCCTTTCAAGGATACCCTAGCCAAATTTAGAATTTGAATATGTCATTTTGACATATTTTATCATGTTTTAGTGTTTTTAAGCCAAATTGTGTGTTTTGAGTGGAAATTGGCCAAAATCTTGATTGGAGGTTATCGGTGGCTAGTTTTAGGTGTCTACAATTTGCCCATGTTTGGGAAGATGTTACAAACCATAGGAAAATAATGTCTTCTCAAAGAATGAGAAATGACCTGTATGCCAAAAATAATATGATGGTTGAATAACAAAGCTCTAAATGGTTTTGGGAAGCTTATGATTATGCCCCCTCAAGGGAGTGGTCATCACATTTATTGATGGATGGTCCCTCGAAAAGAAACAAGAAGAAAGGTGGAATTAACCCATGGTTGAGATTAATCCAAATTAAAAAATGCTTGCATGCATTGATGTAAAAAAGATGTTTATTTGCCCAAAGGTGGTTATAATTAGGAATAAAAGTCAAAATAATGATTTTCCCATAGGTGGTTATAATCATTAAGCAGACCTAGAATGGGTAAAACTGATGGTTCCCCAGTTAGGGTTGATTAGAAAGCATAACTCAAGGATATAACCTAGAATACAAATTAGAAATGAGTGGGTGAAAAGTGATGAAATAGATGAATAGAAGAATAAGATTGATCAATGTGAATGATTTAGTTGTACCTACTAACGAGGAGATGTTCATCTTGATTAACAATGATACAACTATAATGATCAATGGGTTGATTGATAAAGGTGGGTGGGAGGATTTACCAAGGTGCCAAGGAGAAAATTTTGTAGTTCCATTTATTTTAGACCTTCTTGAAGATGATCTTTTTATAGCATGTGATGGTAGGCTTTATGATAGAACAACATGAAAACTTGGCAAAAAAATGCATAAGGATTGACTCCTGATATAATAAACAGTAAAAAAATAATGCACCAATGATAAAAACCATGATGATAATGTTAATGGATGAATATAGATGGATTCAAGAATAATGTGCATAAGGAATCACCCAATGAACACATATATACTGAGTTGAGGCAACAATGTTGAAAACAAACAAATATACAAGTGAATAAAGAAATAAACAAACCAAAAAACAAACAAATAAACAACCTAAAATAAAATAAAATAAACAAAAAAATAAATAGAAATCCTAAAAAAAAGCAAAAGAAAGCATCCTAATGATGATAATGCCCCAGTAAGGTGAATCAAGGATAACTGACTAGGCTTAGATAGGACAAATATTTTTGGATTTTTTTTGAAATGTTATGAATGTTTATAAAATTTTGAGGTATCTTAACTTGTTAGATAATGAAAAGATACCTGCTCACAAAATGGTGAGAGCATTTGGCTTAGGTTTCTCTCAAAATGGTGAAAGCATATGGAAAGGGGGGATAAGGTGACATCAACATGAATTAAGCATGACCTACATAGTCCCATAATGACCTCAAGTCATAGTAATTCTATCTACACAAAAGGTGGGGAAAAACCAACTAGGTCCCAACAAGTTCTCCAGTCTGATAAATGGTCAGTCAAATGAAAATAGTAATAGCAAGGTGATGCGGTAATGCATGATAAAAAAGTGTTTCCCATAGTTTTCCCATAGGTTTTTATAACTAGGATACAATGGCATAGGTTAATGATACTAATTTTCCCATAGGTGGTTATAATTAGTAGCAAGACTAGTGAGACATTGATTTACCCATAGACGGTTATAATCAAGCTCACATAAACAAACTTGATATAAGATAGAAAATGAAAGATGTCTTGCTAGATCAACCATCACACTACTTTCATAGAGTATCATTGTAAACATGGATTAGATTGATTATTGACACTTGATTATATTCCTCCCATGAAAAGGTGTGAGAAGAACCAAATGAACCAAGATCAAAATAGGATTAGGTAGGATGACTAAAAATAGGCTTTGGTCTAGATAGGAAAAAAATAATAGGATGTATAAAAATGGTAAGAGAGATTACCCCCAAGTTATGGGGTGAATGGAAGGATATGCAATAATGGCAAATGGATATGTAATAACGGCAATGGCATGACAATGTGAAATGGTATGCTACATGTTTTTGGCTTGGGTGTGATTTTTGATTCTATTATTCCTACTAATGGGGAGATGCACATCCTAATCAACAAATGATACAAATAGAATTATTGATCATGTTAATTAATATCCCACACCTTATCTGAATAGCTACTCTATCAAAAATGGCCTATATATTGGGTTGTCAAGAATGCTTTTGTGATCTTCATTGGTTGTTGATTCTAATTTTATAAAGCATTGAGACAAAGTATCTTTTTAGTCTCTACAAAGGAAAGTGTGGCCATGGATGGTAAATAGGGACAAACAATATATGGTAGGTTTGATTGTAAAATGAAATAGAAAATGATAATGGAATATGGAATGGTGGGGAAATAAATATAGATCAGGACTTTCAATCACACGTAATGTTATTGAGGCTAGATTCAACATAACTTTGGTTATGGTGGGGCTAAAGAATTGTTCTCTCAAGAAGACCACTAGATTTTTCTATTGTTTGATCTTGAGAGTAAATACCATCTGATTAGGTTGTAGATTGGAAGCTATTTTGATTTGATCTTTGATTTTATCATCATCAAATAGTAAATAAATTTTGTGCTCAGCTATTGGTGCCTCAATGAGGCTTTCACCAATGAAGTTTTATTGATTTTCCCATAGAACTTTTTAGAAGGTTTCACTAAAGAATGTTTAATTTTGAATTTTATTATCTTATAGTGCTTCCAAAAATGTTTCACTAAGAGATACTGAGTTCTGACTTGGATTGTCCCCTAGCACCTTCAAAAAAGTTTCACTAGGAGAGTGTTATGTTGATACATGAATGTTACCTTATCCTCCTTAATCTTCTTTTATTTATATATTATCATGGATTTAGTTTAATAAAGTGTGATTTTATCGATCCAATCAACACTTGTGGGAGATGGAATGTCAATGATATGGTTATTTTGGTTGATGGTAATGGCCTGTGGAATGGTAATGGAATGGTGACTGGCTACACAATCCTCATAGAAGATACTAGGATAACTTATGTTAAAGCTGAAGTACTCATCCTAAAAATATATATAAGGATCACAAATGTATTCAAATTGATCTATGAGGCATGTGTAACCAATGTTGTAACATCCATAAATATATTCTTCATCTAAATCTGATTTTAACTTAAGGGACTCTGAATCTAATGTTGAGACTGATGTTGATTTAGATTCTAATTTTGATGATAAATCTAATTTTGGTCCAAGATTAAAACCTAACTCTAACTCTAATTCTTCATCTAATGGGTACTCTATTATAATCATGTCTTGTTGAATATTTGGTATTGGATAAGTAACAACCTATAATGGTATGATGGGCTCCATAAAGATTGGTTTGTCAGAGTGAGACTCTTTTAAGATGGGAGAAAGGTTAATAAACAACTCCTTAGAGACTATATTTTCAATAGGAGGCTCTTGAAAAATAGGCACATGTTCAAGGTAATGATTTTCCCAAAAGCAGTTATAATCATTAAAAAGTGACTCAGCAAAGACTAGCTCATCAGAGTGAGACTCCTCAATAATTGGTATAGGATCGATAGTCAATTTATCATAAGTTGACTTATCATAAATGGTTGATTTAATGGAAACATCTTGAATTGGTTGGTTCTCTTGGCCTTGGTTTCTAATGAGTTGGAAAATACTAGTTTTGAACACAGTTTGGTCTTCAAATGATTAGATTAGTTGAGGTTTGGTTGGGATTGGTACTAGATGAGGAATGACTTATGATTGGATAATGGTATGGCCTTAGGGAGCATGATTGCTCACATGAGATAAAGTAAAAAATCTTAAGATGGTAATGATAGGGCATTATGGGGATTTACTTCCCACACAAGCCAAAAGATTAGGTATTATAATGATGAAGGGGAATTTTGGAGCTTGATTACTTGCATAAGCCAAAGGATGAGGTCCTGGTATAGAAATGGTTTGGCATTATGGAACCTAATTACTTGCACAAACTAAAGGATGAGGTCTTGGTATGGGAATGGTGTGATATTGTGGTCCTAAAATAGAAATGGTATGATGTGGTGGAGCTTGATTAATTTCATAAGATAAAGCATCCAAATCTTCCTCATAAACCATATCATCCTATTCATGAGTTGGCTCATAAGGTGTTTCTTGACTATGTTTTGTGTAGTGATTATTGTAAAGAGGGTATGGATTCATATCCTAAATAACATTATCTATAGTTGGGTCTTCAAATTCCTCCTCACAATCCTCTTCATACTAATCAAGGTCTCAAGTTGGATCGTAAGTTGTTTCATGACTTTGTTCCCATGAATGATTAATATGAGATGGATATAAATTTGTCTCACAAACCATATTAACATAATTAGGTTCTTGACTAAAGCCATAAAAGTCATTTTTGTGTAGCCATTATATCATAAGTTATATTGTAAATGACTCCACCATAAGTGTAGATCGACATATCCATGTAAATGATGAAAGTTCTAGAATAAAAAGGCCTAGAGTTCCACAAACTCTAAAAAACTATGTCCAAAGGACAAATGGTTCAAGCTTGGTATAACTTGGTTGAAGGGGTGGAGCTATATCTCGAATATGGTCTAAAAGTGGATTTGTATCTCCAAAATTATTTTTCCTAAGACTTGGCATAAAACAATCTAACATCAAATGTCTAATGTCAAATATCATATGCACAAAAGTTCAAGTGTCTAAATAAAAACTAGCATGTCAAAGGTCTAGGTCAAAGTGTTACAAGCAAGGTCAAAACTAGGAAAGGGAAAAGTTGAGTTACTAGGTATTTTGTCCAAATGTAGAGTCAAAAGTTAGGCTCAAAAAAATAAACACATACTAGGAATTTTGGCCAAATGATGTCAAAATCTAGGCTTAAAACAAAGGTTGGTGTGATTTGATTTAATCTAACAAGTTTGGAAACAACTTTGACATAAACCCAACACATGAAATCAAACATAAACATTATTAGTTGGCATAAGGCATAAGATAAAAGGATTTTTAAGAAAGGCTATGTTTCTACCAAATAAAGGCACAAATAATGATGAGGATAGGCTTTAAACAAACAAACAATCAATATTTTTCAAATTTGGGTAATTGATTAACTAAAGTTATGCAACCCAAAAGAGAAAGATCTATGTATCAACCCCATGAATTAAATCCTAAATATAAATCAATCAATGTTCGAATCCAAACTTGACAAGGCTAATTGAAAACTCAACGGTGAAAACTAGGATTTGACTAAACAAGCTAGACAAGATTGAATAGCATGATGGCATAAGACAAAGGTCCAAATCATATACATGACATGGTTTGAAATAAATGGTTTTTGGTGCAAGTTAAACTAGTCTTGGAATAAATTGATCAGCCTAATGGCGTAAGCATGCTCAACTGATGTGATCAATGCTATGTTTCAAAAAACTCAAAGTTATAAATGGTTTGACATGATTTGGGTAGCATAACACTACCCTCCTCAACTCAAATGGCACACAAATAAACAAGTTTAAAAAATTTCAAGGCACAAGTGTGGTGTAGAAAAGCTAGCATGACACCTCTTTAGACAAAAGAGTGACATATAAATAAATTGGTTTTGACATATCGTATACACAAACAAACAAGTTTTTAGTCTCAAAAATATACCAAATGAGAAAATTATCAAAATACTCTAAGTATAACCATCCAAATCCTATCAAGTGTATGGAATGTGGGGTTGACTAAACTATCATGTTTTGAATGATCTAGGGGAATAAATTTCACAATGACTTTCAAGCTAAACACTACAAAATAAAATCATGGAATTTGGGTTCATATCACTTGGCTTGTTGCAAAAAGGTCTAGTCCTTTTTACAACCACTACATCTTATTGTTCACTCAGTGTAGTATGATGTCCAAAGTGCCACTACGTCCTGTGTGCAACTCTAAAGGATCCAAATGAAGTCAATGTTGAGAGATGAAACCCTAGGTCAAAGCTTCCCTAAACAACTTATGGGAGGTGATGAAGTCCCCCTCCCAAGCCAAGATGCATAAAAAATAAAGAAAGCATGAAAGTAGAAAGACTTTAGGGTCATTTTCAAGGTCACCCAAACTTTGAAAAGTTATTAGGGAGTGATTTAGATGACTTTATTTCTAATCTTTGGACTAGGCTATTTGAAATAGGAATGGCACTTTTGATTCTAAGGGTTCTTTATAGGGGAAAAATGAAAGATCATACACACAAAATTCCTATTTTTTCCAAATAAAAATTTGATTAAACATCTATTGCAAACAAGAATTGACAAGTGTGTTCAATTTTAAACCCAAAATGAAAGATTTGGTGGTGTTTATTTGACCCCTTGGTCTTAGTTACAAACTTTTAAAACATTCACCAAAACATCTAAGTCCTTTGTTAAAACCAAGAAAATGTTCCTAATTGATTTTTAAGCATGAAAAGGTGATTTAAACATGTTTTGAACAAATATCAAGCTTGGTCCTATAGAAAAAATGTTAGCATGTCTTTTAGCTTTGAAGCTCTTTTTGGTTTGAAATAATGAACTTTGGAAAAAATAGCTCTTGCATCTATGTTTATGGAAAAACAAAGTGATCGACATTGGTAAATATAATTGACAATGGTTACCTTGGCTAACTAAAATCTAACTAATGTCCATTTTGATAACTAACATCAGTTAAGCCATGTAATTGATGTCGGTCTTACTTGCTGATGTCAGTTATTATGTAAAACTGTGGCAACCAAAAATGGTGAAATAAAGTTACAAAATAAATTTGCAAGAGTTTTAAAGGTCCAAATAAATATTTTAGAGTTGAAAAATGATATTATTCAGGTGTGAGATGCATCTAGTCCCACCAAGCATGCCATAATGTGATCTAAGACTTTGACTCAAGAGAGGATGGTTAGTATGGTGTTAGTTCCAAAATGAAAACAAAATGAAAGAAGCACACTAATAGCATAACATCTCTAACCCTAGACACTAGGGAAAGCTTGGTAATTAAAAAAATTATAAACACAACTAAAACATAAGAAATAAAACTTAATAATTCCTTCACCTTCCTTGGATGCTCCAAATGCCTTTGTAGTAGTGGCTTACTCAGCTTGTGCTCATGAAGTCCTTGACAATGGAAGCTTGGCTACCTCCATCTCTCCTTGGCACCTTGTGGCTTTGGATTGGCTTGGCTTGGAATCAATTTGGAAATATAAATTTGAATTATCAAGTCTCTTGAAGATATTTGAGAATAATAAATTTGCACCAAAATAGATTAGAAATGATATTCATGGCTTATCTATTTATAGATTTTTGCAAATATCTAGAATCAACCTGAACCATCCATCTTGAGATTGATATGTTTGGTTGAGGATTAATTCAATTTTTGGAATTAAATTTATAATTATCCTCATCATGTCATTGGAAAAAAGGTCAAATAAGAGGCATGGATGGATTTGATGAGCCATGGGAGGCATGGATCATGATATTTGTGGCATTTATGGCCTAGGGATGTCTTCCCAAGAAATGAGGTCACCTAATGATGTAGATACTCAATATTCATTTATAAAAATAAGTTTCCATGGAATTATTTATTAGGATTTGATTTGGGTTAATCATCTCTTAAGCATGATTAAGCACTTTGTGCACCAATTACTCAAATTGATCAGAATGTCTTTTTATTGGTCTAAAATTTGACTAGATTAGAATTGGAAGTCCATGTTAGATGTGTTGGAACCATTATCCTATTTAGGATGTTACCAAAAGAAAATAAAAAGGCATGCATCCTGTGAAAGAGACTTGATAAGAAAAAGTAATCCAGAGCACCCAGGTGCAAAATTGTCATTTTGACTCAAACTGATCTGATCAAAGTTAGTTGGCCCATAAATTACATTTCCCCATTTAGGGATACCCTGGATAAAATCAACATTTGAATATGTTAGTTTCACATTTTTTAGCATGATTTAGTGTATTTAAGCCAAATTGTGTATTTTAAGTGAAAATTAGCCAAAATCCTAATTAGAGGTTATCGATGGCTAGTTTTAGGTGTCTACACTAGCTTGGTCTGAATCTTTATTATTTGTGCTACTATAGCTAGATGTGTATCTCTCTCATCTGATAGGGCTTACCATACCTATAGCTATCTCTACCTTTTCATTAATATCTTCTTACTTAGCTCTTTGTTATTCCTAACCAATCCATAGTCAATCTTGATGTGGCCTCAGTATCAACCTCACTATTAGTGGCCCTAGTCCTTTCTTCCCTTGTGTCTCCCTCACATACCAAGCTTAAAACTTAGGCATTAGTATTATTATTATTATTATTATATGAGGGAGACCTATCTACCCTAGCACTTGTACCACTAGATGTGTCTCTCTCTATCAAAAATAGTGTTTGACTACCTCTATCCTCTCTGTAATTGGTACAACTATGTCCCAACTCACCCATGTAGCTACTATGTTCTCATATGGATACCAAATGATGTCTATATATCTCACTAAATGTAGTTATTTCATGTGGGGTATGACCCATGCTACTTGATCTTTCCTCCATCTTCTTACCCAAGGTGACCTATCATCAAATGCATGGGGTAACTCAACTAGTTGTACATAGGAAACCTCTCATATATCCAAGATGTTGGTAATATAATTGATCTAATGGTCTTATATACTCTACCTATCATCTTGTACATATAAATATCTATACTTAGATGATATATCCTAGGTCATATATAAATTTCTCCTCCAATATCATCTTGCTCAAGGCTACCATGAATAGTGGTACCTTAATGTCTAACTTATGATATAGCACCCACTACATCATAAGGCCTATCACAACCTTATAGATACCTATAATATATGATGTATAGAAATCAAACATACTCACTCTCATGCCTGGTAATATCATCTCAAAGCCTATAGCCCACATGGCTAAGGCACTCCTCTCCTCTAGACTATCTAGTATCCCTATGATTACCTACGCTCCTACTATAGGTAGCCCCAAGATGGCATGGACATATTCTAGCATGATAGCCACCTATAATATATCCCCATCCACCTCCCATCTAAAGATGTTAGTCAATCATTCCTAATAATTGATGAACATGACTAATAGGTTAATATTAAGGAGGATCCAACACATCTTTGCTATCCAACCTAAACCCATGGATACTAGTCTAGCCCTATCTCCATCTAACAAGTCCAATAACTATGATGTGTCCACAAGTCTCCAAAATATCCATCATCCCTACATCCAAGAAATAACAAAGAATGTATCAGTTCCTCCATGTCATGTATAGTCTTAATACATTCTCTATACATTTTTTCTACATTTTTATAGTAAAAGCAAATCTAAATTACTTTATTTTATTCATTTGAGCTTACTTTTAGCCTTCTCAATCCTTCTTGATCTTACTTGGTCATTTTGGGCCATTCTAACCTTCTTTAAAACTTTTTCATACTTTTTTGTATCATTCTAGCTCTTTGGTCAAATTAGATTGACCAAAAATTCTCTATATTTTCTCTTGGTTGACTCAAAATTTAAATCAACCCCCTTATTTTCCCCTCCATAGTGTTGAGTTTCTATTATGGACCTTTCAAACCACTTTAAAACTCCAAAATAGGCCTTTATCCTATAGAATGTATAGGTTCAACCCATACCTACTAGGTTAGTACTATGGATTCTACTCATTTTCTAGCCTACTGGATTGACTATGTTGGCCTAGTGCTTTTTGCCCACTGACCCCTTGTATTTTTCAAAAAATTATATTTTTCTTATTTTCTACCTAAACCCTCCAAACCCATTTCCTATATTGTTATTTAATACCCCTAGATTCTAATTTTGACTCATTTTTACATCTATAAAGACTTAAAATTAAAGATTACTAAAAAATCATTTAAATCAATACAAATTTCAAAAACTAGTTTGAGATTCTTAGTTGCATACTTGTAGTACACTTGATGTCACCTCTGGAGCCTCTCCTTGTATAGCATGTCATATCCTTGCCATCCTATATTTTTTTATCTCCAAATACCTCTTTTCTCTCCTTTACAAGTCAAAATAACAAATGACTTGTCTTTTCCCCTATTTTAAAACATTTTTCAAAATACAAATCTTTCAATTGTTGTCCTATAGATTCCTTGTTTTGCTTATATCTTTGTTTCTACTCATCCATTTTAAAAATCATAAAATGCATCAGATCCATGATGATGTAGAGATTATTTTACAATACCATATGCTTATCTTCCAAATTTTTTGATTTTTGGCAATTTTTTGCATTAACTCCTACAGGCTTGTCTAGTGTTCTCTACATTAGACACCTTCACATCTCTTATAGTCTACTTATTTATCTATGGAACTAAATTAAGTTAAAGGTATGCTTTTTCAATTCAATCCTTTGATTTATCTTATTTTATACTTATTTCACTTTACTTACCATTAGTGTTGTGTGTTATCATGTTTTATCTTGAAGCACCATCTTGTGTTACACTTATGTGACACATGATGAGTTTCAAGTGGGGTATATGTATACACGTAATATTTTAAAAAATTTATTGATTATTTACGCTTTGTATCTTTTAGGAACCTATTGGGTCTCAATCTCTCTAAGTACATGCCTTAAGGGGTGTACTATGACAGGGGTGGGTAGACCATCGGTGCTTTGTAAGATTGTTGTCCCTTTTTCCACTTGTCATCTACACACTTGTATTATAAAACCATTAACCATAAGCTTATTATTCTCAGCCCTACCTCCTCTAGTCTTTTTCCTCTTTCCATCCTCCTTTTTTCCTTAACACCCTTTTATATAGTCAATTGTACTAGGTTGATTAGGTCGACCCAATATAGTTTATGGGTATTTTTCACTTTCTTGGCTTGTTAGCTTTTCAACTGACCTAGCTCAAACCTAGTGATTTATCCATGAAAACACAATGGGTTGACTAGGTCAGCCCTATATAGTCAACATTACCATGAGGATTTAGGGAAAGATCCACATTTATATACAAGTTCATTTCACACCATTTCATAAGAGAAAAAATTTTAGCAAAGAAGTGTGAGAAAACATCTTCTTATTGACCATTCTACTTGAGGAATAAATATTAAGGTTCCATACTTTCTTTGGGGATATGGATCTTGTCTTGTGGATAATTATTTTGGATGCTTAGATAGGTTGTGTAGCCTAGAGCTGATTTACCTTTTTTATCCTTACATACCACAAAAATCTCTTGCAAAGCACCTTTGCCAAGGGAGAGATTGAGGCTTAGCAGGTTCATCTTCAAAGGTAATTATTCCTAAATTTATTTATCATTTCTAATAGTATATATATAATGCATTTTTATTCTTCTCCCATGTATTAAGATTCCATATATGTTGACATGAGTATATTTATTCTAATACATGTTTAGTTTAGTTTGTTTTATTGCTTCCAACCTTGACTTTGTGCCACAAGCTTTGGTGTGCACTATATTAGATTTACTTTGTTGTTATTAGAATAAGTGAAATAATTTAAACCTTAGGACTCTATTAGGGTTATTTTGAGATTGTGTTAGACTGTAGGCTTTGGAACCCTTCTTACCATGATATGTTGTGATAAGTGATCCTCTAATTAGGTCTAGTAGATCCCCATATTGGCCATGCTCCCACTTAAAAAGTGTATCCCAAATTGAAAGTGTAGGTATACTCTATCTTTTTTGAGCTAGGATTTATTTATAGACATGATGCATTTCTAATTTCATGCACTTTGTTGCATAGTTTTTTGATAGGTTAGTTGCCTTTGCTTTATTAGGTTAGTTTCCCTTATAAGTTTTTTTATTTCTTTATTTGTTGAAATTATTTGTTTTATGAGTTAAAAGGCTATCTTAAAATCATATAAATGGTCCAATGTATCATGTAAATGATCCAAGAGTCATGTATTTAGTCTTAGTTCTTAAGCATAATAGGCATGCTACCCAGCCAAGTCACCAAAGATGTTGACCAAGTTTGGTCTACATACCAAAAGTTTGCCTAGTCTAAGAGTCCAATGGAAGGAACAAGATACTAATTAAAGAGTGACCCAATGCCACAAGGAGTAGATAAACCTCAAGTAGAGATCTATAGTTTTTTTAAATCTTTTGAAACAATTTAAGAAAGCTTAAAGTGTGATTTGATCGATCTTTAAGGGATATGTCTATAATTATAGGTGAAAGATCTAAGTCATTTTCATGGTGTCCAAGAACATGAACTAGGTTGAAAAAACTTAATAATCCATCATCACCTTGAGATAATGGTTAAAAGATGAGTTGTGAAAGTTTTTGAGCCAAAACATGACTAGGATGTCACATAGGAGCAAATGGAGCAGCTATCTTTACTTAGAAACCCTTGTGTGACCAATAGATTAATTAAAATTATATTTACACATACAAAGAACATAGGTTGAAAGTTTCATGTCTATATGAGCTTCCTATCTTAAGTTATGGTGTTCCAAAGTTGATCACGTAGAGTAAGATAATTACACAAGTGTCAAATTTAAGCCTCGATGAATAGCTATTGAGATTCAAATCAAAGAAGCACATTTAATCATACATCAAGATTGATGGAGCAAGATGAGTCAAAATGTCAGAAGATATTGATGATGACTATGAAGTGGACAAGTGTTAAAGGTTAGTGGGTCCTAGTAGAAAATTGAAGACTCATGTGCATTCATACATCTAGATCTAATGATGCTAGTAGAGTCAATGATTCAATGTATTGTGGGGCCAATAAGTATAAATTTAGTTGGGAAT